>JAWZYV010005645.1:0-480051 GCA_038373885.1 Cheiracanthium punctorium
ATAAAGCAGAAATTCTATTTGCAAAATCACATGCATTTGAAAAGCATGGAAATTATGTTGATTTTACGCCAAATTAAAAAGCATAAGTAAAGAAAAGTGTACTTACGTATTATTCCGTCGGTCCGCCAAGACGAGCGAGTTTTTGCCGAGATAAATGCCGGGCACATGAAATTATTAATGGTTTTGAATACGATTGGCAACAGTTTGGCAACTCATTCACGAAAAAACAGTTTGGCGGGAATGACCGCCGGGATAATACGTAAATACCAAGAAAAGTCCACATGTGTTTCTTAAAGTTCATAAATTTCCAAATCCTACCAATAATATAAATGTGTACGTTAATGTGTTTGGATTTTTTTGACTGAATCGCACAAAAATGGTTGGAAAAATTTCTAATGAAGATAGCTTATGCCCTGGATTAACATACAGGCAACCTTTCAAGCATATAGCATAAATAATTCTTTTACAAAGATACTCAAAGTAATTATAATGCATTGCGCTCTGTAGAAATTTTGTAGCTACTAAACCGATTTTAAAACTTTTATCACTGATTGAAAGTTACATTATTCCTGAGTATTATTGTTTGTTTGTGGATTAAGACCGATTGACTGCACTAGGGTCCTAGGCCTATATGGGGAATTCCTCTGTGTGGAATTTTCTAAGGGATCCTAGCGCGTATTTTCGCGAGATTTTGGAAAAAACACGGAAAACTGCGAGCGGCTAGGTCGACAGGCGCGACAAGTGTTAAAACCTGGCACGTCACGCATTCCAGTTTTGAGAGCATAACCTCTTAGACACTGTTGGGACCCTGAGTGTTATAGGCTACCTTTTATGCATATATCACAAATAGTTCTTTTACAGGGATACTCATAAGAATTACATTACGATCTATGTGTATCTCTGTAAGTACTGAACCGATTCCAAAACTTTTTTCACTGATAGTAAGCTACACTATTCTTGAGTATTATAGGCTAAAATTCATGCATGTAGCGCAAATAGTTCCTTTACAGGAACACTCAATATAATTCTAATACATTACGCTCTCTGGGTTTCTCTTTAACTACAGAACCGATTCTAAAACTTTTTCGCTAATAGAAAGCTGCGCTATTCCTGATTAACACAGGCTAAAATTCATGCATATAGCATAAATATTTCTTTTACAAGATCACTCAAAACAGTTCGCAAATACTGTCGTAACTGTCTCTATTCGCCAAATGCCTGAAAAAAAATCTAAATTTAGTAATTTTACATACTCTGTTATTTTAAATGAAGTATACTACCATGCATTATACTTCATTTAAAATAAGTAAAAAGCAAATAATATTTAAATGCAGTTTCTTTAGTCGCAAACATATTTGTTATTCACACATGCTTCGTTTCTCTCGGGACCTAATTCTAAAGCCGACGCCGACGAAGTCGCGGGTAGCCGCTAGTGAGATTATATTTCGTTCTTAAAGTTTTATCTCTCGTGCTTTTTTTATCTTGAAAGTTATTTTTAATTGCGCTGCATTTTTCATAAGTAGTACTCGAATCTGAACCTTTTCCTGTATTCTTTTTGGCTGGTCTACTTGCGCCAACCCTGATCTAACACGTTCTCGTGGCGTTATTCTAATCGCACCGATACAAAAGAGTCACTGTGACGTCACAGGGGGTCGCAATTGTCACAGAACTGTCACAAATATTCACATTGTGACTTTTGAGTGATACGAGTAAACTGAGGGTACACTGTGACTCTTTATTTGTGACCAGTCACCAGAGGACTTCACTGTTTCCAGACAGCACACCAAATTTGCATCAAACTTGCAGCAAGCTTGATTTATCAAATCAATAAACTTGAATTAAGCTTGAAAATTTCAAGCGTGTAAGCTTAATGCAAGCTTTAATCAAGTGATCAAGTTTGCATTACACTTGCCCAACTTGCATTAAACTTGACATAGCAATCTTAATTCAAGCTTAAAAATTTTTCAAAAAAAAAAAAAAATTCCTAAATACATGTGGCGCCGGTCGGCGAACTCGCCCCATATATTTTATTTTCCCACGCATTTTCCCCTCTACGCTGAAACCTCAAGTTATTTTAATCTATTTCCGTCTAGCGTCCGATCTCGGGACCTAAGGCGTGGGAAGCCAGCGTCCTAACTACCATGCCAATCTCACTCGAGGTGACATGGCTAAAATTTGAAGTGACTGTTACGGTTGTCATGCCGTTTTTAGGCGAGATTGGTCAGTATTGGCCGATGCCGATCTGTTTCTTTTATTTTTCCATGAGATGAATCAAAATTAAAATAATGTTATGTGTGATTTTTAGACTCCACTAATAGTGAAATAAGCAGAATATATACTTAAAAGAAGCACACGTTTTAAAACTTTCAATATCGCAACACTCATGTTGGGCAATATTGGCCAAATCGAGACAAACGACTGATTTTGAAATCAATTTTGTATTGTATTTTATTTTGAAGAATTTCAATATTTGGAAATATAGAATCTTTTTTTTTAATTCTATGGTCCAGTACAGTTATGACATGATAAATTATTTGTTAAGTGGATGTGGCTTTCCAAATCCAGCAGTAGTAAGTTGTATTCAAGCTTTACAGTTCAAATGACTTAAATTCGGCGGGGAAATATTTGCTCACTCATTTTTTTTTGTAATCTCCAAGCTTGTTGCAAGCTTAAAATGAATTGAGCTGTCAAGCTTGTATTAATACGTAAAATTCAAAGAAATATCATGCTTGATTTAAGCTTATGTGCTGTCTGGGTGGAGTCACCTTGTAACTATAGTGTGGCCTATCTCTAAGTCACTCCATTGTGAAGTCACTGGAGAACTGCTGGTTGTTGTGACTTTGTAAATGTCAACGTAAATGTAAATTATTTTTACTAACTTTTTTTTATTTTAGTAGCTCCGTTTTTCAGACATTTGATGAGTAAATCCAAAATTATAAAGAGTAATTTATTAAAATCTCGCGATTGTGAAGTAATGGAATTTAGGTGAATTTATTAATTTTAAAAATTACTAATTTAAACAAAACAATATCATTTATAAAAAAGTTTCCAAAAATTTATTGCTCTGTTTCGTGTCTTTCCCAAATAACTGTATATTGACATGTACTTGAAGATATATTGTACTTTATTACTGTGGATGGAACCTAAGTCCTCGGGGAGCAATAGTAGCTCTAAGCCAAGAAGACGAACTGCTCTCTGAGTTTGTAGCTTGTATCTGGTCCACATGGATTATTTGAAAGCTATAACTGGAACCCTTGGAAAATTTGAGGTTAAGCTACGGGTCTAAGCGAGACTTTTCTTTTTTAATGTATGTTTTTCCAACTGCAAAGATTTTAAACTCAATTTATGAATTTCTTTTTTCTATTTTCTGTTATTTCTTTATTTAATTTTTATATGCAAACCTTTTTAAGCAAAATATAGCAAAAAATAAATTAAATAAATAAATAAAATAAAATAAAATAAAATAAATAAATCATTCATCTTAATAAAAAGGCAAGCTATATCCATTTCTTTCGGTTTTTTGTTCTCAGGAACCTCCGAAAGAGAAAATTGACTGCACTCAGTGCCGCACCCAGGATTTTAGTTTAGGGGTGCTGGGATACAAATTTTGTTGAACTCGGTTATAGTGAGCTCGATCATAGTTATAACTCTCTTATAACGTCAAAGTATTCTGTGCCACTTGACTTGCCCATAAAACAGCATGCGCACAAACAATGTAACTCGTTATATTCAAATAATTATTTGATCTTTTCTTCATGATGTTTTCGTTGAAACGGAATTTAACTGCGTTTCGTACACTAACTGTAAGTATTTATTTAAAAACTAACATTTTTCTTTTCTGTTTTTTTTTTTTTTTTTTTTTTTGTAAAAAGTACTTTAGAAATAATTTAAAGACAATTTTAAAAAACAAAAAATTAATCCATTAGGGACAATTTTCAAATTTTCATGCTTTTCACTTCCAACTTTCCACCTTTAGGGGGGGCTTCAGCCCCCATAGCACCCTCCGTGGGTGCGCCTATGACTGTTTTACTGGTGTTTGACACTTCGGTTCGAAACGAAACGTATATGTAATGTAGCAAACTTCGTAAGCATATCGTATTTTTTAAGTTTATTTCTTAACAGCAGAAACGTAAATCATTACCATTTTCATAATAAATAAATAAGCAATAAGCTTTTTCTCCTAGGAAATAATTTATGAGAAAATAAAATTTCGAAAAATTTAGTTTAGCATTGTATTTATTATTTATAAAGAGTACGCCACTAAAATTTCCATTTTCAGAACTAGCTTTTCTGAAAAATTAAACCACTGAAATGAATTTGCTGAAATCAAGTTAACTTTTTAAGACGTTCTTTAAAGCGTTCGCAGCAAGATGAGCGCGGCGTAGAACCTTTCGGGGCAAACGTAACCCGATTGTGGAGTGGAAGACTAGAGGGGCATTTCACTCCTCTCCACGGGAAACACTCCGACACTCGTTTCTCCTTCCAATTATCTGGCTGTCAACATCACAAAGCAACCCAATCACAAGGCAAATCCGCACTACTCAATTCCCGGCAGCACAAAAGAGGTGAGGCCATTGGTCAAGCGTCTGGGAAGGCGTTATATCTGATTTCTGACTTAATTTTTAATCCTTCTAATTACTGCATTCAAGTAACACACCTGCAAGTACTGCATTTAGTATGCAATTATTTCGTAATAAACACTTTATTTTAGCACTTAATAGATGAAAAATGTATTAGTTCTGTAATAACCTGGGCAAACGGAAAGAACTATTTGAGAGCGGCGGACTCACACGGTCTATAGCTTTACCTCCACTATCAGGTTAGCTTTGCCCCGAGTATAGGGCTTCGCTAGGAACCGGTAGTTCGTATCCTGGTCGGGTTCTGTTATTTTCTTGAAAAGGTTTGGTGCTGCCATCTGCCGCGAATGTCCAAAAACTGTTTTTTTTTCCTTATCGGTATATTCCATGAGGTTCGTATTGTGGAGTCACTGCGGGCGGACATAGGAACCGTATCGTGTCTCCACAGCGTTTTGTTGGCGACTGTTTGTTACTCTATTGTGATTGCATTTCGTGGTCGCATTTCGGTCACAGGGGACAGTCGTGCTATCACGGTATGACATCATTAATTTTCTGATGTGTACAAGAAAATATATTTTTTTTATGAATTTCGTATTCCAAAGTAGATAGTATTAGTTATGCCAACACTCGTCATTTGCATAAAGTGCTCTTCAATTTATAATTCTTCGTGTACAACTGACGATCAAAATAGCTCCCAACGTGCCAGTCTATCCCACAAAATCAGTACAATCATGAACGTCACCATAACTGTTTAAAATGTATTAAGGACTTTGAGGTACTGTCCACGCTGATTACTCCGGGGAACTAACTGCAAGCCCCCCCCCCTCCCTTCGCAATGGGGGTTTCAATATCCACGGTACACGCGCAATTTCCTTCCACAATTCAATTACTGGGCTTAAATCCATTTATGGTCCGCCTCCGGTTAAAACCAACCGCCACCTTTATCCCCCTTGCATAAACACCTGTTTCGATATTTCACTATCTGATTCAACTGTTGCGGAAAATATCATCTGGCAGCGCGCGGCGTCTAATACTTCCCTCCTATAGTTCATAATGATATTCAGGATCGAGTCAATAAGGCAGATCGTTATAATCCATTTCGGTGAGGCCCTCCAGTTAAGTGGCCCCATAAATCAAGCGAGCAGTCCGAACCGGCTGTATCAGGCGGAGTTACATTATCTACTTCGTGTACTCTATACCTTGATTTATGGCGGAGGAGAAATGTTTCAATGTTTGCCTACCCAGCCTACTTTGTTAACAGATTAATAGTACTCATATTGTGTGCCATTAGTGGAAACCCGTTATTGTCATTTTGCTAACCTGAGTGAAATGAGGTCGCAGTTGGGGGCAGCTTGAAATCTGAATGCATCTTCATATTTCACGGCTAGTTAGCGTAGAAATTTGAGTCTTCCTTTAAGTACTTGTTAATTTGTTGCATAATGTTTGTTCGAAATGAAAGCTGATTAGATAACTGAATGGTTTCTTCACTTTAGATTATTAGAAATAGAAACTCATAGAATTTGGACTGGTATATTTATCAAGTAAATGGGAATTGTATCAAAATGCAGTGGTTAGTTTCTTTACCCAGGAATACCGAAGCTTCCCATATAACATTGTGACGTTGCAACATGTATTGATATAGATCACACTGTGTCTCTGTCACTTCATTTTTCAATAGGTTTAGTGTTACGTTTGTTGCAGAGAGAATTTGGCGACAGACAAATGGACACCTAGGACAGTTTTTGTGACGTTAGATAGCGATCATAATGGACGTCACTTAGTGTGAAATTTCTCTCAGACATCATACCTGCATCGTCACATATTTGTCACATTGTGACTAATTATCAATGGCACTGCGGCCTCATTCTGTGATGTTACATGTCAAACACGAAAGGCAACTGTAAAGAAGTTAACTAGGGCTGTTTTAAATTATTAAGACTTGCGTTGTGACACATGAAAATCCAGGTTCGATACACTTAGTTGCAATATAATAAAAAGACGTTAAATACTTAAAACTGTTTTATTAAAAAGATACTATTCAGACATAAACTTATTTCAACGGACGGTGGTGGCTCAGTGAAATAAAAAATACGTCCTATATAGACTGAAATTAAGGTGGAATGACTTAAAAATTACGCCAGCACAGAATTACACATTGGCGAGAACAAACACCTGGCTGAGATTAATAACGCCAATTCCAAAGCAACCCTAACAGTTAATCCAATAAAATTAAAAATGACGTAATCGCGAGCAAATAATTTTAAAGATGTCGGAAGGGCAACAAATAATAAAAACGCCAACACCAAGCCAAAGGAGGGGAAACCAAAAGTACGTTGATTTTGCAAACGGACGCAAATATAATCTATTTTTAACACACCGGTCTGAAGAGACGAATAAACAAGTAAGAATAGTGCATACGGGGAAAAGCAAATATACAGATTTAAAAACCGAAATGACAGAAAAATGAAAAGCATTAGTGATTTAGAATTCTTGATTTTGGATAGATTACATTAAAGAAAGCCAAAGTAAATGATTATTAAATTAGATATGTGATCTCCATCACAGCAACGTCACAGAAGAAGTGCATTTACATCACATTTATGATGTGGCGAAGTGCAATGTCGCCACAGTGCTAACGTGATTGCTGTATGGGATCTTTTAGGCCAAAAAAAAAAATTTGTTGAATGTCTGTCATGTGAATTTTTTAAGTAAAATGAACATATTTCTGAATTATCAATATTTTTATTTATTAAAAACTACTGAATGTAATATTTCATTATTTGTATGCAATAAAGCAAGAACAAAGCCGAAAGACAATTCATCACTCGCAAAGATTAACTGGTATCTTTGGATCACAGTAGTCATTTTCACAGTAGTCATTTATTTGTCTTAACAAAACGCAATATAGTTTTTCAAATGCTTTTCAACAAATCTCATGATATAAGTCAAAAATTATTATAATTTATGTTTTCTGTAACAAATTCAAAACTCCAGTCACATTTCTGAAACTCTCTCGGAATAATTTCATCATTGTAATTTAATTTTCTCAACCAGTGTGCATGTCATCACACTTTCCACTTTAGAAAGTTTCAAATTGCATCTATCCGGATTCTGTTAGGTTTATTTTACATGCAAAAGTCACGTTATCACATTCATCTTTAGACTTAAACTGTTTACACTTCACATATTACACTGTATTTCTTTTTGTTAATACGCAAAGATATAGCCAAAATTGCTACGAAAATACATTTTATTCATTTTCAATTTAATGTATTTTCAATTTTTCTCCTTGTTGCATAATTATTTTCATTTTAATTGAGAAATATTTTAATTATGTTAGAAGTTAAATAAATCTTTCAAAAATTTCGGATTCCCCCAACACATACAGAGTATTGTGAGCCAGTATTACTTTACTGAATTTTTTTTCGAATTACTAAAGTTTCAATTATTGAGAATGGCTTGTTTACTTAACTTAGAGAATGAAAAAATAATAAAACAGAAAAAAGAAGGAATCTTTTTAAAAAAGGAAAAGAAATCACATCTGCCAGTTTCACATACGTTAAAAAAAAAAAAGTCGCATTTTCCGTCTAGAAAATTTAATAAAAGAAAAAAAACTGCATTCGGCACATATAAGGAAATAAAAAACAAAGAAATTGTCTTCCTATTTTGCTAAATGTGTGTGTCTTCTTTCTACTCCCATTACTCTGTGAAATATTTTTAAAATTGCTATTTCTGGAATAATCTATAATAAGTTCTCGAAAAATAAGCCTGACATAACAACGTCTGACAACCTTGTTAGAGCAAGTATCCAGCTTAAGAAAAGTCAGGCATTAAGGGATCAAATTTTGAACTCCTTAATACAAAGGACCATTAATCAACTCTCGATTTTACTTGTTTAGCCTCTCTCATTATAACAAAAATGCATTATGTTATGATATAAAAATAGTCTGCAGTTAATGAGGTTCGTACTTCATTTGACTATTTTTCTGCTATGAAACAAAGCTGACTACTGTTTCTAATTTGAGAGACAATTAGCCCTAATGACTCTTGATAATTGAAGAAAGGGGGGATTAAAAATGCAGATGAATATAGTAGTAGGTACATATATAAGTTTAAATCATTAAAATACAATTTAGGGTTGCTTTTTATTTTCTTCTTAAAGGGTCGCTTGGGAAAATTGTATAGACGCTGTTTTTTAATCCAGCGGAATTATTTTGGAAGTTTCAATTAGCCTTTCCTACGTCTAAAACAATACATTAATGTGCCAGATGATGTATTTAAAAAATATGTCAAAGATAACCTTTAAAAATTCTCAAGGAACATTTTCACAGATTTTATGAGACTGTTTCCGAGTTTTTCATTCATCCGATATTTATGTAGCGAATTTTGCATGAACTTTCCACACGATCGCTATGACACATTCTTTAGAGAAATTTAAGAACTCTTAATGATAAGATAAAGTTTTGTAGATTTGTAGATTTGTTTTCATGATTTAGTCTATTCTTTATAAGTAGACAATGCCGAGCGTTAAAATTTAATGCAACTATAAACTTTTTTTTTCTTTACAATGTTAATAATATCATATAGGAAGTAATATAATATATATTTTAGAAACTTGATTAGTAACGACGTCTTTTTATTTTTTTAAAATATCTATTGCAATACATATGAACGTCTCGTTTATAACTTTTTTCACTCAAAGGATATTTCTTTCGTTCATCTGATGTTATATGGTATTTATTTATTTTCTTATTACAAATAGGCTGAACATTGAAGCGTTACATTCAAAATTTAGATTTTTTGTAAACTCAAGCACTTTTGGTTTTTGGTCTTTTATTTTTAAACAAAATTAACGACAGCTCCAAATTTATTATATGCTGACAGAAAAACATACGGTCAGAGGTAACATGAGAAATATGTTTCGGTCATGACGTTAATTTTGTCACAGTTTTATCTATTTTACACATTACGGCAGATAGTTGTTTAAGGAAGGAATTATAAAGAAATTATTGAAAAAGACCTTATTTTTTTCCAGCCGTGACTGCAAAAGATTGAGTCTACTTTATAGTAAAAGATAGCGGGCTAAAGGGGCTAAAAGGAAGCTAAAAGCTATGTAGGAAAGAGCATGGTATGGTAGGAAATTTTCACCAGCTTTAAGTAATTTCCTTCCATCTAATTAAAACTAAAAATTGAATACATAACAATATTTTGAAAACATTTAGCTTTCATTGTAATTCTTTTTAGAATTTTTCCTTACATTATTCTTTGAAAACAAGTTAATTTTAGAGGAATGCTCAAATTGTCCCGTGAAGGGGCACAATGAAACAGAAATTGGATTTCAGTAGGAAATGTGTAAGTCACAAAAAAAAAAATCAGATATACTGCGACAGCGTATTATTATTATAATTAAATAAAACTTGAGATTTTCAACACAAGATATATGGAAGCAGTTTTCAAATAGCAAGACTTCAAAATAATTATAATGATGAAACATATTTAAGAGCTGGAAAAAAATCTTTTTTGGGTAGTGTTTGATAAACTAAAAATAACAAAATAACTTAAACAAATATAACAGAAAACGCTTTCAAAAGTTCTTTTTATCATGGAATAAGATCCAAAATCTACTAGAAATCATATCCAGTAGACTTTAGTAATTGTGTCTTTATTCTTTCTATCTTTCCACAATCCAAATCCGATCTATCACAACTCAAATGAAACAAAGTAAAATTTAACTGAACAAAATTTATCAACAGAATAAGGGACATTACATGCATGCAAATAAGAAAATTTTAACTTTTAATTAAAGCAAAGATATTTATTATTAGATGATAATTTACTGCTCACATCCAAAAATGTAAAACTTACTCATTTTTTCAAAAGTAATTGTAGGAAAAAAAATAGCCTCAAATTCCCTACTAGAAGAATTGTGACAGTAACTAGTTTCTACAGTTTTGCAATTCAGATTAACTAAATATCTCAAATCCTTCTAGTTTTTTTTATGATTTGAATTTATAAAAAAAAAAAAATATGTATTGTCCCACTGTGTTCCCTTTCCATTATATGTATCCTGTTATAATATCGAATCCGGTTGAGCAGTAGGGGACTTGAGACCCCCTCCATTCTTCCCCCCCCCCCAAAAAAAAAGAATATTGCTTTAAGCATTTTACTTTACTGTGCATTTAGTTTAAGTCAAATAATCTTTTTTTTAATTAATTCGTACCCCCGCCTTTAAGAAAAAACGTGCCCATTACTGTTCTATTGATTGTATATTGGGTTGAATTTCTAGAGCAAATTTAAATTGGTAACTTGATAAAACAATTAAGGATTCGTAAGCTTAAAAACGAATTTCCCAAAAGGACTTTTTCACTTACAAGCAAAACTATCCTCTAGTTGCATGCAATATGAGCAGTCTTATTTATTATTATTATTTTATTTTATTGTATTATTATATTTTTATTTGTTTATTTATTTTCTAATTTACGAATTCCCGATCATTTCTAATCCTATTCCAACAAACCTTAATTTTGGCCGCTTTATTTTTTTCCTTTTTTAATTAATTTTTGCTGTAGAATTTAAAAATTTAAAGATTTTTTTACTGTTGACTTTCTACGACTTTTGACGCACTTGGTATACAACTGAGAATGGCGAAATGCAAATATATTGCTTAAATTTTAAATATTTCTTTTTAGATACTTATTTCTATGCAAACATGTAAAATTTTCAAAAACATTCATAACTCGTTAGTGTTTCTATATGCATTTTCAATTTAAACATGTTGTAACATGTCAATTCCTGTAAATTTCATTTTTTTTAATTCAGACAATTTTCTTTTAGAAATTTTAAAATAATATTTCAAATATTACTTTAACTTTTAAATGCCGTTTAAAGTTATTATAATAAATAATCACAGCGAAATATCAATACAGTTCCCAGTCGTTAACTCGTTCAATTTTCATTGTAGATCAATGGCATTTCATTTCTGGGTAAATGACATTAAGAAGTCGAATAAAAATAATGTGTTGTGCCCAAATATTTAAATTTGCACAAAGCATATGTATGTCTGCCGTCTCAGAGAAAATGAGGGGTTTTTTTTTTTTTTTTTTTAAGAATATATTTATAACAATAAGAATATAAGAAACGTACACTTTTTTTGTAGGGAAAGGTGAACCAAAATGATCCTAGCAAGCAAAGTTATCCACGTATGTTTTCTTAAATACATTGAGCGTACATAATGCGTACTTAAATACATACCCGGTAGCGATATCTACCGGGTAACACATAAACTAGTTATGCCAAGTCAAGGAGAAGCAATGGCGATATTTGAGCGATCGGTATATTACGTGTGTTAGTATAATTCTTCATAAAACTGGGTTTTATCATATCTCTTATAAGGTAAGCACTAACTTTCCTACATATTTAGAAACACAGTCTTTAATGTACTGAAATATGACTTGGTTAACTGAATAGATTTGGGTTTTTATATGTGAATTACACTTCTTTAGTTTGCTATGTTTCTCGGCGTGTGCCAGTAATGTGACCTAAAGTGGGCAGAGATATTGCCGAGTAAAATGATCCATCGACTGAAGAAACTCCAGTAACGGATCATAGTCATTAAGACAGTGCTTCAGACGTTTTCAAAATGCGTGATTCTCCATTACATTACTTACTAATTAGTTTCTGCGTTTATTGTAGGCCATAATTTTTGAATTATAATTTTGAAGCATTCCATTTTATTGTTTGTAACACTTTTTTATTTTAAAAGTCTCATAAAATAAATTTTGCATACTATATGATTGTAAAACTTATTTCATTATGTACAGTCATAATTACTTTTACATCTTTTATTTTGCTGATAAAAACAATTTACAATTACTTTCAAATGAAAAATCATTTTCCTTTCGGTGCGGTTAAAATGATCCCTTGGACGCTTTTTCAAAATTCTAATTTTTCGTTACTCAGTTTGGCTTTAAAATATTATTAAAATATGTTTATGATGCAAAATGTAATGTAAAATATTCTAGCAAAAGACCAACGTTCTGTTTAACATATATGTTATTTTATGCATGATTTTCCGTTAAGGGGATCATTTTGGTCCATCTTCCCCTATATATAAATAGAACAGAAAATGTCGTTTAAGTTTGGATTTTTTTTTCCCGTCTTATTGTGAATATGTTTTATCAAATAACATCATTAATAATGTTAATTGCATTACAATGTAAAAACTAAAATTACTCATGAAAAAAAAAATGCAAAATTGTCCTGATTTTCATTAAAATATGCTGGGTTTTAATGATCCAAAATCAATTAGCAATGATAAATTTCATATGAACCAAAATAAAACAAACAAAAAATGAAGCTGCAACATAGTAATTAGCGAGTTCTCGCTCTACATGATAAGCCTTTGTTTACATAATGACATAATGAATGATGCTAATACTAATTAAAAGCCCTTTCTGAGCCTTCTTCGCAGAAAAAATGTGTAAATGCATATTTGATAATCTGCTGAACAAATATACTTTAATCTAATAAGCTGCTATTTGGATGGTCCATACTGGTTGAAAACATCACAAGGTACTGCTATTGTTTACATTGTTCGTTTTGCTGTTCTTGATACCCAGTGTATCTATAAGCATGTATCAGAAAACATGAATATGCCTTATTCGGTATATTCGGCGTTCGTGTTGACGTAGATAAAGTGAACATTAAGTTGAGATGCATATTTGTTACATTATTACGAATTTCCAATTAATATAACTTACGAGATTGTCACTGTGTAATAAATTACATTTTTAATGTTTTCTCTGTTAATTTATCTTGGTGATTTAAGGTATAAACAGAAATACGAAAATTAAATAAACATATAATTTTATTGTGTATATTGTCTTATATTAATATATTTTATGTACTATTTCCTGTACTCAGAATTTCGGAGATGTGGTGAAGCTGAGGATTTATTTCATTGACACTATATAATCAAGTTTAATTAATCCATAATGTATGATTAAAACCGATTTTTGTTTAAAAAAACTCAGTGACATACAGATTGTTCAGACGAAATTGGAGAAAAACTGGAGAGAAATTCATCATTCAAGAGTTCAACAAAGTCCGGGCTGCATCTGCCAGATACTGGGTGCTTTTAATTAATCAACAAAATCCTTTCCAATAATTCCATTCTGCGTCTTTCGAAAGATCAGTATTCATTATTATCGTCCTTTTTTTATCTCCAATTTTACTTCTTCTGGCGTACGAGAATCTCTCCAGTGGGCTAGTTTTCATGGGTCTTCCCGTAGCCACAAAGGGCCTTCTCACCATCTAGACAGAAGCATTTGCTTCGCAGAACATCCAAGTGATAACAAGTCGTCAATATTGATTTTTTCCTGGAGCATACCTCCATGAATATGACCCCGTGTCAAGTCTCGATCTTCTTTAACCCATTTCCCTGTTCTTTTACCCACCAAAGGGCTGTAGTGGAGTCAGAGCAAAATGCAACTTTTATATCTGGCAAGTTGAGAGCATTGATAATAGAACTCACGAGTCTGGAGCCTATACAGCATGCCATCAATTCTAAGGGAGGAATAATTAACGATTTTCAGGAACGTTACTCTAGACTTTGTCCTAACGAGACTTATCTTAATTTCAGAATTAAAGACTGATCGGACAAAGACGCACGATCCATATGCCCCCTTGCATGTATCTACAAATACATGTAGTTCAGATGTGTCATTAATAAACATGTATCGGGATACATCTTTCAGAAAATAAAGCTCTTTAAACGACTTAGTGAAAAATGAGTTTACATTACTTGGGAATTATTCATCGTCCCAAGAAATTTTTAACTTCCACAAATCTTGTAATAAAAGTTTCGGAAGCGATGTAGCTGGTGTTAACAAACCAACAGGATCAAAAAACGCCCGTACAATAACCAAAATTATCCGTTTCGAGATTTTCGTATCACACGTTAATGCATCCATATCTGTACAGCATCTCGATGCATCATGATCCAAATCTCAAATTACCCCTCTAAACATAAGTATCCCCTGAATGCCTGTCAACATTTATGCCAGCCACATTGCTCTCAAAACTCTGCAAATTAAAACATTCATTCGACACGATTAATTTTGCATGGTCAATAAAACACTCTTGTTCTTCTTTATTGAACACTCCAGAGACATGTTGGTCCACATAAAAAGACCCCTTTAATTTCTGAACTACATCATTAAACTGGGGTTGACAGTTTTCTAAAAGATGCATTATGGAAGAATTCAGCAGAAATAGACTAGAAGAAACCCCAAACACAACTGTACCGTGTCTATAAACGAGCTGAACTTCCTTGGAAGGGAAAAAAATCTAAAAATCTCTGTCCTTGGGTGCAATAGATGGTATCAAAAAAGCCTTTCTATGTCTTCACTTATTCCGATTGCATACATTCTAAATCGGTCAAGAATATCAGGTATTAACTCTAGGAGATTAACGCCCGTCAATAAACACTCATTTAAAGAAAGCTTTCCTTTCTCAGAGACAGAAGCTTCTAAAACGACACGAATTTTAGTAAGGCTGGTTGGATTACTGGCCTGTGGTAGAAATGGTGACATTAGTGACATTCTTTTAGCAAATCGAAATCTGGCATACGTTTAATGATATTTAATTATTTCCAATCCTCCAATACTTCTGATAATCAGCAAAAAATTCACCACAATCCAATTTATTAATCACTTTTTCATGTCCCCTCCAAAATAATTCTTTGTTAGTGGGTGAATTTGCGCTATTATACTTCCACGGAAGATCTACTTCATATTTTCGATCTTGGAGGTATTTTAATTTTGTCATTAAAACCATTTAAATTAAGATCAGCTCTCTTCTTTTCAATTTGGGTACGCTCAGAAATTCCTAAAATTTCAAGTTCCCATAATTTATTTAATGGTACTTTCAAAGTATCCATTGAAAACGTTCTTAAAATATTATCCTTTTCACAGAGTTTCGTTTTCCAAATACAGTCAATCCATCTAAGTTTCGTTTTGACAGTCGTTAACCCTTTAACGCGCGGTGTCCTCGCCGTGAGGACACCAAACTCTGACGTTTTGACTGTTGCCAGTCACGAAGAATAGATTTGATTTCTATAAAAATAGTTACGGGTGACATAGCTCCACGAGAATCCTTTACTTTTAGCACGCCATTTCCCGTAAAAAAAAATGTCACGATTATTTTTAACACCACTGACATCTGCTGAAAAATGGAAGAATGCTAGAACAGCTGGATAGATTGCCCAATGCTGAAAAAAGGGCGGCCGTTGCCATCGCGCGACTTAACTACCAGCAAGATGGCGGGCGATCGAAACGTTTATCGCGTGCCACAGATCTAGAGACCCTTTTTTTGACGGCAGCTGGCTGTGCGGCGCACAGCCAGCTGCCGTCAAAAAAAGGGTCTCTAGATCTGTGGCACGCGATGAACGTTTCGATCGAACGCCATCTTGCTGGTAGTTAAGTTGCGTGATGGCAACGGCTGCCCTTTTTTCAGCATTGGGAAAGGGTTGCGCCTCAAAGGTTTAAGTCAGAGTGTAAATCAATAGCATTTCCTATTAACATTTTCCTAGAACATTTACACCAATTAAAAGGTCAATATCTGTTTCCTTTCTGAAAGAATCAGAAAAATCTCTTTCCTTTTCCTTTTATTCATCCAAAATCTCTTTAATCTTAGGAACAAAACCGCAGATAATTTTCCCCGAAAGACCTTCAAAACTGCACGCAAACGTTCCTTTTAAATTGCAAGCCTCAATTGTAAATACCATGCTGTTTTGGTTTCGTTTCACTCTCCCCCCACCCCCGAATAGAGTATGCATAACTGTTTCGTTTTTAACCAGTTGTGCCTTGAATTTACTCACAATATTTTGACCGTGAACATGCAGCGTACTTGCACTTTAAATCCGTGGTTCCGAAAGTCCTCTCTGTTAGCGCTAGCAGTTTCCGAGGGGTATACTCCTTCTTCCGATGAGGATCCGAATTGTGGCGGAAAATTCCGCGAAGGACGTACGTAACTTTAAACGATACCTTCAGTAACGTGAGCTGTCCTCTTCTTGCAAAAAAACAGTCAACCAGTGGGATGCTATGCTAGCGCATTTTTTTTCTTTTATTTATTTATTTTTTTTTTTTTTTGTCAAGTTTAAAAATGAACTCGTTATTTCCTTTTATAGTTCCTGTTATGCTTTCAATTGATCCGACCTTATATTTTAAAAAACTACAACGCTTTGAATTACAAAAAATATTGTCAAGGATACAATACGTAGAAGATGGCTTCAGAAACAATTAAAGTTTAAATGAGACAAAATTATGATTGTTTCTGATGGAATACACAAGCGAAAACATAAAAAGTAAATGTCATTTTCAAATGTCAAAGTTTTTCATGCAATAATGATGTGCGTGTGACGTAATTCAGAAAAAAATTGGGATTGATTGGAAGCTTATTTGCAACAAAAAATTGTTCCTTACGTAACTGTTGTTGTTGATTATATAACTGCAATTAGATAAACTTATGGAAATACAGAAGCCAAGAGTAAAGTAAGAAAAATTTGAAAAGCTTTTATTGCGAATGTTTTTTAATGACAAAAAAACTAATCATGTAGAACGACAGTTCTACTAGTGACGCAGCCAGCCCCAACCAACCAACCGTAAAATTTCGCGGCACTTATATATACAGCTAACTTTTCTATTTTCAAAAGTGTCTCATCTGGATCTCGGAATCCGCTCTAACGAATTTTTTACAATTAATATATGATTTTAATTGGTGCCAAATTCGATGAGTGACGTCGCCGGTTAAGCTAGGAAAACTCGTTTTTTTTATTTAATCCAGTTCAAAGAGGGAACTATTTAACCCGCGTAAGGAAATACGGAAAATGATCTCGTTTTAAAGGCGGTAAACAAGGCAGGGAGTAGGAATACAGTGCTGTAGATCCGTGACAAGATTTGTACAAGTTACCTTATATCGTAAACCAGTTTGGTCCTAGACAGCTGGTACCTTTCGCTCCCTCTTCCTGAGCAAATGACTTGAGTTCTGTCCTCGACGTCGCTTTGCGACGCTTTTGCGAGATGAGCTTTGTGTTACTGTGCGAGAGAGCTTTGTGTTACTGTCGTTTTTCTTTTACTTCATTTTAAAAAATAACAGATTATTACATACTTTACTTATTTTTTCTGTAAATAAATTGCTATAATTAATAATTAAAAATAGTTAAGACTTTGAATTAAAAAAATAATTTAAGTATTTTTTGGTAAAACTCCTTCCTAACTTTCGTTTCCCTAGTATTTTGATAGCTATTTCTAATTAAATTAAGTCTTCATTTTTCTAATATTATTAATTCTATTTGGAAAATTCAATATGTAATTAATATTTCAATGAATTTTTTTTTCTCTTCAGAAAGCTCACGTAATTAATTAATAATAATTATTTAGTATTCAAAGGAAAATAAATAGTAGTTTTACATACTAACTAGTTTTAATAATAATTCTTTTACTCTTCATGTATATATAAAATTTATTGAAATTATTGAATTACAATTTTAAAACCAATATTTTTTCCAAATCTTAAGTTTTTCTCACTTTTATTTTGTATTCCTTTAAATACCAGATTTAAAATTTTGTTCAATACTTTTCAGATACAAATTTGATTAATTAATCTAAATTTATACATGCACTATATTTTGGATTAGACATTTGAAGGCCGGAGATGGCATCTAAAACAAGATGTTGTGCCCACCCGAGCCGAGTTGATAAGATACTGAAGATGGTAGATAACTGAAGTATAAATGTCCAGGGTTCTGGTCTACCGGATGGCTGATAATCTAAAAATTCGGAGTTTTGGACGTTTTTTCTCACGATGTAACGTAAATACGCTTCATAAGCACTGAGAAAGTCAACCGCGCAAGACCCTTATTCTTAAACTGGTAGTTCATCTAAACGTTCTCTAAAAAAATTAAATTATCAACTGATAAAAAAACAAACAAGCATAGTATGTAGTTTTCTAAAAAGCGACATAAAACCAATTATAAACAATAATTTTTTGAGTAATTTTCTATTTTATTAATGATTATAGTCATTAATTAATTTAATCAACAATTTTGAGATGTATCATTAACTTATTAAAAACTTAGAATATCATAATATAGTTAAAAATTTAACTTAGAGATAGCTTTAAACTGAAAGCAAACATTGCATTAATAGATTACATTGCATTAAAATAATAGAACGAGTAACTAGATTATCATTAATTAAGAACAAGATTATTAAATTAATAATTTTAACGAAACTTCACTTACGGTGATCGTTAAACTGAATGCATCTTAATGAATCACAATGCATTAAAACAATAGAACGAATAGTTATATATTCTTGTTGTTATTCTAGAATTACGGCCGATTATAGCTACACGTAGGCTCTAAGCCGAGACGTGGGGTGCCTTCCGTGGGGGTCTTTCTAAGGGGTCCTAACCCGTATTTACGCTGTTTTGGAGGAAACCACGGAAACTCCGAACGATTAGATCGGCGGACGCAACCTGGTTTCGAACCAGGCACCTTCCGTCTCCCAGTTCAGAGCGCTATGCGCTCGGCCACTGATGGGGCCCAATAGTTATATAATTATAGTAAAAAAGTTAACTTACGTTTAGCATTAAACTGAGTGCAAATTTATGAAATAAACTCAAAGGTGGCGGCAGGGATACTAATCTGTACTCGACCCAAATTATAAATAGAAAATTACTCAAAAAATTATTGATTATAATCAGTATTATGTCTCTTATTATAAAATTGTAACAAAAATATGTCAATTTTCTGTTACATGTTACAAAAGAACTTGCTGTGACTTTTTTAATCAAATACTCTGATACTGCATGAAAACAGGTTTGTATATTTATTTACATAACTTAGTGTCAAGCAAACTTCCGAAATTCGTCCTTGAAACTAATTTATTATCTTCTGACCATACCCTTAAAAAGTAATGATATCCCCATGCAAAAACCCTCAACTGGTTAAAAATTTGTGACGCAGCATTTTACTTTATAGATCTATGAATTTTAAATACGGGTCTTAAAAATAATGATATCAAATTTTGAGTGACGCCCTGCTGAGAATTTTAAAGATTTGTTTTTAAATTCCATTACAGTTACTTTCGTTTTATTTTCTAAAGAAGATGTACGCACTTAAGCAATGCTTTTAATTATGAAATACATTGTCAAATATATCACACTTTCACTGAGTCTGTATAATGTATTCAAATGAATTTATTTCAATAATTTAATTTATCTTTTGCGTCACGCTATCCAGAAGGGCAAGTAAAATTTACGTAAATATTTAGTTAGTGTCATAGTAACCAAACTAAGTGCAATGTATATGAAAATTTTGCTTGCCCTTTTGGATAGCGTGACGCAAAAGATAAATTAAATTATTGAAATAAATTCATTTGAATACATTATACAGACTCAGTGAAAGTGTGATATATTTGACAATGTATTTCATAATTAAAGCATTGCTTAAGTGCGTACATCTTCTTTAGAAAATAAAACGAAAATAACTGTAATGGAATTTAAAAACAAATCTTTAAAATTCTCAGCAGGGCGTCACTCAAAATTTGATATCATTATTTTTAAGACCCGTATTTAAAATTCATAGATCTATAAAGTAAAACGCTGCGTCACAAATTTTTAACCAGTTGAGGGTTTTTGCATGGGGATTACAGTTAACTTTATAACTTTAAAATTATATTTTTTATTAACATGCATTAAAGTAAAAAGCCTTTTGGTTTTAAAAAGTTTTATAAAAAAATTGTTTCGTGTAACTCTTTCAGCCGATAAAAAAGTGCATTTATAAAAATATTAGATAAAAAATGTTTTTAAAATCACGCTTTTTATTCAAACATGGACTAAAACGTATAAAGTAATTTTTGATATAATTTTCATATTCAAACACTTATTGCAACTTGCAACACTCAAATACATCCTAGCTTATGGGCAGGGCTGGGGAGTAGCGCGCTACTTGTAGCGAAACTACAGTAGCCGCTACTTTTTTTTGTAGTTTGTAGTGTAGCGCGCTACTTTTTTTAAAAAGTAGTGTAGCGTGTAGCGCGCTACAAAAAAACAGTAGTTTGTAGCGAATTTTGGAAGCTACTTTTGCCGTGTCATCATTTCCGGCGATTGATCCCGTGATGCAATTTCTCTCTCTTCTGACTCCAAGCATAACTGAAACTGATGCTTGAAAGACACCCAATCACTCCCCCGCCCCCCCCCCTCCTAGGGGACACACGCACACGAGGGGGGGTGAGGGGGTTTGCTTTGCCTTAAGCGGAAGCCTGACATTGTGCATCTTTTGTCTTTTTATCGTTCTCAGTATTATTTGTAGAATCACCAATCTGCCATAAAGAGGGGAAAAAAAGGAAGGTAAGAGAGGTCCAAAGTTGAACAGAGGTTATTTTGATCTGGCCTCGAGAGTCTCATTATCACAAGGGCGTGTGGGCCCGTGAGCCCCTGAAAAATAAAGGCCTCGCAAATCTCTCCATTTATTGTATATTAAATTTATATATGCTGCAATAATAATTTTTATTAAGCTAAATTTCCTTTATCTATATCATAATTGTGTAACAATAAAAAGGCTTCGAGACTTATTTTCTGTTCTTCTTTCTAACACAATGATAATGGTTTCTAAGACTAGATCAATAAAATAGAAATTAAAGGCGTTATTGAAAATTTATGGCCATATGTACTTATCACAAAATATCCATTAGTTAGCATTTTTTTAAATATTATGATGAAGAAAATTTTCTGGCAGGTGGAACTCAGCGCACACATACGCTAATAATACAAATGGATTAAAAAAATATTAAAATCAATTTTAAATGCACATTCTTGTTCTAAATGAGTATAAATACATGGGTAATTTTTAATTTAATTTTAGAATTATTTTGAAATGTTTTATTTTTATGCTGGGAAAATAGAAAACAATCACATATAAGTTAAAATGTCTGTAATAGTATAGGGGCCCAAAACAACCTTTTTTTTTGCCCCGGGGCCCCTTCTATGTCTGATCAGGGTCTGCATATTTTTGACTGCTATTGCGTGTTTGCAACATAAAAATGAGTATTTTTTGATTTCGAAAAGGAATTTTACATATCTGTAAATTGTATGCTTTTGTAACATCATTAATTTTCTTTGATCTTTTTTTTTTTTTTTATTGCACCCATAAATACAGTGTAGTGTCCACTTGCCAGGATGATTGCCAATCATTCAGTGTCCAGTATTCCGTGAACTTCCTTTTAGGCGATATCCTTTCAATTCTGACATGATATATAGTCAGTCCTCGCAATTAGCGATCCCCCCCCCCTATCCTCTCACTCACCATCTACGGAAAACTACGAAGCGTGAGAAAAACTTACGGTTTTCTCACAGGAATTTTCTTGAAAGCATCGAGACCGCTTCTGGAAGAGTCACCGACATTTTTAATTTTCTCTTTGCCTCCTCCTTATGATCGATGCATTGAACAACAATTTTATTTATGCTTAGTTTTACTAAGTTTATTTATATTAAAGTTTGGTCATTTTTCGACGTTACAGTACACTTTTTTGAGTTTGGGCACTCTTTATTAACCTTGTGTCCTGGTGGTGTGTTCAACTTCCACAAGAGTAATGACAGTTCTGCAGTATTGTAGCTTTTCAAACATTAATTAATCACGTGATTATGTTCTACAACTCGGAATGTTTTTTGTCTCAAAGAAGTGTAAAAACTGATTAGTACATTTTTCGTGGAACCTGAAACTGAAAAAAAGAGAGTAAATATGTAGAAATTGTACACATTTTTTTTTTTTTTTTTTTTTTTTTTTTTTACGAGTTGATAACCTTATCTTTTTTGAGTTTGTTGAAAAGGGATAAAAGGTATAAGCATATGCATCCAAGATATTATTTCAGGGGCTAAAAATATTGCTGACCTCGGTTACAGTGTTCTTCGTTTGTAGTGACAGTTTTCAGATTCGGTCCTAAGGTAGAGCGAACGGTGCGACCGCACCGGGCGCCATCTCTACCAAGGCTGTTCAGAATAATATAGCACTGTGGATGTCGGAAATGGTTTCATTTACCTGTTAATAATTGTTTAATAATAAATCTTTTAGTCAATGTACAGTAGTAATCAATCATGTTAATAGTGAATTTTAGTGAACTTTCTGTGAAAAAATAAATTATTAACAGGTACTCGAGGACGACTTATCAAACCCAACATTGTTACGTGATTCATTCGTTTACCTTTACCACTCTAACTTTTTGCCAATGAGTTTCAGAGCACCATGCATATTTGACAGTCCGTATATTATTGAAGTTGAAAGCCTCATTTTAACCCCTGAAAGCTTTTATAGCTAAATGTGTGGCGTAGCTAGGTGCAAGAGCTGATCTAGGGTACGTGGAGCCTCCCTGCAAACGTAAAGAAGCCCCCGTGTTATGCTCCAGATTAAGTTTTCCTTAGTTTTTTAGTTCGAATATGGCGCTCCGATGCCTTGCTTAACGTGTCGGGCCGTCCCTGGCTACGGGGGAGCAAGGAAGGTCAACTGTACCCGGGCGCAGCATCGGCCAAGGGGCGCTAAATGGTATATGAAAGCTACCTAGTTGCATTTTTAAAAAATAGGAGGGGGCGCAAAATCTTCAGTTGTCAGGTGGAAACGAGATTTAGTCATTTGCTGTGGGACAGAGAAACTGTTCTCTCAGCTTGTTTCCATCCCAGATTCAAACTATTCTGGATTGAGGAGGAGAGGAAGACCGAAGCCAAAAAAATGGATGGAGGAATACCTCCAGAATATGTTTCCGACAACTTCAGATATCAGTATCGAGGATCAGACCATGGATGATGACTTTTCTGGTTTTTTTAATTTCTCTTTCGCATGCACTCGAAATAGTTACGAGGAAGAACTTACAAGGTTCTTGTCAGAGCCAATTAAACCCAATTCTTCGCTTTCGGCGTACACGTATATGAAAGAAGCCTTCAAAAAAACTAACACTGGCGTGCCGTCCAGTGCATCTGTACAAAGATTGTTTTCGATTGCATCGGACGCATTTTCTCCTCGACGATCATGTTTGGCGGATAACAATTTTGAGATCCAGCTCTTGATAAAATTTAATAAACATGTTTTTGAATAAATTTATGTGGTTTTTATTTTATACTAGAGGCATGGCAGTCTTCCATGAATATATTGAAATTCTGCTTTCTTTCGTTAAAATTTTAAAGTGTCTATTATATTTAAATTATTAGGTTTTTTGTGTAATAATTTTCAGAATTTAATACGAAAATATGAGAATTTCTATTAATAATTAATAGTTTGTAAAATCCTTAGAGACTTATCTCTCTCTTAGCCTTAAAATAACAATATAATTCTATAAAATTCTTTTATATCTAACACAAAGAAAAAGTTGTGTTGATGATAATAACTTAAAATTTCTTTAACATATATAGAGGATTTTTTTAATGCAATGTTTTAAATAGATATATCATGAATTTAATTAGTAATTGTTTTCATTATTGTATAATATGCATATCATATGTGATGTTTTCAATTAAAACAATTACACAATATTACATGGTTCACACGGGTCATTCGTCATAAATCACTAATTTGGTAAGTCATGAAAAAAGGCCTTTATACTCATTAATTTTGATTTGTGCTCAAGAAACTAGAATGTTTGTACAACATGAAAGGGGTCTCAAAACGGGCCTTTTCTCCCGTTCAGACATCCATTTTATTATTATATTTTTAAAAACTTTTTTAGTTCTCATGATTTTTCTCATGCTTTGAGAGCTCACTTTTCCAATTTATTTTTATCATAGAGGTATTAAAACTTAATTAGTTTCAGCAATACTTCAATCATTAGTAGTAGTTGCCAGTAGCGTATATATAGGCTTCCATTTCGGGGGGAGGGGGACGATTCGGTATTTTAAACTTTATTGTTCTAAAGTTAAAAGAAATGTTTCAAAATAGCTCCTTTTTAATAATTGCTTTACATTTTCGGAGGGAGCCCGCCTCCCCCTGCTCAAATACTCGCCTGGTAGTTGTTTATTAGAGCAATAGTTTTTTCTAATTAAAGGTGCCCGAAAAGGTGCCCGGGGTCTTTCGTGCGTCCACCAAATCTGCGGCGCTCAACGCTACAAGGAAACCACCTTTTAATAAACGCGTTCTTTGGCCGCGAGAGACACCCGCTGAGGTCATTAATCACGCTGGACGCGAGTAGAAAACCAAGGCTTTAGATATCGATAGTTTTCTCTAATTAGGATATAAATATCCTTAAATATGAATGTAATGCACATTGAATCTGTTAGCAAAATTTGTCTCCTAAAAGTAGCGAAAAAGTAGCGAAGTAGCGACTACATTTCAAAAGTAGTGTAGCTAACTACATTTGTCAAAAAGTAGTTGTAGTTGTAGTTAACTACATTTTTCGAAAAGTAGCGGTAGTTGTAGCGCGCTACAAAAAAAAGTAGTTTTTCCCACCACTGCTTATGGGTCATATACGGAGGTACTTTCAGAGTACTACTAAAAGATAGGTTAGGAGGTACTACTAAAATTTATTAAATATTACTGTTTAAATGTAAAATAACGCATAATTATTACATAATATAAAATAATACATAATTATAATTCTTAAAAGCTTAACTTCTTACTTACTTCTTATATGAGTTCGAAAGAAGTATTAACGCCTCAAGCTTTTAAAAATTCTATATTATTTTACATTAAAAAGAAAAGAATAGTAGTATTCAATAAATTTTCTAAGTACCTCTGCCGCCTTACTTCGCTGATCAGTAAGCTAGGTACATTTGTGCGTTCATATGATTGTTTGAGCTTGAAAATTCTCTGAAAAATTATTTTATACGTATCAATCACCCTTTGAATAAAAAGCTTGATTTTACTTTTTTTTCATTTATATTATTTGTCAAAGCGTTGATCATGCACTTATAAGAACACTTCTACATGCGTACGTTGAGACGGCGAAACTCTTGAAAGTAAATTTAGAGATGTCCAAAATCGATTAAAATCTGAATACCAAAATTTTTCGCTATCAATTTAATTCCTTTTACTACATACAAGTAAGTAAAAAGATAGGCATGTTTCGACAGAACGTGAAGAGTTTAAGACATATAGTTATTATGCAGACTATCAAATGATACTCGATTACAGTTATTTGTGTTATGGTTGTTGTTTCTTATGATCTCTCGGCAATCGCGAAGCAATGCCGAATCCTCCATAAAGGACAGCGTTGGGCGAAAGAAACGGCTTCCGTTTAGTGAGCCTTTGGGAGGAAGTCCAACTTTGGTCAAGGTCTCTTAATTTCGTTGTTTCTTTTAAGAAAAGCTAAAACTATTTCTATAACAAATGCTGCAACAGACAATAAAATTCCTGCAATGAAGAAAATAAATAATCCTTTAAAGTCCTCAACTGACAAATTTCTAAATCCTTGATTTTGACTTTTATTACTATCATGAGCCTTCAAACGCCTGAGTAAATCAAAATCATTTTCAATCTTTTCAAACAGACCAGCTTGCCAAATTCTATGTATGATTTTATCAAACTCTTCCTTACAGCAAAATCTTTTTTTCATGGGAATAGCGAAATATACGGGTAAAAATACATCGTTTGAAATAAAATAGTTCTCTTTATCTGGCGGGAAAAGATCTGTTCCCGATACCACAGCAGGGATTTTGGAACTGTTCCTACTTTTTAAGACCGTATCATAATTCCAATATCGTTTATTTTTCTCCAAATCTCGACCAATAACCTGAATATCTGAATTATTTGATTTCATAAAGGCTCTTGGTAAAAAACTTCCCGGCATTACGAAACACTGGTACCTACCATTTTGAACTTCTTTTGATAAATCAGCTATGGTTCGAATACCACTTATGGAAGGAAATGCCACAAATGATAACAAAATAGCCACGTAACAGTAACTTAGAAAAGTTGCTCCGGTTATCCAACTGCTAATCAGGAAATATTCAGATATTTTTCGCGGTTTTACTGCAAGCTGTTGAAATAGAAGTAAGCCAAAAGCACTTAGCACGAGTTTGCCAAAATCGCCTTTTTCATTTCTCGTCGCTTGGAAAACTAAACTTGTGACAGTGAGACATGCAGTCAGGCAAATCCACACTGGATAAGAAAATGGCTTCAAGAAAACTGTGGCATTTGGTGTATATGCTGGATTGCGCGTCGCGAACGTAACTGCAACGTAGGAAAACGGATAGCTCCAAAGTGTAGCTTTCATTCGATCTTCTGTAATGCCTATGTTACTTATGGATAAATCTACTTCTTCACGATGCACCAAACCGATTTGGCCAGTCCAGGTACCATTTGGCAACAGTCTTCCTACTTCTTCTTCATACACAAACTCATAAGAAAATCCAAGCACAGATGAAAAGACTTTTACAAATGTCATGTACATCTCAGTTAAAACAGTTCCCGTTACATTTTTCGTTGAACTACTTTGAAAGTCAACAGATTTGGAAATCATGCCTATTTTTAATGGTCTGTCGAATATCATTTCGTCCTCTGTCATTTCGTTCTGTTTGCTCCTTAACATATGTTGATAGAGATGCACAAGAATCTGACCATTTTTCGATGATTTACCTTGCTAGTCAACCGGTTTAGAAAAAGTGCCCTCTCCTTAAATCTGGAGATTTTTAGTTCAATCACTTTCTAAATCGAAATATTTAGAGATTTATTATTTTTAAAGCACTTTGAAATCTATTTCTCAGCAATAATTGCTTCAGAGACAGAAACATATGCGTTTATCTTCATAAACACATGCGTTTATAATTGCAGGTTTCAACATCTGGTACACAAATGCACTTTTTGCACTAAAAATCCTTTTTAAAAATCAAAAGCAATACTTTGTTTAGCTATATTGTTGTATGGCGTGAAATAATTGCAAACCAGCTTTGCGGCTTCTATAACAGTGCGGGCACATTTAATGCAGTAGTGCTCTGAATTTACTCAACTTTTAAGGAAGCCACTTTGAGAAATTGTAGATGCACACTAATATTTATGTAAATGTTCTTCCTTTTATATCTTCGCAGTTTTTTAGTATTTATCCAACTCAAAACAAATTTCAAACATACCGATTGCGTGTGCAATTAATAATTAGAATATTTAAAATAGGCTGAACTCTCTTTAAAACATTTTTAACCGATACAAAATCGATGTCTCCATTTCGGTGTAATTAAGTTTAATAATATATTCACCTGAAATGTTGCTATCCAGTTGCATGACGGTAAACACTATGTAAATTTTTATAGTTCTAAATGTGGTCTCTGTCTGCAAGGGGTGACAGCGTCGCCAAGCACAAGGAGAAAATACATTATTTCGCCAGGTTACTGAATGGGACCTTTCTACTTTGGTGTCAAACTCTAAATTAAGTCCACTTAAAATAAGTTTTCAGTGTAAACAGTACGAATTTTTTTTTCAGCATTCGTTTTTGCCTTTAGATTAAAGTATTTATTTGAAACTATGTATTACATCCATACTCACTTAACTATTTCTAATTGCAATACTTTCTCTCTAGCTTTTAAAAGTTTTCTTTTACAGCTATTTAAAATATTTTCGGGTTTTATGAAGCTTTTTAATGAAATTGTATTTTATCTTTCCGTCATCGTGTCACGCTAAAAAACAAGGCATCTCCACTTTATACAAGTCTGAAGTATTGAAGCTGTTGCTAAATCCAATTTGGTCTAGAGATTAGGGTTCCAGGCTCGCGGCCAGGGGACCCGGGAGTCGATTCTCGGCGAAGGAAAAGGTGTTCCATGGTGTAAGGGACAAATTTAAAATGATATTAAAAATCAAGTAAACATACAATTTTTAAAAGCAGAAGCTTTTTATGGTGGAACATATAAGGCATAAAATAAAAATTTATTCTTACAAAGGTATACTATAAATGAATGAAAGTTTAAAAAATTAAGACAACTTTTGAGAAAAATATAGATATTTCACTTTTGCAAGAAATTCAAATTTTTAAATGTTCAAAATATTTTTAAAAGCATTCCACACCTTTGCAGTACAGATATTAATGACTAAATCAATGCCTTACGAGCAAATGCAGTTCAGGTCGAATATTTGTCTCGAATGCTTTTTAAAATATTTTGAACATTTAAAAATTTTCATCACTTGCAAAAAATAAAATATCTATGTTTTTCCAAAACGTTTTCTTAGTTTGGAAACTTTCATTTATTTAAAACATCTTTGCAAGGATAAATTTTTATTTTATACCTTATGGGGCTCCACCATAAGAAACTTCTACTTTTAAAAATTGCATTTTTACTTTTTTTGAAATTGCAGTGAATGTAATCGAATATTAACTTAATCAAGCTTTTGTAATTAAGTAATAATCATTAATACTCAAGATTACTTGAAGAATAAGTGAAATAATCAAAAATCTTCAAATTTTGTCTAATTCAACTATTAGACAAAATTTGAAGCTCAATGATTACAATATTTTTCTGATTTAGATTTTATTACATAGTGTTTTTGAGTTAAACCTCAAGGAATATTCGAATAATAGAAAAAGTGAATTTCAAAATAACGATATTTAAAAGCATTGTTAAATATCGTTGTTAATGGATTTATTTATTTATTTATTTTCAATAGGAAGGAATGTTACGAATTCTTGAAATGCTTTGATTTAAGTCTTGCTTTACGTTGAAATTAATGCTGTATTTTGTTAATAGCCAAATTTTCATTTTGTTTTGCATAAAACGACAAAATGCAAATGTTGTGTCGCCTTTTTGGCTTAAACCTTCATTGAATAGCATTATACAAAATTCAATTCCATATTTTCTGTATTCGATATCACTGAGCTCAGTTCTAAAAGAAATTTTTAATTCATTTAAGTTTGTCAGTATTTTGAAAAGATTTCTAAACTTGGCGATCATTGGTACTATGAATTGGTCAGCAAATATGGTGAGACTATAGAATACTCCAATTTAAAAAATTATCTTCTTAAAATCGGACTATCTTTAAGTAAATTATTACAAATTTTACTATTGAGTCACTGAGTGAGGAAAATTATTATTATTATTATTTGCGCATTTTTCAGCTTCTTAACCCTTTATAAGGCGAGTTTATGTGCAGAGAGTCGAAAGTACTTGGGATTTTTCTGGCCCATTTTTTAGGATTAATTCATGTATTTTTCCTATACTGAATATCCCACGAGAAAATTGGAGAAACAAGAATTAAATAAACATAGAAATTTTGCTAACAAATATATAACATGAACAAATAAACATGAACATTTTATGTATTAATTATTCACAAAATCAAAGTCGGAAAACTGCCTGCTGCTTGTACACGAAATTAAACGCAAAAATATATAACTAAACGCGATAATTCTTGGGCTCATTTTTCAAATAATTATGCGAGCTTTCTTTAGAAATATGAATTAAAGGAAAGTTTATAAGCCAAATACAGATTAGAATCTACGAGGGCTGCCTTTTAAGTTTCTACAAAAAGCAGGAAGAAAAATAATTTTTTCTGAACAAACTGCTTTATTGCTTTTCAAAGTATTCGCCTTTAAGATTTATACACTTTTCCACCCGTTAATACCAATTCTTGAAACAGTTTTTTCACTCTGAAATTGATATCTCGAAACATGGTTTTGGAAGGTATCAAGGGCTTCTTGAGGTGATGAAAATCGCTGCCCGTGCATTTTTTGTTTGATATAAGGGAACAAGAAAAAGTCGTTAGGCGACAAATCAGGAGAACATAGGCAATGAGACATTAATTTGATATTTTTATCCTTCAAATAATCAATTGTTTCACGCTCTGCGTGGGAGCTGGCGTTGTCGTGATGAAGAATGATGCGCCAATTTTTGTTGTTTTTCCTGATTTCGTTGATGACTTTTGGCAAACAAATTTCTGTTTACCATTTAGCATTAACTGTGTTTCGATCCTCTAAAGTAATGGTTGCGATATGTTCTGTAAGACCGAAAAAACAAGCAAGCATTTTCTTGGAAGTGCTTGATGAACGACCACTTTCGTGGGATTCGGTTCATCTGGAAATACCCAAACAGTGGATTGCTGTTTAGTTTCCAGCTCATACGAATATATCCAAGTTTCGTCACCTGTAACGATGTTGTATATGGCTTTTGCAGTTCTCAATTGGAATTTTTTAGCATTCCCTCACGCCAATTTTCACGAGTCTCTTTTTGAGCTTCTGTCAAATTGTGCGAAATCCATGTGGAACAAATCTTTTTAACAGCTAAATGTTCGTGCAAAATCGAATGTCTTGCAGTCGGTGATATGCCATGGGATGTCTCTATCTCATGATATGTGACATGCCGGTCATCTTCAATCATGTTGCGCATAGCATCGATGTTGTCTGCAATCACTACCGATTTTGGTCATTCTTCACGAGATTCATCACTGACGGACGCACGACTACGACGAAATTCTGCAAACCAATTGTAAACAGTCTTTTCTAATGGGGCTTCATTACCAAAAGTTCCACGAAGTGATACTAAGCATTCTTGTCGAGTGAGGCCTTTCTTAAAATCATAAAAAATCATTCAACAGAAACCTTCATGAGTTATTTCCATTTTTTTCACTCACTGGCTTCTTTAGAACTCTCGTGTAAACAAAATACGCAGGTAATTTATATAATGCCACTGATTCCTATATTAAAAAAATGTGAATTTTACGAATATCCTTAAGACAAGTTTCAGTAGCACTTCCTATTGGTCGTTTGTAAAAACATAAAAGGAAACCTACGTATATACAGGGAAAACATTCTTATCCGTTATTACTGTAGAAAAATCAGAAAATTCACTAATGATAATTGACTTCAGTACTCAACAGACCATAGTTGGGAAGCATTTTACCACGGTCTTATAAAGGGTTAGTAATAGACGAATCCCTCTTGATAAATTTTTCTTTTTTCAAAATACATTTTTTATGATTAAGTGGACTTCATTGAATTTTATTATTAGTCAAATAAAAAAGATTAACCCATTTATGCCTAGCGTCCCTTTTTTGGGATGGCATTATCGCTATCAGTCGAAAACGTTATTTATTTTTCCTAGCCTTTATTCACGAGTATTGAACCTCAACTCTACAAAATATTTTAACATGACCTAGTAGGATGTTGACACTTCAATTTTTATACATAAAGATTTTAAAAGAAATCATCCCTTGTTCAAGAAGTTGACATCAGAAATGTATCTATTACTGCTGATATTGGCGAAAATCGAAGAAAGTCGCAAAAATATCTAGGCACAAATGGGTTAATAAAAATAAAAGCGTTAGGTATGTTTATATTTGTTGCTTGATTTTCTTTACTCACTAGCTGTTGCTTAACCTAAACTTCGTTAAATATTTTATTCCAAATACTGTTTATTATTATAAACTACAATAGAATTATAACCGCATTTTTCACTTGGCCATATTTGCACTACTGAATTCTTTTAAGCTTAGAAATTTTCAGAAACTGAATTAAATGCCTCTATTTATAACGTGTCTTGCGCTAATCTCCAAGATGCAAATAAAGAACAAATGCATTCTGTCTGTGCATAATCTTATGGAATAGTTTACTTTTTTTTCACAAGTGATCACATGTTACTAATTAGCTTTTTAAAAAAGCATAAATAAAGAGATTTGATTGATTAAAAACAATTTCAAACGTTCATTATCTTCTTTCCCCGTATGTATTTTTAATATGCAGAAATTAATTAACTTTATATGACAAATATTCAAATAAAAACAATAGAGCTTTTATCATTAACACGTCCTTTTTAATTCTTTACATGAAAATAATTTGTTTTACGTGAAAAAAGTCCATAAAATTACTTTTGTGGATTTTTTTAGGTGTCTTAACCTAAAAAACCTTTTTTTTTTCAATTATTCGTTAAGTCTGCTTTCATGTAAATTCAAAATAAGGGATTTTCTAAATAAACTTTTTTAATAAAAGAAAACTGAGAAAAATAATTTAAATTTAGCAATATCATTAAATGCCATAAAATTTTATTATAAATTAAGCCTAGTGAAATTAATTGCGGATTTCAATGTGTTAAACGAGAAAAGTTTTGCCTTATAAGGTATGTAAGAATCATTTATGCTGAGCATAGCATAATCCCAGTTGAATCTAGGGTTTTTTTATTCCTAAGGAACTTGTGAATAAAATGTTCTCAATATTTGAATATGCTCAAATACAATATCCTAATTTTAAAAAACTAATATCCTCAGCATTCCAGGCATAAATTTGACTTTTATTAATATCTGAAACATCAGGTCTGGGATTCAAAAACATTTAAAATCACTTTTTTTTTAATCTAACTTTTCATCAGACTATAAATTAAAATATCGCAAAAGTTTAATAAAAGTATTGCACACGGCAAACGATAATATTATATTATAAAAGTAAAATAACAAACAAATTTGTAGTATTGGGTAAAAAATTAATAGCATTTTTCACATGAAATTTAAACTAATAAATTTTCAATCGTGAAACCATTCTTCAAGTTCGATCGTAGCTGTTTAATATTCATGCTTCTAGTCAGAAGAGCAGAGAACAGATTCTCACTCCTGGCAATGTTTCATCTATCTAAAAGAACCTTCAGAAACTCAATAACATTTTCAAAATTTAGAAAGATTTTCAAAATTGTAAGCAGTCGTTTTGCATTTTGCTTTCAAATCATGCATACTGACCAAGAAAGTTACGGGGTAATGGGTCATTTGGACCACCTACTAAATATTCAAATTTCTACCCCTGATATTCTCGGTACAAAAAACTTTAAGACTAGAAACATTGTTTACCGTGTAAATAATATTTATTTCTTTATAAAGTCAAAATATAGTGTTGCCATTGAAAAAAAAACGAAGTTGATGCAGAATTAAATATAAAGACGTTCCCTAATGCAAATTAAATTCATAAGAGATTAAAGTATACGTTATTTGCAAACGAATGGTATATATATATATGTATATATATAACTAATAAGTAAAACACAAAACATACTACAAATAATACATATCTCGCATAAAAATATAACAGCTATTAGCAAGAATTAGAAACCAGATTTTGAAGCCAAATAAAGTGCAAGAATTATTGTCATAATATAATGGAACGGAAATTATAACCACTGTCACCATCGTCAGGGGCCACAAACAGTGGATTATAATTTAGAGCAAACCAAATAGTAGGGTTTCGGTTGTGTGGCATATGAGAAGAGATATTAACTCCGCACATCTGGGCCCTACCCTACTATATAAAGGAAAGAAGAAATCAAAAAGATAACAAAAATTAGAAATAGGAATTATAATTTTACATACCAGACCTTGAGCACATGGAAATCTCATTTGAACAAGTGATATGTGTTGCCAATGCTAAGAATTGTAAAAAGTGAAAAATGGTGTTGCCACTAAATAAAAGTGTAATATATATATATATATATATATATATATATATATATATATATATATATATAGCTTTGCTGTACGGCGAACGACGGCCAAATAAAGAGCAAGCGGGCGGGGTTTTTTTCCGCAGCTGTACACTCGAATCCGCTTAATGGAATAGCCAATTTTCACCGAAAATGTATTCTATTAAGCGGGATATTTCATTATCCAAGATTACATTGACTAATTATTACTGTTTGGTACATCGAAAATTTATTGCAACAAGCGGGATATTCCTTTAACCGATATTCCATTAAGCAGGTTCAACTGTAATACAATTCACGATCATGCCTTATTTTCATTTTCTTCGGCTGTTTATCGGTAATGACCATGGCATCATCTCGTTTGAACGAGAGATGTTGCAGCATCTTACGTGCATTTTACACAAATTGAGGATGTATCTGTAAAGCTATGTTAGAAAAGAAAGTGGTGTGGTGGGGGGGGAGGGGAATCCACTTAATGGAATAGCCAATTTTCTACGAAAATGCATTCTTTAAGCGAGATATTTCATTATCCTGGATCACATTGACTAATTATTACAGTTTGGTACATTGAAAATTTATTGCACCAAGCGGAATATTCCTTTAATAGATATTCCATTAATCGGGTTCGACAATAATCCGATCATGCCTTATTTTCATTCTCTTCGGTTGTTTTTCGGTAATGACCATGACATCATCTCATTTGAACGAGAGATATTGCAGTTTTAAAATAACACTAATGCAGGAAACTATGATTTCAAGTTTTTATTCCTTATTTATTTAAAGTAAATTTTTAAATATGCGACAAGAAAGCAAAAAGTTAGAATAATTTCAGCATGTAAAAGTATGCTAATCTTTCAAAAAAAATAAATAAGGCAGCTAGCAAATTTCTTATTTCAATGTAAGAATCTTCTGAACTCATGATTTCATGTTTTTATTCCTTTTATTTAAAGTGAGTTTTTAAATACGCGATAAGAAAGAAAAAAGAATAATTTCAGAATGTACAAGTATGCTAATCTTTAAAAAGAAATAAATAAGCAACAAGCAATTTTTCTTGGTTCAATGCAAGAATCTTCTGAACTCATATTTATTTGTAGATATTTCGCGATGCATTTTCACTGACGTGTATCAAAGTGAAACTATTGTTGGATCTTTGATCTAGCATTCCCAGTCTTCAATCAAATATTTCTCATACTGTACTATATCAAACAGCCTGAGGCTTTATATCGTAGAATATGTCTAACAGTATAAATTTTTTATTCTGAGTAAATAAAAAAATAAAATAAATAAAAAGATTACCAGACGACTTGATAACAAAATAAATTTAAAATATCTCTCTGCAAGATAAAATGTGTTCAAAATTAGCCTGAAGAGAAAAGAAAATGTTACTTACATTATGCTATAAGGTATATGCATATTCTTGATATGGATTTAGAGCGCTTTTTTAGTGAAACTAAAAATATTTAATGCTGTTTTTATTAAAAGCTCTTGATGCATAAATGTAAATTGAAAAAAGAACACTTTTGTTATTTCCAGTAATAGTACAATATAATACAAACTGTGATAGATTTCAGTTTTTTGAGCTGATTGGGGACTATCCTGTTCTTTATGTTTCTATATTCGAAGGCATGAACGGTACATTCATCATTATTTCTGAATATTGTACTTCTCTCTTGCTGTATTTCTTCAGGCAATATTTCGAATTAAAATACAACTATAAAATTAATGCAAGACAAGAGAAAAAAAATTACACCATTTACTTCTTTTCCATTCGTTAATTACAAATTAAAAAAACAACAAAATCCTTAGAAATTCAGTTTCAATGTTTTGGAGAAGTTCTGTTTTGAACATAAATATTAAATTTTGGGGGCAACAGTTTTAAACAGTTTTCTTCACTATTTCATTCTTATTTAAGAATGCCCGACCGCCCAATTGGTGTAGTGGTTAACGATCCATGCTACCGCACCTTGGGTCCGAATTCTGTTCCTAAATTGACTTTGCGAAGTCCCTGTTAGTAATGATGATGGCCGCCTATTGGACACCACTTCATGAATGGTCATCACGTTCGGGGTTCCCCTGATCAAGGCTTGATGTGTGAGTGACGCTCCATTTTTTAAAATTTTAAGAAAATAAAAGGTCGACGCTCGTCACAAGTTTTTCGCAGGAAGGTTAAAGAAAAAAGGAAATTTTTCTTGCTTTTTAAATTGTGTGGTAATAATCAATTATAACAAAAAACATTCAACAGAAACTGGTATTTAAAAGATAAAATAGTTAAAACCTTGTAAAATAACACGCATAAAAGGTACTTATCAAAGTGTACGCGTGTTCCGATCGAAGAAATTTTGATATTTATCAGCATCACCATAAGTCCATACCCAAACTAGGACTGAGGAAGATTTTCAAAGATGTCAGTTTCAGTCTGTGTTGCAGTTTCAGTCAGATGCAGTTTCAGTCTGTGTATGGAATTCTACTGGTACTGAAGCCCCACCAGTGGCTGAGAGGTTCTGCTCTCGAAACTGGAAAGCGGGAGGTGCCAGGTTCAAACCCCGGTCGAGCCTGTCGACCTAGCTGCACGGAGGTTTCCGTGGTTTTCTCTGAAACCTCCCGTAAATATGGGTTAAGATCCCTTAGAAGTTCCCCCACGGAGGGCATTCCCTTTATTGGCCTAGGACCTTAGTGCAAGTCAATCGGCCTTAATCCACAAACACTCTACTGGTGCTGATGAAGATCGAACTTTTTTTCGATCGTAACAGGTGTGCATTTCGATAAGTACCTTTTATATATGTTACTTTTGAAAGTTTTAATTATTTTAATAAACAATTATTTCATGACTGTTATTTTCTTTAATATGAATGCGGATGCCACTGCGTGCAAATTTTGTATCCCCACACCTACGCCTAAGAAGTACTAAATAAATATTCGACCTTCTTTTCACTGAGACATTCAAGAATTTTGTGCGAAGAAATTCAAAAGTTAGATATTGAAAAGTAAAAAGTAGAAACTGTGAGATGTAAAAGTCTGACACTGAATTCACTTTTATGCACTTTTCTTCAGAATTCGAAGCGATGAATAGAACTGGAGCATGCATGTCGCCAAATCTTTTAGCGCGAACGAAATAGGGTTGAAAGAATTAGTTTGACTGAAATAGTGTCCAGATTTTTTTTTCTTTAACTTTATTCTGTACATTCCATTCGCATGTAAGTTCACCTCAACCGTAAAGTGCTGTTTCTCATACATTTTGAGGAGTAAAAGTTTTACCATATTGAAACAGCCGAAGAAAAGTTAATATAAAATATTTTAAAGTGGATGGCTTTTTTAACATTTCCGAATCAAATCAGAAAAGGTTTTTGTTCTCTTGGTTGTATTTATTATATATATTTTGTTCCATGGTAGTTCTTTTAAAATTAACAAAAATAAAACTCCATTTAATTTAATAAGTAATGGCCCTTAATTATTAATTAATTAATACTCCTTGTTAAGAAGATTGTTCTAACAGCCTGCAAAATACGTAAGAAATTGAAAAATCGGGTATTTTATCTTTTTTTAACACTATCTAAGCTGAAAAATGAATTTTATTTCGTTTTGCCAGTTTGACCTTTTACACTACCGGCCGTAAATATACAGTGATTATTTCAAAATTTAAATATGTTATTTTTATATACAGTAGTCTACTACGTTAACAAGGAACATAGTTTTGTACAACATTCCTTGATAAAAATGCTGTACATAGCATCTGAGAGTTCTTTTACAGGAGCACCCAAAATAAACCAATGCATTACCCTTTATGGATAATTTCAATATCCACAAAAACATAAATATTCTTATTAATGTTGATTTTGCTGTCCCCCCCGCCTTTCTGACTGCTGGAAGTCCCTGTGTTCTCAGCTACTTTAATTTCCTGCTTTTCTATTGGTCCCCATAACAACCTCTTCTGAATCCCAGCTTTTCTACTGGCTCTCGTAAGCACTATCTTGAATCCCCACTTTTCTATATAAGCAAAGCAATTTTTTGTCATTCTCATTCCATCAGACAGAATATGAATGGAGCATTTTCCAAAATCTCCAAGCTCATCTTCAACAGAAAAATCTCTACCAAGAATAAAACTCTCCTTTATACTGCATATGTCCGCCCTACGGCTACATACGCTACCCCTGTTTGGGCCAGTGCTGCCAAAGGCCACATAACTAGACTCGAATCCAAACAAAATCTCTTCTTACGGAAAATTCGCTACGGCCCTACATTCATTTATAACAATACCATCAGGCGTGACTTAAAAGTCAAAACGCTCAGACAAACCATCCTCAAACAAACGACCAACTTTTACCACAACCTGGATGAGTTTCCTAACGCCATTAGAGGTGACTTCCCTGACTACGATTTCAGGGACCTTCTCAACAAGAAACGGCCCTTTGGCCGCTCTTCACCTTCCACCCAATTTAGACTAGACTTCACCCTCCTGCTTGCAGGAAGGCCTTTTCTCTCGAATCGTTCCCTTTTTCTACCTCCGTCACTTATGGAGGCCTTTTTCTTTTCTTTTCATTTTTCTAACTTCATTCTCTTCTTCAACACAAGATTTTGAATGACACTCTATAAAAGACACGCTGGGGATAAGTGCATGTGCACAGGCGCCCCCTGAAAACCCCACTTCGGTTCGGTTCATTCTCATTCCAGCACTGATGACGGCATGTCATACATGCGGAAACCTGTCTGCTATTTTAATTCTCTTATTGGCGCTCTTATACGTTGTCGTTTTTATGCTTATTTACCTTCTGCATCAAGCTACATTTAAATGCTTATAGGCATTATATATTAAAGATCTTAATGTACTGAAGACCTTAATGTACTGAAATTCTTTTGGTCGGTCCTGTAAATAAACTATCCAGTATAATGGAACCAAAAAAGTAGGTGCAGAACTAAACAACACAGCTATCCTGACTATAAAATTTCAACATTATAAGAGTTCTAATTTTTGAGATATGAGAGTTACGTACATACTACGTACATAGTACAGTAAACGGGAACAAACTATGGATCAGAAAACTATGTTAAATGGATTGCACATATTTCACGGAATAATGTAGGTAGAGAGGTGAAAATTGGCACACACGCTTGGGATGACATGGGGTTTTCTTACAGCAAAAAAAAAAAAAAAAAAAAAAAAAAAAAAATCTGAAAATGGTCAACAAATGGTTCTGGACAGCAAAATGTCAGTGACGCTTGCATGAGAATTGTGCATAAAACAAGCTGTAATGAGAGAGGGAGCAATTGCATCAGCAATTGCACCAGGTTGACGTTGCCTAAAAAGTCAGTTATTGAAGTTGTACTGTCAGAAAGGGGAATATCCTACTGCAGATTTACGATACTATCGCACATAAGAGGGGGTATTCGAACGGGTAAAGGTCCTACGACAGGTTCAGCTGTAAAAAGAATGATTTCGAAAGTTCAAAGCGGCGGGTTGTTGAGATGACGGGTCCTGTAGCATCCTACTGAGCACATGTGCTAATGCTGCTTAGATAGTTCAAGAAGGAATGGAAATTCCCGTACAGTGCTGTTTGTCACTCGACATTGCACTCGACTACAGCTATCGTTGAGGAATGTCAGTCAATATGTTGAACATTTTCCCTGAGGAACATCGTCTTTGCTTTGTTATAATTTTTATACTTATTATTACTTTTCTCATCACATAAAGCGCCACCTCTCGGTCATTTTTTAAACTTTTTTAAGTGGTTGCAATAAAACCCCATGTCATTCCAAGCATGCTTGGCAATTTTTACCTCTCTACCCACATTATTCTGTGAATTATTGATTTTTCGAATGTATAATAATTTTCTGATCACCCTGTATACATACCACCCAACATACATACATGTGTAGGCTGAGACATCTCTCGCAACTCTTCAAAGTAAATTTAGAGATATAGTCAAAATTAAATTTTTTAATTGGAATATGGATACCGACTGCATACATTCTTATTACGTCACAACCCCTTCCTGCACGACAGCCTTCACATGAAAATGTAATTTCTATTGATTTATTCATATTCTTAGTGGGCATATCACTTAGAAAATATTGAAGTTCATCTACATTCACGTGTTTTAAATTTCTCTATTGTAAGACAAGCGTCAATGGGGAAAAATGGCCTGGCAGTCAACATAGCAGGAACATCTTCTTTTTTAAACTGTGTTAAATATTTATTTTGACTTGATTTTTATTCCTTTTTATTTCATTTCGTCCTTAAAGTGGTCACCAATACCTAATACAATTTCTTTCCATTTTCTTCAATGATTCTTACTATCAAATAATCCATAAATTTTCTGTACTCGCGATAATTCGGCGGTTGTCTGGTCCCATATATGCCGGATTATCAAGAGTGTACTGTAATTTAAACCTATAAGCATTATAAATTAATATTGATTACATCTATAATTTTTTACATATTTTATACATTTTTATCACATAACGAACCATAATTTGTATGTACAGAAAAATTGCGGCTGAAAATAACTGGAGAAACTCCTGGCATATAACTTTCCAGATACGCAATACTTTATGCATTGAAACAGATGAACTCCGCGCTCTTTAAATGCGACAGAATTTTTCAAAAGCGTAATCAACCTTCTGAAACCTTTCAACGCACCAGTAACTCCTCTGTATATTCTTCACAGTGAATCAGAAAAGGAGACCCATATATCTCGGAAACCTTTTAACACGTGCCGAACAGACTACGAACTCTTTAAAAGGGAGAGTGAAAATGAATTCCTTCAATACGCGCCTGTTTCAAGGATACTTCAAATGCAGAAATCTAATGAGTATGATGAGGGTATTGCTGCCATGCATTATGTTCGAAGTGCTGGGCAATTCTGTGTCCCTGAGATTAAATTCTCCATTTATTATCATTCATTAGAAACTTTTGTTATAAGTTGAAGGCGCTGCAGTATCGTGTTTCTTGAAAAATAACATGCCTGCAATTGTTAGCCATTTATTGCAGCGTTTTCAAACTAGCAACTCTTTGATGCACCTTTATAGTTGATATCGGCAAGGTGTAGAAGATGTTTTTTATGAAAATTCGACCTTCGATCGTGCAGTAGACTCCATCTTAACCCTTTGAGGCGCAGCCCTTTCCCAATGCTGAAAAAAGGGCAGCCGTTGCCATCGCTCGACTTAACTGCCAGCAAGATGGCGGACGATCAAAACGTTCATCGCGTGCCACAGATATAGAGACCCTTTTTTGACGCAGCTGGTTGTGCCATCGCTCGACTTAACTACCAGCAAGATGGCGGACGATCGAAACGTTCATCGCGTGCCACAGATCTAGAGACCATTTTTGACGCAGCTGGCTGTGCGGCACAGCCAGCTGCGTCAAAAAAGGGTCTCTTGATCTGTGGCACGTGATGAACGTTTTGATCGTCCGTCATCTTGCTAGTAGTTAAGTCGAGCGATGGCAACGGCTGCCCTTTTTTCAGCATTGGCAAAGGGTTAAGCGAGAATCTGATTAAAGCGCAGAATGAACAATATATAATTAATTGGAGGAACTGCATTATAATAAATGCTTTAGTTTATTGCAAAAGTTTTATACACCAATAGGAGGAAAGTTTTAAAAACATCAGTCTTTTTTTCTGCTGAAGTCTGAAAGTTCGACGACTTACTGCAGTTTCGCCATTTTTTTTAAAGCATCGCAGCATGGAAGAACCCAATGCTTGTTGTTCTACGTAGCATGTCTAACCATAAACCATGTCTCTTTTCAGTACTTTTGCTAAATCTGTATGTGATATGACGGAGTTTGGTGTCAGTCACTGGCGGAAACTTCCATTTATATTTTTTTAACTTAATCTTTTTATTTAACTCAAATACAGCCAATGAAAGTGGAGATCCGGTTAAACGAAGGTCGAGGTTAAAAGGAGCGTGTCTACGGGAACTTTTGAGCGCACTGGTATTTTCGAAAATGGAACACACTGCAATAAACACAGAAACTAAATAGCCGCACATACAGGATGTTACAAAATTCAACTGACAAATTCAGAGGGATGATGATAGAAAGCATCGAGAGAATGAAAACTGCTGTCGCAAACCACGCTAAGAGGGTGAAATTCTCGAATAACGCACGCAGGCTCTAACGTGAGATACCCGTTGCATAGCCTCAGCGTTTTGCAAGAGATCAATTAGTTTTTGCCAAACTGGTCGGTGTTGTATATTACTTCTACGCAATTTTCATAGTGATTATTAATCGATGCATGAAGATGGCGTCTGCGATCCCACATTCCAGTGTGATTTTGAGCCGTCTAGGTATACCCTACCGGTCCTAGAGGTCAGTAACTGCTGTGCTGAAATACCTCGTACATTATAACTGAAAATTAACATATTTGAATATTTCTTGTCTAGGATGACTTTTGACTTCATTTTCATAATGTTTTCTACCATGATTAGAATTTACTTTAAACTCACTCTTTAAATTTTATTCCGAAAAGTGGAAAATCGTTTGATCTACAGGTTATCTGAAATTAAACGGCCCTATTTTAAAGTGGTCTACAGAAGAAAGTATTGTTGAGAAAGTTATGAAATTTTGTGCGGGAGATAATGCATGCATGAGAATTTGTTTAAGCGAATAAAAAAGTTAGTTCAAATCTTTGGCACCAGGGGGCGTTATTTAATGAATCACGCATTTATCAGACATTTAGTATAGTTTACAAACAGTATTACAACAAAACATGTTCAACGTGTCGGCCATTATTTTCAGCTACCATCTGAAATCGTAAAAATGCATATTTCACGGCCACAGTGTGTTCGGGGAAATGTTACGAGCATGTTGTGACATGCTGTCTTAAAGATCAGGCTTAAGTTCTTGAATTATAACGACTTACTAAATGTTTAACACGTCCCCGAAGCCAAAAGTCACATTGACTGAGGTCTGGGGACCGTAAAAGCCATGGTACGCCCCTGGGGGCGAATATTTGTACTAATTTTTTTTTTTTTTCGTTCAAACAAATTTCCATCCCTTCATTGTGTCCTACACAAAATTCCACAACTTTCTCAACAATAGTTTCGTCTGTAGACAACTTTAAAATAGGGTCGTTTAATTTCGGACAACCTGTATATTACATCATAAGTCATTTTAACTCCTATTTTTAGTTACGATTTTGTCTTAAAAACCGACAGAAACTCACAGATCTTAACTACAAATGCGCAATACCTTATCCATTCAAATAAATGAACATTTCATATTCTTTAAATCTCAGAAACTCTCAGTAGCGTAATCAACCTTCTGAAACCTTTTAGTGCGCCAGTATCCTGAATATTCTTCACAGGGAACGAGAAAAGGAGACCCATAAATTTGGGAATCCTTTTAACAAGCGCCAAACAGACTGACTATCGACTCTTTAAAAGAGAGAGGGAATATAGATTCCTTCACCCGTTTGAAGGATGCTTCAAATGCAGAATTCCAATGAGTATGCTGAATGCTGAATTGCCATGCATTGTTCTAAAGTGGTCTGAAATTCTGTTGCTCGGAGATTATGTTGTGTCTAATTCTTAACTTCGTTATACGTTAAGGCAAGATAATAAGATTCCAATGTTTCTTGCGAAATGGTGCATCTGCATCTGTTAGTCGTGTATTACAGTGTTTATAAAACAACAATTGATACATTTTTACCTTTGATGTAGGCAAAATATCAGAGTTTCTACCGGAATATTAGACAATTATTCGAGATTAAAGAAGACACTTTTACATTCTATATAGCTTCGCTTCTTTAGTGTTGAGGTTACAGTATATGAGCATGGATAAATACAAAAGATGGGTGTCATCTGCAGAGGTAAATCTTTCAAAATGATTGCCATTTTTTTTTACTCTAGAGATCGCTAACTCTACTAGATGGCTAACGCGTATACGCATGTGCGGCTCCGTATGATAGCTAAGCGTCACTGCAAGTAATAGATTTCGTGGAAATGTTGCCACACGTACGAAGGAAATCAAATTAAAAATAATTAGAATGCTTTGAAAATCCCAGTATTGTTAAAACACCAGTGATTTAATTTTCTATTTGTTTCATTTTTATGTATTTTCGTTTTTCGAGTCTAGGAACTCTTTAAATTACATTATGTTTCTAGAAATGTTTTCATATGGTTGCTGGATTCAATAACTTAAGTGGCAACAGTAGTTTCTGTTTCTATGATAACTACTTCGTTAATATTGAATATGAAATTAATGATTTATTGTAAATTGACAAAGATGAAATGTATTGAGCGTAGTTTATTTTGTTGCCAGGAGATCGCTTTCTGTATGCAAAAATCGTACCGCTGACTCTGAAATGCGTAAATGCATCCCCCCCCAGTACAGCCCTCTAATCTAGGATTATTTGACACCATTTTTTACTATTATGATGTCTATATTTGTGTTTCGGTCCACACGATAGAGCTTCGTTTTGTGACTAAGTCTTTTCAGTGCTGCTAAAATTTGACCCTTGCTGTGACACTTGCAGCCTACATTCAACATTTATTAATGTCGATTCTGCTGACTGTCTTGTGTATTGGTGGTTTCCTGGTGTTGTCTTCTGACATCCTGTCTGTTGCAATATCTCGAAAAAGAATTCAAGTATAACTCGATCGAATGTTACTTGAAAGTATTTCCAAGAAGGTATTCGTTGCTCAAGTCTTACATCCCTCATAAAGAGAATAAGTTTTCTGAAGTGCATCAGCGATGCGGAAATGGTAGAAATCGGACTGCTTGACAATCAGAATTTCGATGAACGATTTTTGTAATTTTTCAAGAATATCAGCTATGTAAATGTTCAAATAAATGATTACACTTATCCACTAATCCAAGAACATTAATATTGAATCGATGTTCGATATTGTTTAAAGGGAAATATCCTATTTCTATGCTGCTAACAGACTTTTTTGGCTTTTTTGTTCCCTGTTTTATTACAGCTAGAACTTTGTTACATTCCTCACGAAATACCAAGAATTTCCATACTTATGGATCACCGATGAGTTTTTTGATGCTGGAGCACTAAAAAGATCAAGTTTTTTTTCCTTTCTTTTTAGGATATGCATCCAACTAATGATGTTTAGGATACTTAGTTTCTTATTTACATAGTGATTATAAATGTATATCCCAACTTTGAAAGGTATACCTTCTAAACAGAACAAAGTAGCTTTGCATTTGGCGCATCGTTTTGTGTAAAAAGCTATAAAGCTTCATGCCGTAACGGTGGATTGGTAGCAGAACAGATTTCGACCCTGCTTTTAATCAGTGGGCCGGAAATTCACCGTTACGGCATGAAACTTCATTTCCCACAAAACGATGTGTGAAGCGGAACGTTACTTTGTATTATTTAGAAGATGTAGCATTTCAAAATTCGGGTGTTCATTGGTAATCACCCTCAATTCGATAGTCTAACTATGAAGAAATTGTTATTAGCATGTGTTGACTACTATCCTTATATCGTCCATGATTGCTACGAATTAACCTGTCTATACTAACTGAGAACAAGCATATTTAAAAGTTTAATATGTACAATAATAGCAGGCGCGTAGCCAGGAAAATTTTTTCGGAGGGGGATGTGAACTTATATGTGTATAAATAGACAGAATTTCAGCTCGGAATTAATCTTGTGATCACTAATTCAAAAATTTGAGGGTGGCGATATATCCTGATCAGGGGCGTAGCCAGAAATTTTTCATGGGGGGGGGGGGTTACGACTACTACAACTCATATATATGTATACGTGTGTGTGATAATGTAGTGAAGAATATACATTTTGTATGGCAAAAAATTTCTCATGGGGGGGGGGGTTATGACCCCCCTTGGCTACGCCCCTGATCCCGATATCCCCCCCTGGCTACGCCCCTGAATAATAGTATGATCTACGATGACTCTTGACTTTTTTATTTTCATATTTTTATAATTTTAATCACAAATTTAATTCAATACAAGCTTACTCTTCACCAGTAACTTATTCTAAAAACGGGAATGTGTTTTTCCTTTCACAACACATTGAACCATTTCAATTTCCATTGATAGACAATATTCCGAGCTCGGAAATCGAAAAGAAACTCGAGAGACGTTACTCCAGATGCGCAATATTTCATCCAATGAAATAAATGAACAAGCGCGCTCTTCAAATGCGAGGAGGAATTTTCAATGGCGCAATCAACCTCCTTGAAACCTTTTAGAGTGCGCACTGCTACTCCGAATCTGTGAATGAGAAAAGGAGACCCATAAATCTGGGAATCCTTTTAACATGCACCGAACAGAAACTATCGACTATTTAAAAGCGAGAATGGTGGGAAGGGAAGGCGAATGCGCATTCGTTCTACTAGTATGCCTACTTCAAGAATGCTCCGAATGCAGAATTCCAATGAGTGTGATGCTGAATAGTCGTTCATTGTGTTAGGAGGGCTCTAACATCCTGTCTCGATCGGAAATTAAATTCCCTATTTATTATAATTCTTCCGGAACTTAGTTATAAATTGAAGATTATAACGCACCGTTGTCAGTGGCGGCTCGTGGGATACAGCAAGTACTGCCGGGCTGCACTTGATATTATCAGAACATACTTTAAAATAATTTATTCTACTAATTTTCCTAAATTCAGATTAGAATTATGGAATTCCTACGATAAATTAAAAAAACTCAAAAAAAAAAAAAAAAAAAAAAAAAAAAAAAAAAAAACCCGTATTGTGGCCGGATCGCTCATTCAGAAAAAAAACACTTTAATCTTCTCGCAATTCAATTGGGAAAATCTTTGGTTCAGCCCAGAGCGCTGATAAGAAAATTGGCAGCACCGTTGTCATGACAACGATTACGTAAGCAGTCCCTCCGGCATAGGTTATAATGGGGGTACGCAGCTAAGACTCAGCTCATGGCAGATTTCCAAACGTCGGCAGCACCTGATAAATTCGGCGACTCACTGATTGGCTCGAGAATATATGTTCGGAAAACTCTCGACTTTATATTGCTGAATTTAACAAGAAGATAAGCCTGAATAGACGCTTATGAATGGACAATGGCCCATGAAAGCAGTATTGTTTTTAAGTAAGCAAGAACTGGTATTTAGAGGACATGGCGAGCGAGAAAATTCTTTAAACATGGGAAATTTTAAAGAGCTTTTAAAATTATGGATATCTGAATTAAAACAACGCCTTTTTATGAGGGCATCACTGACCGATTCGCAAGTTTAAAAGAAAGGAGGATTGATTTGACTTGAAAAAATAAGAAAGTTTTCTTTTTTTTTTTCTTTTCCTCTCAAGTTATCGTTACAATAGAAAATTCTAAGGAAACTTCGAATCAGACATGGATGAATGCAGTTTTGAGGATAAGAGCGGCTGGTTGAAATTTATGTCCATTTTATGGAAGTAAAATAGGATCTCTTACATTTTTTATGTAATTTCTTCTTTTTTTTTTCCTCGGTGAGGGCTTAATCCGCCATCTTTCGAATTCAGTAACAAAGATTTTCTATTCCTGTCCGGAGGAGGGGGAGGGGGGCTCATATGCTTCCGGCTGCACTAACAGTTTTGACCACGGGCCGCCACTGACCGTTGTAATGGGCGAGCTCGTTTTTACAAACTTTTAATTCACAACGTTTCTTAACCCTTGCGTCAATGACCGGGCGCCCAGGTACCTGTTGGGTGTGGGGTCATGGTAATTTAATCCTATCTAAAATCGCTTTTAATACTCTTTATTTACATGAATCTTGACTATACGTATAATTTTAACACCTTTTGGGTGAAATTGTTGTTGAGTTTTATGCGTTATATTCCGATATCATTACTCAAAATCCAGGTACTGAGATACCTATTATTGTATCTTTTGTACAGACAGATTGTAAATGATTGTTATAACAAATATAAGCAAATATTATCATAATAATAAATATTATTATGAATTATTCATGTTACTTTAAAGTATTTATTATTGTTATTATTTATTATTCGAGTCGAGCAGTAAGTTATTACTTGATTATAAAATCGGTAACAGGTAATGAAACAAACGGAGACTGTAGATATTCGATATGGGTACCGTGGTACCAGTTATTTATAAAATACGGGGTGGTGTATTTGGTCATTGACGCAAGGGTTAAATGACGTATAATATGTTCTTCTTTTTTTGGTTATTCCATATTACTGTTTTATTTTACTAAGTGGCGTACGCAAGGAGGGGGGGGTGTTGTTGCTGGTCAACAACCCTTTGCCGAAATTTTTGAAGTGAAACTTCTTAATTTCAAGGTCACGTCACGGCAATACCGTTACAGCAATAGCGTCATGATGAGGCTGGGACGATTTTGGATTTTAACAGACGGAGAGAGCTACCGGATAGATCGCCAAAGAGAAAGAGATAAAAATAATAAGCATGCTATACTCTATTGCTGCAGAGAGTTTTCTTTCTCCTCTTTTGGCTACATTCGTTCTTATTTAATTTTTGAATTAGTTTTTGAATTATTTTATATTTTACGTTATTTTCGACCGTTTTCTGTTTTTAACATAAAGTCCCTATATTTCACATTTTTTTACCTAAACATTATGCCTTTTAAGGCTGCTTCACTTGAAAATCGTGCAACTTTTGAACAACTTTTAAAAAATTTAATTGAGCTAGAGACTCGGAAAATTTTTAAATGTATCTTTACAAGTTGCACTGTTAATTGACATTGAGCACAACATGAACCTAAAAGAGTTACAAAATTGGCAGAAAAAAAAAAAAAATTCTAAGCATGCGGAATTTCGCAATAATTCGAAAAACGCGTAAATCCTCGGACCATTTTTGAAAGCAATTTTTGTGCTTATGAGTTTTTTCTGAAAGTTGTACGAGATATACAACTTAAGTGCTAATGCCCGTCCATTGTGCACAGGGTGAAGATGCTTTATTAATCTTTTCGAGTGTTTAACATCATTGGTTTGCTTTTAACCCTTTGAGGCGCAACCCTTTCCCAATGCTGAAAAAGGGGCAACCGTTGCCATCCACAGCCAGCTGCGTCAAAAAAGGGTCTTTAGATCTGTGGCATGCGATGAACGTTTCGATTGTCCGCCATCTTGCTGGTAGTTAAGTCGAGCGATGGCAACGGCTGCCCTTTTTTCAGCATTGGACAATCTATCCAGCTCTTCTCACATTCTTCCATTTTTCAGCAGATGTCAGTGCTGTTAAAAATAATCGTGACCATTTTTTGACGGGAAATGACGTGCTAAAAAGTAAAGGATTCTTGTGGAGCTATGTCACCCGCAACTATTTTTATAGAAATCCAATCTATTCTTCGTCACTGGCAACAGTCAGAACGTCAGAGTTTGGTGTTCTCAGAGCGGGAACACTGCGCGTTAAAGGGTTAAAGCTGTTCAAAAGCCTTGTGACGAAGACCGCTCTTCAGGTAGAATACCGTTTAACATAAAGATTGTGTCTATAATATCCCCCTTTGTAGGAAGGCTGAGTACGCTACTGGTTTTACTACAAACCAAATTAAAACTACTGAAATAGTCTTTTTCACAACCGTCAGTTTCTTTGAACTGTTCATTTGCGAAGGTTCGAAGGCAATTTGAAGTCGTGAAATAGCGGTAGTACAGAAAAATGCAGAATGCATATTTGAATCAGTTAATTTTAAAAGGGAACTTCGAAATTTTACAGGTGAAGAAAAAAAAACTGAATCAGAAACTAAACGTTCTAAAAGACTATGGAAATATAGTTGTTTTATTACAGCGTATATGTGAATGGCTGAAGTCTTTCTTTAAAACCAAACGATACGTCTATCTTTCGAATGATTATGAAAAAGAAATTGCCAAAAGTGTAACAGACAATTTGACGAAGGGTCAAACGAAGACAGTAGGGGCAAATGACGTTAAGAGTATCACGTAATTGTGTTACGTGGTGCATATGTCATATTTTGTTAGATTTTGCTCGGTTTAGGCTAACTCTGGTCTCACACTGGTCTGACACTCTGGAGGTGTCAGAAACTAGAAGTTGTGAGCTGGTGCGGCAGTGTGAAGGTCAAGAGGGTCAGGTAAAGTCGACCAAATTACACCTTTTGCTCAACAAAATACAGGTCTTTCAATATCTCATATTGTTATATTTTCGATGTTTCATATTTCAGTCATAATCTGTCAAATTATAAACCAAAGAAACACACAATTATGTGGACACTACACGTGACATCCCGTGTATGTCTATTAAGTAAGACGCATTTTTCAGTGTATTTCATTTAAACTTAAAAATGAGATACGATTCTTTCATCTTTCCTAGAACCTAAATCCATGAAAGTTTTTTAGTTTATCCCTGTAGAAGTTTAAACATTGATACATGTAGAATCGGCGTTTCACATCGCAGCTGCTGAAGGAGCGGAGAAATTTCCAGCCCTTCCTGCAGACCCCCCTGACGTGAGAGGTCACGTGATGTTTTGTCTTTTTGGGGCTCAGAAGTTCGGGAGAGGCGAGCGAAGAGAGGCAGACAGAGATTGAAATGAGATGGAATGGAACTTTGCGTGCATGCCTGTGTGGCTTATTGTTTTGTTCTTAATTAAGCAGTGAATCCTGTGTGGATATTTAGTTTCTTAACTAAGTGGTACCAGAGTTGTAAAATCCCTTTGCAAATAGTATTATTATTAAATGTGTGTGTTTGAGAACCTTCGTCTCATCGATGCGTACATTGTCTTTATAGTGTCAAAATAGAAGCACATAATAGTAATTCTTCATTCATAGGGTTAGTACGACCCTATATACTAGGTGCATTCAAAAAGTAAGTTACACTTATTCCTCCACGGATGGCAACATTGCGAAACAAGACCGAAGCTTAATCAGACAATAGTTCAGTTCCACGGCTTCCAACGGTAGCAATTTCATTCGGGTAGTGGCAATCGTTGTTGCGTACTACGAGAAGGAAATGCCGCGTAAACTGGAAGCTTACTCCAACGTTGAAGTACGTGGCACACTACGTTTTTGTGGGCAAACCGCTTCAAGCAAAGGCATTGTCCTCTTGCATGACAGTGGAAGACCTCACAAGGCACGCACAACACATGATTTGGCTCGCAGCTTTGGATGGGAGGTCTGGCCTCATCCACCGTACAGTCCCGAACTGGCACCCCTTGGAGTAAGCTTCCAGTTTACGCGGCATTTCCTTCTCGTAGTAAGCACCAACGATTGTCACTATCCGAATGAAATTGCTACCGTTGGAAGCCGTGGAACTGAACTATCGTCTGATTAAGCTTCGGTCTTGTTTCGTAATGTTGCCATCCGTGGAGGAACAAGTGTAACTTACTTTTTGAATGCCGGTGTACATAAACCCTTAGAGTGATACATACATCTCATTGAACAATGTGCATTCTTTTATAAATTTCACTAACATGCAATAGTTCTGTTTTCTTTGAAATAGACGGAAGACTGAAGTGCAATTAACACCATAGGCATAGTGGGACGAAAACCTGTATGTGGGAGTAGGGGGTGCAAGGGGGTGCCCAAGGGACTGTGAATGTAGGCGATCGCCTAAGGCCCCGCGCTTACAGAGGCCCCGCTCCTGGGCCATTTTAATGCTATCACATTAGACCGAGCTTGGTAGATGGTTGTGATATATCCCGAAAAAAGCCGAGAAATGAAGCTAATATGTATTAGCAGTGCTAGTAGTAACTTACGTGAGACATGATAGAAAAGAGGCCCCGCGCTTGCGCTTCGCCTGGGGCCCGGCCTACCCCTTGGGGGGGGGGGGTCACATAGAGATTCTAAAGAAAAGAAAAGTTTCTTTGGAATCTCCAAACAAATGGTGAGACTCAAAAGATTTTTGAACAAAGTCGACTCTTACGCCCATGGTTAAAACAAGGACTGCCCTTACACTTTAATGCACTGAATGTCTTTTGTGTGACCATGATTGCAATCAAAAAGGTAAGAGCACAACTCGTGGTTACAACTATCCTAAACACAAAATTCCAACATTATGTAGCTAATAGTTTGAGTTACATGAGGCACGCGTTTACGTAAGTATATATGTACAGACATCACGCCAAAACTATAGTCAAACTGGATTCAAGGATGGTCAAATGTGTTGGAGATTTATTCGAACGGGCAGACGTCATACAGAAATTTACCAATGTACGTTTCTGTCAAAATCTGATTACCGAAATTTTAGTGATTACAATTGTAAAGGAAGTAAAAAGGGTTAACATTTAATTTTATATCGAAATCGTTACGCCGTCGTTTTATTAACGCATAAGCGTGAATTTAGCATTACATATGTAAACAATGAAAATGCACTCTTAAATATAAAAGAAACGCGCAAAATTGACATACGAACAATCTCTCACGAGAAAAAAAAATCATGAATCACTTAATCATTTTATTTCCTGCTTACTAATTTTTTTTATTACGCGACATTTTCAAATTGTCACATCGCAAATGGTACTTACATATGTATAATACATCTCCATTAATATCAGATTCTGTTACTTTTTAAAAACTTTTACGGCATCATGATATTAAGGTAACTCGTCAATTATGCATACGTACTACACAAAGAAAACTTCCTGCCTGCGAAATTAATAAAATCACGTGTGACGTATACTCTCCTGAAAGTAAATGAACAACCTACTTCTGTCTTTTAATAAACATAGCTCGCGTACTATCTTACTTCTTATAATCCGTTCTGCTTGGCAGGATCTTCCTTCATTAAAACTGATTGTCAATGTTAATGAAATCGCTCTTCAGTCTTATAAATAAGGGGATACATTGTTCTCCTGTAGTTCATTAACGGGTTCCAATAACTTTTAAGGTAAGATGTAATGAGTGGGAGTACATCTCTTTGGACTATATGAAGGAATGCGAAATGTATATGTGTGATGCTATCTCTTTTCAAAAAAACATTAAATGATACATGAATATTTCAGCTCCGTCGAATTTCTTATAGTTAAATTTTGTAATTTATTGCTGTTTTATAATTTTTAAGTCCTCTATAGCAGCAACTAAGGGAAATTGATAAAAGTTCTATCATTGAATTGTATTTAGTTAGTTATTATACAACATCCTGAACTATTTTATTTGATTCAGTAATAGATGTAACTTATATTTATTGATGCATGAAAAGCTTTAAACAAAATGCGAATATTTATTTATAGTATTTTATTTGGGATACTTTTACTTTCCGAACATTTACTATGTTAAGAAATTTTTGTAATCTTTGAGATTGATAGTTTTACACCTTTTGAGGTATATATCCATTTAAACTATTTTGCGGGGATGTATGTGTAACCGGATGTGCTCTATAGATAGCACAACCTATATAGATTTTGTGTGTGTGTGTATGTGTATGTGTGTAGGACTTCTAGTTTTGTACAGGGCTACAAAAAAATTTTATACATTACGGTATATAGACGTAAATTCTTGATGTGCGCTAGCATATATATGGTGCGTTCGATTGAGGTTAAAGTTGGTACGCATATTTATGGGTCCCTGTCTTATATACTGTAGCAATTCTGGTGTGTGTAAGACTTTCAGTTTTTTTACAGGACTACGGAAAAGTATTCTTACACATTTCAGCCTGTACACCCAATTGAAGTGCTCTAGCGTGGAGGTCGAGTGGCTTTTCAAATCTATAACTTAATATATGAATTTTCAAAACGATTAAGATATGCCTTATAGAGATTGCGTAATAAACTTACTGATAACTTAGAAGATAATTTTAATTTTTAGAAATTTAATATTTAACCACTTCACTGTTTCTTTTTTCTGCTACGTTATGTCCAAAAATAAGCATTTTTTTTCATAAGCAATTTCGCAATCTAGCCGATTATATAAATTCATATCAGCAATCCAAACTATTACAGGTATTGCATTTATTAATTTTTGAGGTTTTTTTAATTACTGCGAAAATATTGCATTTTTAATAAAAGTCTGTTTTTCCCCCCAACCAGCGAACTAAACTTTAAGAGCATTTAACAGGAATGGATTTGGGAATGGATTTAATGAGTTGTGTTGTGTTAAGTGAAAGCTACGCAAGGGCTGTTTGCTTAGAAGAAGTGTGTGTGTGTGTGTGTGTGTGTATGTGTGTGTGTGTGTGGTGCGTCGGAAATTGTATTATAATCGATTCGTTTGGCATCATTTATCTTTCTTCTTTCATTAAAAATTCAAAACACTTCTTAAAGCATGAAATCGATATCTGTATATAAATGAGAGTTAACAGTTTTTTTCCACCCAGATTATTCTGTTTTTCATACGAGCTCAAAACATAGTGTCGCTCTTTGTCGAAAACACAATACAAAGCTTGTTTGCGATTTTTTTTCTGCCATTTTGTGGAAATAATGCTTGATTCATCAAATATTGAGGAACACATAGCCACAGATTGCATCATTTCACTGCACTCAAACTCTTCATGCAAAAAAAGTAGTTTTACAGGCAAGGAAAGAAAGAACATTCTCAAAAAATACAAGAGTAAAAATTGATTACAATAGTGATGTTCCCCCTTCACTCATTTTTTTTTAATCTATCTTTCTTTCTAACTTTTTTTGTAAGAAATACAAGGAAGTATTGTGACTTCGACAAATTTCAGTACTTAGATTTTGATAGGAAATTGATTTTGAATCGATCTCTAAATTTACTTTGACGAGTTTTTTGCGTAACGCTTCGAGGTACTCATGCACGAATTTGATTTGTGCATGTATGTATGTACGATTCTGACTGACCGACCACGAGTCCATTTTGATTAGTTTTTACTTGACGTCTATACGTATGTACGTATGTAAATACGTAACTCGCATATATCAAAAACTGATTGCCGTAGAATGTTGAAATTTTATATTTAGTATTATTGTTATATATAGTTGTGCACTTCCTTGTTAATTTTTTTCTTCTGGGAAGTTTATTGCAGGGTCACCTAAATGGCTTTCAATACAATAAAATTTATGGATACCTTTAATACTTTAAAAGTCTATGATCATTCATTGTTTGGGCCATCCCCAAAATCTCGCAAACTGTCGCCAAGCGTGCCAACTTTTATCAAAACACTGCCAAATTTGACTTTTTTATATATAAGTTACTAAAATTTAACCCAGCTTGATGACATCTCTTATGTTCGGCGAAAAATCGCAAAACTTTAATGTTATTCAAGTATTGTATCTCAATTTTAAATGAAATAAGTTTAGAGGAAGTACATTGAAAATTTGTATAAATTAATAAACATACCAAAAAATCATGTGGTATCCACATAATATTTTTTCTCTCTCTCTGTAGAGTTCTTTAAAACTATCAATAAAAAACTACTATTTAACTTACAGTTAGATAAAAATTATTTGTTTTGCCTGATCATATACCTTTAAGTATTGAACATTTTACCTCAAATTTCGGAATGTTTTTCAACTGTGTGATTCCATTTTCTCTGAGTTGAAAACAATAAGATATGAACAACAGCATCCTTAAAATTTGAAAAATTTGAAAAGTAGTTCCGTTAAAATACGTTTTATATCGCAAAAATCATTTCTCAACAGGTAAAATACCTTGTTGAAATAACCAATTATTTCCAGTTTGATTTTTTTAAAAGAATACAAAGTCATTTAAATTAATTATTTCCTCATTAAAGTTGTTGTTAGAGCAAAATGCCCCCCTGACCGAATCCTCAGAGGACAGTTAGAGTTGAAACATCTGCTGAACGTTTTAGAGCAGTTCTTTGAACATGAGGAACAGTCAAATGAAAACGCGACAGTTAACCCTCTCAGTGTTCAATTTGTGGACCAAAATCGCTTCAAAAATTTTGTAATTTTTTTTTCATATTTCAAATCTATATACATTGGAGAATTGAAATGTGCAGTGTTTCTTTCTAGGAAAGATTTTTAAGGCTGTTCTTCGAAAAAAAAGAACTCTGTTTTTAGTCTTGGTACACAAATTGAAATAAACTAATAGCACCATGGTCTCCAAAAAATTCCAGATGGTTCTTCATAAGCTGCTTTACACACTGCGATAAGCGAAAACGCTGTGGCTTTTGTGAAATTTTCAGAAAAAATTCTTAAACATGGATCTGAGCTGCAAGATTTTTCGAAGAGTGACGCGCTTTGCGAAAATTTCCGATTTTTAAGAATTTTTTCTAAAAGTTTTGAAACCGATACAGATTGGCTTGTCTTCGCAGTTTGTAATACAGCTTGTAAAGAGACAGTTCCAAAATTTTGAAGTGCCTGGCAAAATTAGTTTATTTGTAATTATGTCCCAAAATCACATGATTTTTTCGAATAACGCCGTTAATATAGATTTTTATCATGAGAAACTAAGCTTCATAAAAACCAATTTCAGATGTTATTACATAAAAAAAACTTTTTAAAATAAATTTCAATTTAATTAAAGTTAATTTCCGTTTATTACATAAAAAAATGCACCACCGCCTAACGCTTTGCAGGTTTATTGGATCATGGTCAGATTCATCGCCGTCTAAGGAGCAGTCCAAAAAATCTAAATCACTATCACTATCAAAACTAAAATCTCTTTCAGAATCTCATAAATCATCCGGAATATACACTCTGTCAATTGCTGAACGATTTCTAGCAGCCATTTCTGATTAGACAAGGCGGCAAGCAAGTGAAGTTAGAGCATTACATACCGAGTATTACGTTCGAATGCCTCAATTTAGTGGACGACTAACGACATGTGTTGGTCAAAACCTAAATTAAACGTTTAAAACTGTATCTAATTTATTTCACGGGTTAAACGGTGAAAACCCGGGATGCTCTCCTCAATACATGAAGAAAAACACCAGCCCGCGAAAATCGCGGGATGAGCAAATTTTGCTACATTTGAGTTGTCCATGGAAATCGCGGGATGATCAGTCAGAGGGTTAAAGGAACTTTGAAGTTCTCAATGTGAACGCTTTACTAACGACAATACTGATGTTTACGAAAGATATATTAATGTCAATGGTAAGTGTGAGCGGGCCTTAACAGACCAATGACACAGCAGTAAACGCTCATTATTTTTACACATTTTCAATAGAGAGCATTTCTATACTCACACCTACTTGCGATACCAACTACCACGCCAAGCTCGTTATATAATCTGTCTCGTTTTCCTTTGCATGCCCCTTATATTTCTTCAGACATTCGAAAAAATATTCAAACTGTATTCAAAGCTAGTTTTATACAGTTGCCATGTTTGAAGTATAAAAATATTCCTAGCATTACTTCTAGAAATAACGTAAGTAAAATTGATATTTTAAATAAAGGATTTATGATAAAATTTGGTTCAGAAATTAATATCAAACTTAATATCGAGCCTGTGGAGATAGATATCGTTTGGTCTACACAGGAAAATATATTTTAAATAGACTTTACACGGATATAATTTAATTGAATATGGATTTAAAGAACCAGAAAACATTTATGTTCAGTAACAGTATTTTTTTTTTCGGTGAAGGGTCTAATTATGGCAGTTTCTTAGCTGCCAACTATTCCGGAATATCATTAACCACTTTTTTTTAAATAGAAGCATTTGGCTTAAAATATAGCAGGAATTCTGAATTTGGCGTGAGAGTTGGTTGCTTTTTAGAAAAAATATTTATAGAAATTTACTGTTCGCAAAGAGTGGTTAATGATATTCCGGAATAGTTGGCAGCTATGCAGTTTTTTCGGATTTTTTTAATGAAAACATGCAGATTTTCGTATCTATATAGCAGTCAAATTTCTTCTGCGTTAAAAATAGAAAGAAAAGAAAGCACACACAAAATAAAAAGACAGAAACAACATAAATAAAACTTCATAACTTTACATTCAAAACTATGCATAGAATGGAACAATATCTTGTGTTGTTCCGAATTATAGAATTTCAAATTTGGGATTTTGCAAAAAAGTTTCTTGCATTCCATCAAATAATTCATTGAAAAAAACAAAAACAAATCCAAGTGTATCTCTGCTTTAGCATCAATAATAATAGTAATAATTATGTGTGCATATTATTGATTATTATTAACCTACTTTTCATTTAAAGATTTTTTTTAACAACAACGAAATATTTTGTTGCATCTATAATTTTGATTGGCGTTTTTAATTTTAGCCCGTAACAGCACTTTATCATTTCCACTGGAAATGGAAGGGGGGGGGGGTTACTAAATCAAAACAACATGTGGCATACTTGTTGAGCGTAAATGAGCCAACCATTTTATTCCCTTAATGAACACTGCTTATTATTTTCACAATGTATAGCTTTTTTTCTTTTCATTTTGACGGATGAACCCACCGTCATTAAAACTAATTGTCGCCATTAATGAAAATCCCTGTTCTCCCAAACATAAGCATATAAGAATGAATTTTTTCGCTCCAGCTCATTAACAAAGAGTCAATCCTCTCTCTCTCTCTCTATATATATATATACATATATAATGACACTGTCAAATTAATGTGCTGTGCGCAACTACCATTACATACGCAGTAAAGGAAACATAAAATAAATTGAATCACACGTTAATCGCTCTCGATACTTTTTACAAAATGTATAATTTTTAGCCATTTGCGGATTTCCTTTTGTGTTTCGATCAGACCTTAATGCGAAACAGAACTGATTTATGAAGCATTTGAATTTTCGTTTATATTTTTGTTTCTTTCTTAATTGATGACGTATGCTTGAAAAATAAAGTAGCCCGTCCAAATATTTATTGCAAGGTAATAACGAGGATTTTATTTTCTAACGGACAAATTACTTAAAGTATTTTTTAATAGTGGCATCATGCTCATGCATTTCATTCTTTCTTCCGTCCCGAATGTTCTACGAATTGCTTGATAGCTTCTAATAGGAGGTTTTTTTTTTTTTTTTTTTTTTTTTTTTTTTTTTTTTTTTTGTATGTGTGTGTGTAAGTGGGAAGCTGGAAGTAAAAATTCGACAAATACGAAAAGAGATAATTTTAAATTAGTTTAAATGGTGACGCTAGCTATCGAAATGAAAAGCGAGAACTTTTATTTTTAATTTAATATCCGTATAAATATTCAGCTAGATGTAAGGAAAAATACTAAACTATTTTAATTGGAAGAGATGCGTTCAAATTTACTGTAAAAAAACATATATGCTCTAATACTTGCAACAGAATTGAATTAAATTGAATAATAATGAATAACTGTCCTTTAAAACAATGTTATTTTTTATTAAAACCTCCATTCAAGGTAAGAGCGTTTCAGCTCTTCAATCTCTATTTCTAACAAAATTTTATTTTATTTTTTTTACATCGCGTTAGTCACTTCTTTCTTTTCTTTTTTTTTTTTTTTTTTTTTTGGACAAATATAGGTGGTAATATTCGACATAAATAAATACAAATACAACATGAATTCTTCAAACAAATTTGATTATTTCATCTTCAAAAGAAATACAAAACTTTTTGTCAGTTAAACGAGTAAGAAAACAATACTCATCAAAATACTTTAATTCTTTCTTTAATATTTTAATTCTTTCAATTCAATATTCTCTTAATCAACCATAAATAAAATAATATATTCCTGGGTATATTATTTAACAGTTATTAATACCTTTTTTCAGTGACATCCTAATTACTGTGTGCGAAACCATGCCGTAAGTAGTAGTCTAGGAATAATGAATTAATCTAATCTTTTGTTATTCGTGGAACACTCTTCCCCTCACCCCTTCCCACCTAAATACAACTTTTTGCCGTTTATGGATTTTCATTAGCAATTCAGTCAAAGGTTTAATGTTAAAGATCGTTGATTTATGAGATTTCTGTATCCTTAATTAATTCTTTGTTCGTATAATTAATGAATGTTACAAAGACGAAAAAGGACAAAAATTACATTTGGTTACCTCCCGAAAAAAACTAATAAATATTTTTTTTAAAATAAGATTAAAAGTTTCTTTCATATATTATAACTGCAAGTGAATCAGTTTCAAAGCAATGAGTTTATGAAATTACTAGTATTTGGGTATAAAAAAAATATAATATACACGGTGTACAAAAAGTCGCTGACACATTTCAAAATTAAATATAAAATCAACTAATTGGGTTACTAGATTGCGGTTTGTACCAAACGGCTTCCTATGATGCAAAGTTTTGTTTATGCAAATAAAAAAATAGTTCCAAATTTCACCCATAGATGGCGCTGTAGGAACAGTAAAAACAAAACTAACTATTAAATATTCAGCATTTTTATTTTGTGAAGCAGATACAAGCATGGTCAGCTATCATACTTCAATATGTGCAGCTGACGTAGCTCTAACCACATCCTAACAGTACTCAATTTCACTCCACGCATTTGGTAGCATTGCTTGTGGTTTTGATTGAATTACCTGTGTGATTCGCCTCTTCGTTTCTTCGGTATCAGTCACAGGAGAGGAGTAAACTTTATCCTTCACATACCCTCACAGGAGTAAATCAATAGGGGTTAAGTCTCAAATGAAATACACATTTCAACTTAATGCAAGGTCGAGCAGCGCCCTCTATGGATGAAATTTGGAACTATTTTTTTATTTGCTTAGCAAAATTTTTCATCATAGGAAGCATTTTGGTGCAAACCGCAATCTCGTACCCGAATCAGTTGGTTTTATATTTAATTTTGAAATGTGTCAGGGACTTTTTGTACACCCTGTATACTCTCCATTTGTCTTTACACCACGTTTTAGAAATATTTTTGAAGTTTTAGTGCGCATTACAGGACTAATAGTTTTAGTTTGTGAATTCCCCTTGAGATTCATGAATTTCTTTATTAATTAGAAATACTCTCGAAAAATAAAGAGAAATTTTGACTAAAATGGTCTAGTTTGAAAAAGAAAATAAAAAAGTAAAAGCACATCGATTTATTTCCAGTTTTCTTAAATAAACGTTTTTAAATGCTTCTAGAAGAATGCTGTTAAGCGATTAGGGGCTACAAAACGAGCATTGGGAAAACAATTCTGCCTATTTTCCAGCCACAAAACAGACGAAAATGGAGCTTGTAACGATAAAAGCATTTTTAAGATCAAAAAGAGTGGATTAGTATTTTTTTAAAAATTTGTATTACAGCTCATTGTTTTTAGTCTGTATTCTATACAATACAAAACTTTTTTTCTGAAAAACCTTTTTATGCGACCAAATAAAAATATTTAATGCATTTGTAAGGCGTTACTTTTTATAAGGTTTGCAAAATCTATTTTAAGCAAAATGCATTTGTTGTATATATTCTATGGTAAATAAATATTCTGTTCAAATTGAAATATCTTCTGCTACAATATAAATATCTCTAAATTTCTTTTTGATTTAAGTACACAAACGCGTCATAAAAAATATTTTTAAAACCAGCTTTTATTACATTAAAATGCTCACAAGAGAAGCCGTATTGAATTTCTTGTCTTTTAATTTACTACAGGGTGTCCCAGAAAGGTGGTAACGTCCTTTAATTATTTATCTATTCGAAAGAAGTGGACAGTATAAAGTAAAAAAAAAATGTTCAAAATAAGGTCGGAAATAAAACTCCGCTAAGAAAAAGTTCTTCTCGTTAATTTTCAAAAACTTACACTTTTTAAATTTGTATACGACCCCCGTACAAAAACATTGCCAATTAGTAAAATGTGCCCCCTAAACTCATGGGGTGACGTATAAAATTTGAGAACCATACTTTAAAAAGGTGTCAGAGATATGCAGATAATTATAACCCTGACTTAAACCACTTTTCAATGCCTTTCGAAGGAAAAAAAATCACGTCAAATGATCGCATTTCAGGGGTTGTACAGAAATTACGAAGGAAAATCTTCTTTCCACTCTAGCAATAGATGTTTATATTCAAAATTATCTTTCTTTAAAGATATCTCCGAGACGTTGTATGACGAAAAGCTCAAATTTGGTACATCTCCTCATGAGTGTATGAGGCACATTTTGCTAGCTGGGAATGCGCCTGTACGGAGGTCATATACAAATTTTAAAAAGTGTAACCTTTTGAAAATGCACGAGGGGAATTTTTTCTTTTCCGACCTCATTTTGAATTTTTTTTCAATTTACATTGCCCACTCATCTCTAATAGATAAAGAATTAAAGCCCGTTACCACCTTTTTGGGACATCTATATAATGCACCCACCAAAAGGTTATTTCAGCAGCTTTCAAGTGCTTTCAAGACATGCAATGTCTGCATTAACTGTTATTATGAGGTCATTATAAAAAGCAATGTAAGGCTTGCAAGGGGTGAACGCGAGATGATAACTAAGCCTGTATTGTCTCGCAAAACAGATGAAAACCTTTGTCTCTTCTCGCAAAATTTCTAAATTGTAATGATAAAAATGTTTGTCTCATCTCGCAAAATCTCTAAATTGTAATGATAAAAATGTTTGTCTCATCTCGCAAAATCTCTAAATTGTAATGATAAAAATGTTTGTCTCGTCTCGCAAGAAACCCTATATTATAATGATGAAAGTGTTTGTCTCGTCTCGCATCCATCCCTACTAGTAAATGTTCTTAGGGAGTATTAAAAATAATCTTCATTAACATATACTGCTAGCGCATAGAAAGAAACTCTTTCGGTTTCACTTCGGCTAGTCTATTTCACAATAGATTTCTGGAGTCATTATCTATATTTTTAAAAGGAAAAAACTAATTTTCTTCAATTCGGACTATTCAAGTTTAGTTCAATAAATTGAAGAGCAAAACAAATCAAAAGTCAGCATTCTAACTTCAAATTGAAATTGCCAATAATATAGAGCGTGGCCGCTAAAGTACCATTGCCACCCTAATAATTTCTGAACGACGAGAGCTATAGTCATAAAAATGCGGTCTAGGTATAATAAAATCGCCATGCGCTACGCAAGAAAACAGCTTACAGCGTCACCTGCCGGCTGAATTTGGAGTTAGCGTTCTTGTCTCAAAAATGGTACGAGACACGTGGGAAAAGTCAGTTACAAAATTGTTAAGCATTATCGATTTAATAAAAAAAAAAGGTACGTACACTTTCATGGTCAAGTTTCTGAGAAAGTTCTTACCTGACATTAGGTTTAGTTTTCATGCTCAAAGCGTTTTCGGCCAGCAAAAATACGCACCTGGTCTGCAATTCCCGCTATGCACATTGTGCAACATGACTAGTGGCAAGCTGGTGCCAGTATGAGTAATACGCTTTTACCCTTCGCATTTCAAGTTTTTACTTTCCGAACAAGTACCATGTAAGGAAAGTATTGTAATCATGAAAAAAATTCAACTTTGAGTTTTTGATACACGTTTTGAGGTCTTCTGAATTCATTTATGCTATTTTCACTGTGGTGTGTGTGTGCGCATGTAAGTGAATGCGATAGCTCCTAGATGGTGCATTCTATTGAGCTCATGTTAGGTGAACATATTATAGACCACCGTCGCACGAACGGTATTGATTTTGGCTTGTATGGGACTTACAGTTTTTTTTTTTTTTTTTTTTTTTTTTTTTTTTTTTTTTTTTTACAGGGCAACTAAAAAGATTTAGATTATGGCCTATGGACTGAAATTCTTGAAAGTGCGCTAGCCTCTAATAGCCTCTAAACGGTACATTCGATTGAGCACAAATTGGGATGTATATAAAACGTCATGGTCACATGATCGGCATACATTTTGGTGTGCGTAGGGCTTACAGTTTGTTCACGCAATTACAAAAAAAAAAAAAAAAAACTCTTATACATTCCGGACTATGGAGTCAAATTGTTTAACATCCGCTATTGTCTAAATGGTACATTCGAATAAGTTCAAATTGGGTATGTATATTATAGGTCACCGTCACACAGCCTGTATGGATTTTCTTGTATATAGGACTTACAGATTTTTTTTTATTTTTTTTTTACAGCAGGGCAACAAATGAGCATTCTTTTGCATTATGGCCTATGGACGGAAATTCCTGAAAGTGAGCTAGTGTCTATAGGGTGCATTCGATTGAACTCGAATTAGGTAAGTATATTATAAGTCACTGTCTCATGCCCTGCATAGATTTTGGTGAATGAGAGCTGATAGCTTGTTCACAGGATTGTGAAAAGCAATTCTTATACATTACGTCCTAAGAACACAAACCATTTAAAAATGAGCAAGTGTCTAAACGTTGCATTAGATTGCGCTGAAATTAGGTATTCATATCATAGGTCACTGTCTTACATCCTGCATAAATTTTAGCGAGTGTACGGCCTACAGTTTTTTACAGGGTTACGAAAGGTATTTTTATACAGTGCGGCCTATACACCATTTTAAGCGCACTCGCGCCTAAATACTAGATCCGACTGAGTTGAATGAAATTTATTTAAACGCTTTTTAAAGATCATGCGTTTGGAAAGTCGGGTAGAGTCAATCCAGATTTTTTTCATTTTTTAACATTAAATGTACGCAAAGTGTCTTCTCTTTCGAAATCGATAATGCTGAACAACTTTGTAATTGGCTTTCTTCCGATATCTCATACCATGTTGAGATAAAAATGCTAACTCCAAATTTAGCCGCCAGATGGATCTGTAAACGGTTTTCTTGTCAAGCGCAAGAAAGGTATTCACCACATATAGGTGTAATGCCATACTTTTATATACCTTGGTATACCTAGGTATATAACAGTGTGGTCTAGATATTTACTATACCCAGACCACACTTTTTTGACTATAGTTCTTGCCGCTCAGAAATTATTAGAGTGACAACGGACTTCAGTGGGCACTTTATTTTTTTCACTCACTTCTAACTGCGCATAAATCAATATTGATAAAAAATTTTAAATGCACATTAACTGACACTTTTCTTTTGAACTAAGCATTGAGCAGGAATTTCCCAATGTGTTTTGCATTTTTAGATATTAAGACAAAAATTAGTCGTTCATGAGAATACCACACACGGAATTTGCAGTTGCCAAAATCCCCGCACTGTATCCAGTAAATGTATTATGAATGGGTGAAATTTCGTGTCGAATCTTTTTTTTAGCTAGGCATACTTTTGCAGGCTGAAATTTTTCTTTCAGGAAAACAACAAGCTTCTTTAGTGAATTCTATAATTTGCATAACTTTGAAGACAAATGAATCTACAAATTTATGGAAATAAAGAAAATATTGAATGACTTGTTGCTGAAAGAAACAGAATGAATCACGAAAATGCTTTCACCACGATGCCATTTTAAGTAACTAAAACAAACATAGCCTAATTTTACTGCCACAAATTATTGCAAATCTAGGATACAATTTACTTAAGCAAGAGTTTTCGCAAATCAGTAATATATTTCAATAAAAATGAAATCTATTTATTGCACTTTAATTTTAGTTAAATGTGTCTAGTGTGGATTACAGTTAAATGAAAAAACAATATCCCAATATCATAATGTTTTTTTTTAAATTTCCATGCATGAAGCAGACAATCTGAATGTAATAAATTGCTGCAGAAGTAGCATATTCAATATAACCATGTGATTAATCAAACAACCTTATATCACAGCAAGTTCAACAATATAGTACAAATAGCTATAAGGAAACATGGTTCTCAGTAAGAGAACCATGAAAATCAGTAAAAAGCTGGAGTCATTTTTCTTGTAAAGTTTCCCAAAACATATCAAAGATGAGAAATAAAAGTCTTAACATCATTAAAAACCTTATAGACGTTCTCTGCAGTATTAATCTGCATGTGTTCCATTGATTGGTGCAGAAAATAATCTTCCACGATACTAGCCATATTGTAATCCTTCACAGATGTTTGGGTAACAGCTTATTCCATATTCTCTTTAAAAAAAAAAACAAGTGACATTTGCTACTGCTTTGCAAAATACCCCCTATCACATATCCCCCTACAACACGGGTTCATAGAATACGAATTCGTATAATACGGCGGAAAATTCGGGACTTTTTCAAGTTACACGCTAAGAAAGGCATCTTTCTCTTTGATTTCTTTCAGGATAGGCAGCCTTCAAATGGTTTTCCATCTAGAGTGTAGAACATGATTGTGCACAATATACGTAGGTGACACTTTACTTCCGATATTTACAGCAAGTCAAAATTTAGATTGGATTGCAAAACTTGCTTTACTTGCAAAATTGACCATCAGTGATTGGTGTACTTCGCGACAGTTCTTGATTGAATTTTCAAGACCCAAATTATATGGTTGCTGTGGCCATAGTTTGAAACCCCAACAAAACCACATTTATTTTTATGTCTAGCCACGCAAATGATGTAGTGTCTGTCGAACTGTTCTATCACAACTTGGGTCCGGATTGAATTCCCGGCTTGGGTCTGAGTTATGCCGCTTCTTAGAGGATAACGCTGGCCACTTACTGGGTGCTCTTATAGTAAAATGGCCAATACTTTGGGCTTTTGTAGGGCAGACACCTGATCGGTAAGTGCCTGCCCTTAAAAAGAAAAAATAAATGAATGAATCTGCATTATCTCATTTATTGTACACATTCAACCAGTCTTGAATTATTATTTGTATTGTCTGTATTCCTAATGTTTCACTTTTAATAGACTGAAGAGTAGCTTCGGTTTTACTGCCACACGTATTTTCTTACTACAAACACATGAAGAAATGCAAGTCATATTGTCATCATAATATAGATACTGCAGATATTTTTCAATCCTTACTAGTTGATAATGCATCTTATTTCCTATCGAAAGGAATCTTTGCTATTAAAGTGGAACTCCGATCTATCGTTCCCGCATTCATCGTTTTCCCGTATTGATCGTTTTATTTCTATGGTCCCTGCACAAATCGTATTTGAATAACGTTAAAGAAACCCGCATGTATCGTTCGTCAAAAAGTGGCTTTCCCGCATTCATCGATGTAAAATTTTTCTCCTGACCAAAATGAAATTGAAGGTTAAGTGGATCCATATGGCATACAAACTGTAATTACTTCTTGATATGATTTCTTGGTTTGATGATGATCAGATGAACAGTGGTTGCGTGTTGAAGAGGATGTATGTAACGTGAACTTTAATGATTCATTGATCCAGATTGTGAGGCATGCGGTATCCTAAACATAAAAAAATCTGGAGTGACTCCATTCGACTTTCCGAACTCTTACGATTAAGATCATTAACATGTATTTAAATAAATTTTAATCGATGAATAATTCAAACATATATACCAAATTGAAACTCGATCGAATGCACCGTTTAAACCCTTGCGCACTTTCAAGAATTTCTCCCGATATGCCATAATATAAAAGAAATCTTTGTCGTAGCTCTCTATAAAAACTATAAGTCCTATACACACCAAAATCAATACCGGTCTTAAGATGATGATTTATAACATATATACCCAATTTGAGCTCAATCGAAGGTACCGTTTAAACGCTAGCGCACTTTCAAGAATTTCCCCCCGTAGGCCATAATGTAAAAGAAATCTTTTTTGTATCCCTGTATGAAAACTATAAGTCCTATACACACCAAAATCAATACCAGTCTTATGATGGTGGTTTATAACATATATATGAAGTTTGAGCTCAATCGAATGCACCATTTAAACGCTAGCGCACTTTCAAGAATTTCCCCCCATAGGCCATAATGTAAAAGAAATCTTTGTCGTAGCCCTGTAGAAAAACTATAAGTCCTATACACACCGAAATCAATACCGGTCTTGCGACGGTGGTTTATGACATATATACCCAATTTGAGCTCAATCGAATGCTCCGTTCAGGAGCTATCGTGTTCACTCACATACACACAAACACACACACACACACACACATACACACATACATACATACATCTCGTAAAAATAGCATAAATGGATTCAGAAGACCTCAAAACGTGTAAATACATCAAAATCTCGAAGTCGAATTTTTTCATGATTACAATACTTTCCTTACATGGTACATGTTCGGAAAGTAAAAAAGTGTGAATATTAAAGTAAAAAAGTGGAAAGTAAAAAAGTAAAAAAGTGTGGAATTAAAAAAGTAAAAAAGTGTGTTAATTAAAGTATGAATAAGTGGAACGTTTGGAAAGTAAAAAAGTGTGATAATTAAAGTGTGATAATGTAAAAAAGTGTGATAATGTGAAAAAGTGTGATAATGTGTAAAAAAGTGTGATAATATAAAAAGTGTGATAATAAAAGATGAAAATGATGGTGGAGCAGAGGATAATGTTCATGCTGATGATGATGAAATATTTATTTAATAGTAATATATAGTACAGGAAGAATCAAATTATGTAAATAAATAAGAACTACCAAAATTTACCAGAGAAAAAAAAGAGACGTGGAATATGGTGCGACACAAAAATAATATATATGCAAATCTTTAAAACGCAGTTTAAATAGCTGTATTAACTTTGTGGAATGTCACAATAACTGTTTAAATATGCAGACATAAAAGAATTTTCTGCATATTTCACAGCGCATACGTCAAAACTTATCAATTGTATTTAATCTCTTGAGTACATAACTTTAAAAATTATTATTTTTATTAATTTTTAAAGCGTTATAATTAATTGTTCTGTTTTGAAACATAAAAAAAATTATTTATTTGCCAGGAGAGGACAGCTCGCGTCACTGAATGTGTCGCTTAGAGCTACATATGCGTCCTTCCCGGAACTTCCCGCTACAATTTGGAACCTCATCAGAAGGTGGGGGACTTCTGAATATTGGCACCCCTCGGAAACTGCTAGCGACCGCCGAGAGGACTTCCGGAACCACGGATTTAACATTTTTACACCGCATGTACACGGTGGTCTTTAGTGGTACGCCGGTATCGAACCCACAACCTTCCGGTTACGAGTTCAACGCCTTAAAGACTGGGCTACCATGGCCCAAGAGCATTTTTTAAAAAATTAAATTAAATAATTACTTCAAATAAAATTTACGAGAAAAATTCATTATTAATTCTGAATAATTAGTTGACTTATTACCGCCAGATGGCAGCATCAGACTTCTATATCACTCATTCGTGAATTTAGCTTGGCCCATTTTCACAGCATTGCGTTTGCCCTCCTTGTAGACCTCCGTGCCTTCTGTTTTTGGCCTGGGAAAAACGTCAGAACCTGGTCCGGGGCCTTCGCAATTAGTAACGGGCCTGCGCGTGTATTTTGATGAGCCATCCAAAGAGGCCTACGGATGCTCGAGTCTTCACGTGTACATCAGGCATTTCTTAAGCTTCCCAGTGCTTTCAAACGTTATTTAATGTAGTTTTAAGTAGTAATTGTGTTACTAATTCAAGTACGAACTCATGATTAATTTGTTTGCTATGATACATATTGACATTAAGAAAATAGATGCATATAATTTGAAGGAAAAACAAAGTAGCGCTTACTCTCATGATTCACGATTGCTTATTTTAGTTTCACAAGTGGATATTTAATATACTTTAAAAGAACTAAATACACAAATGAGAAAGACATTTTTATAATGAATATTTTATGAACGTAGTCGTATTTCCTACGTTATTTTAAACAATTCAAGATTAATCTTTAACAAATCATGTATTAAAGCGCGTTTCAGTGTTTTCGGGATATCCTGCATGTTGGAGAAAATTGATAAAATACGCTCTATAGCGCGATCCCTAAATTAATTATTCTTTAATAAAGACATTTCATGTAGTATATATTATTCTTTTGTCGCTTTCTCAATCGAACTTAGGAATTGAGCAAGCATAATGAACGCTTGTACAAAATATTAACTACATTTGAAGTTTCTGTATAAACGGGCAAAAATCAATAATTTATAATTTACTGTATTTCTGCACTGTACCAGATGTAAGTCTGAATCACATAATCAAGGCATATATAACTGATAAATAACATTTTCAACTGGCAAAATTAAATTGTCTAAATAGTATCACAACGTCATGCTTATTTACAAGAATAAAAACTACTCAAGTAATACGATTTCTGATTAAAATAATTTATTTATAAATAACACATGAGTAATTATTCACTAAGCATGATTTACATACATATTTTTAGAATTTCTAAATACATTATAAGCGTTCACTTACCTTTACATTCAGAGCAAAATGTTCGAATTTTAGGATAAATTTTCATGAAAGAAAATGGCGCAAGATTCAGGAAACGATTACCTACATCTAAAGTTCTTTAGTACGACAAAAGTATAAAAAAATTGTTTTAAAATAATAAAATAATATAACATTTATAATACTTAGAATAATAAAATAGAATAGTGACTGGGGAAAACAGGCCTCAATGATAAACTCATTTTTAGCGATGGCAACTCATAAGCAGGCCCGTTGCTTAGCGATGGCCCCGCCTGGTCTAGGGATGAAATAAATTGAAAATACTTGTATACCACTGGGGTGTCGTCGGCCTTTTAGCAATAGTTTACGTAGGACACCACTGTGGTGTCGCTGGACGGTATAGAGTTAAAAATAATATTGCTAAAATTACTTCTTCTCCACTCCTTCTACTAAGCGTCAGTTAAAAAAGTTCATTGGACTGCCTGCATTTTACAAAAATTTAATTACTGCTTTTTCTGAAATTGTTCAACTGTTAATCTTTTTGACCACTCCCGATGAGGCGAAATTTGAATGGACTACATCTCATGATCAATTATTTAAACGGATGCAAAAAAATTTCTTTTTGCAGCCTATGGCTCGCTTACCTGATTGGAACAAAGGCTTCTATTTAAATACTGATACTTCATTAGTCACCATTAGTGTTTGTCTTTTACAAAAATTTGATGACCAGTTGTTGCCTGTGTCCTATTTTTCAAAATCCTTAAACAAGGCTGAACAAAATTATCCAGTCATAAAACTACAGTTGATGGCAATTTATAAGGCTGTATTCGCATTTAAATATTATTTGTATAATAAGGAATTTGTAATATTATTATCGAACAGTGCTCTTCTAAAGAAATATAAAAAAAAAAAAACTGATCCTCCTGCCACTCTAACTACTAGATGGCTTATGGAATTATCAGAATACACTTTTAGGTTTGAGCATATTCCAGGTTCTCAAAATTTATTAGCTGATTATTTGACTCGGGGTAATTTTGAATCTGTTATACACCTGTAAATCTGAATCTGTATGACCTATAAATCTGAATAATTGAGGGGTGGAGAGTGCCTGCCTGCTAATCTGCTTTCGGACTGAGCCAATATCGAAATCTCGTATGTTGGCTTATCAGCCGTCGGTAAATTACATAAAAAATGCTTCTTCTTCTTCTTTTTTTTTTTTTCCTTTTTTTTTTTTTTTACATATTTACGAGGGTCATCCGGAAAATGAGCTACCCATGGTCGATAAAAAGGAACGAAACATTATTATCTGAAAAGATTTATTGCAAAAGAGATATAGCAATATTTCAGTTACTGCCCAACATAGGCATCACTGAGATTATAACACTTGTAATACCGTGGGATAAGTTTTTGTAGTCCATTGTCATAGAAGTCTGTAGCCTGAGAATGGAGCCAGCTTTTCACAGCTGTTTGCAGTCTTCGCCTGTGGGAAAGTGATACCCGGAATGTTGGGAAGTAGCTGAAATATTGCTGTACACCCTCCAAAAATAGTATTCGAGCAAGAGAAAAATTTCCTACGTTGGTTTCGTATATTAAAAATTATATATCATAGAATATGAATTAGGCCATGTATAAATATGAATTTCCATATTTCTGTCTGGTTGTGCGGTTTTCAAAAACTCAATTATTATTCTCAAATCTAAAATAGGAAATTTCTCTCTTGCTCGAATACTTTTTTTGGAGGGTGTATCTTTTGCAATAAATCTTTCTAAGTAATATTGTTTTTGCTCGTTTTTATTGGCCGTGGGAAACTTATTTTCCGCATGAATCTCCTAAATCTACACAAAATGTTACATCGTTATAGAAGAAGCATTTAAAACTGAAAATTTTATTAAATTGCACCTTTTCTCTCTTACGAAATATCGTAAACTATTCAAATGGTATTTCAATTTTAAGTGATCTAAAACATTTCGTAACTATTTGATGACGAGTTTCAGCTTCAAAGAGCTTGGAAATATAGGATCTTTTAATTATTATAAACACCCTCTATAGTCGTACATTTGTACAGGGACGGTTGTGAAATTTGTTGGGAACGTAATTATACGCATGCCTGGCTATGAAAATGTCCTGTTTTTAAAGAATGACTAGAGTTGAAGGAATGTTTCCAAAATACTGAATAGCGTATACTTTAAACCGATTTCCTCAACATATATTTGACTTTATTTCATAAAAAAGATCTTTTTATAACCTACAAGACACGCCTTTAAATTTTTTTAGAAACTAGAATTTATAACATGCAAATCAGTGCTCTTTTACTTTTGACAAGCGCGGCATGCATAAACTTACTACAAAAGAGAACCAAACTTCCTCCTAAAAGAGACGTTTAAATTCTCCTCCACCTACTCACGCGACAGAGAACGAACGCGCACAGATCCAAAAATATTCCAGACATCAAAATGGAATCCCCGGGCGAGTGCCTCTGTTTAACAACTCGAAGTCAAAGAAAACATTCGCAAAGTTTTACGACAAGAATTTTACGCAACAAAAGTTTCCACAAAGAAATCATCTCGCCAATAATTCGTTTTGAATAGGGCAGAAATAACCTCCGAGATGTGCATTCTCAGAGCCGTCCTCCCACTGCGTAATGCCCCTGAAAAGGGACCTAACGATGCAAGACACACTGACAGTCTGCAAAGTCCTCCCATTCCGAAAGCCATATTCGTATGAATATCGCGGCGGAGGAGGAGATATATGCATTAGAGAATTTACGTCCCTTGGGGTTTTAGGGAGAGTTTTGCTTCCTGGGAAAAAAAAAAAAAAAAAGACGAATTTTAAGACGTGGAGAAGATTGAGAAATTTTAATGTATAGCTTTCTCACAGTAACTTTATTCATGAAATAAGATATTCGATAATGTAGTCGAAAGGGCCGAGGAAAAGAAAATATTCTAAATGGAAGAAGAATTTATTTAGAACCGGGAGTAAAGATTGCAGCTTAACGTAGACACTGCTTTTGAGTGTGTAGTAATGGAATCTTGATGCGTTGAGTTATTCGATTTAGCTTTAAAAGGAGGGGGATGGTTAAAACTAGAGCATGAAATGCGCTTGTATTACGAAGTTTCAATAGTTTCTAATCTATCAGCTCAATATCTCTAAGGTAATACTATCCCCATAAATTAAATATTGTTCTTGAAAATAACAGTTACTTATAAGTTATACAGTAGAACCTAGATGTATCGTTTTGCAAGGGGGTGCGTAGGTAAAAACGATGAATGCGGGAAAACGACAAATGCGGGTTAAAGTCAAAATATTAAGAAAGCAATGTTTATGCATACACGCAGTGACTGTATATCAACAAATACTAATCTGTAAAAAAATCAGTTATTTTATGTTCGGTTCTCCATCATGTTTTAAATTAAACAGTAAATTTATTATTACAATATTTTTCTGGACAGTTTCTGGGATTTTATGTTTGTATAAAAAAAAATTCATACAATTTCAAGTACTGTTATTGCACCAGACAAACTTCGTACTAGTGCAGTCTCAGCCTCATCAGCATGAACATTATCCTCTGCTCCGCCATCATTTTCATCTTTTGCATTATCACACTTTTTTTTATGTTTAGGATACCGCATGCCTCACAGTCTTGATCAATGAATCATTAAATTTCACGCTACTCACATCCTCTTCAACACGTTGCAACCGCTGTTCATCTGATCATCATCAAACCATGAATTAAAAAAGGGGAAGTTAAGCTTTCTCATATTTCATGATTATAGCCCAAAAATATGATTTTAGTAACTCACTTGTAACCAAGAGTTTTTGAGAATACATAAATTTTAACAATTCTACTGTTGCTACCAAAAAGAGGTAAGCCTTATATTCTATTTTTCCACATTATTTTAAAAATAATAATCTTTTTAAAAAAAAAAATACTTAAATGATACATTTTATTTTATTTTTTAATTAATTATTATCATTAACTTTATCCATATTTTTCAGAAAAAAATACCTATTTTTACAACTGATGTGGAAACTTCATTCATCATCAGAGGTATCAGCACAAATTACTAAACATGTTAATGATACCTTGACACTAAACAGCTGGCTTATGGAATATAAATTTTTATGCTGTCTAAATGCTCACAAAATGCTTAATACGCTGGGAAAGGACATTTCAAATTGAAAAATAAATTAAACCACTAATTTAAAAAATAAAAACGCAAATTCTTTCATAGCAATACTATGCTAAAGGCCTGTCAGACGATGCAACAGCGCCATCTATCGACCGTATTGGAGTTAGGTCCGTTTTCGCGGAAGGAACCCCATTGCCGATGGAAGTCCTTCTGAAGCTAAGTCCATGACAGAATGTCAGAAACTAGTCTATTGCACGAAAACCTTTGCGGCCACCCAAAACCGGCTATTGGAGCCCAAAATTAAGTCGTCTTGATAGGCACAGATGCCATCGCAATTAATTTTATCTAAAATCAAGTCCATCAAAGACTAAAAAATAGAAGCATTGTTTTTTTGAACCAATAATCAACCTTTTGTAGGAATAACAACCAAACTGAAAAGTAAATGTTAGGTTATCTTGTAAGTTTGTAGGAAGATCAATTTGGTGGTGCATTTTGAAAATCAAGACAAGTAAATAATTTATAAGATGGCAATTGGGTGGTTATGTTTTGAATTTTAGGTAAGGGATATGAAGACGCTTGAATGATGAGTTCAAAATTCTCAGATCAAATGCCAATCTGCAGTTTTGTTTTCTCGAAGAATCAAGTTTATTCTTAACGAGTAAAATTAGGCAACTCCCTAAAAAATGTGAGAACACCAAAAGCCAACCGGGCGATAGAGCTGAGAACTATAACGGTCGCCAAATAAATCGCCAGATTGAAGAAAACGTAAAAATTGTTAGCGTTAATGCCATAGTTACCGAAATTCAAATGTGGATGGCCAAGGAAGGATAGCCAAAGAGAAGTTGTAACTTTTAAAATATTATAGAAACCACGTGGGAACAGGAAGAAATAGAGAACTCATCGACACACGGGCGCCTACTAAATATATCGAAGAAGTTAGAGCCAAAGTAATTTAAGAAACAGAATTAAAATAGCGTAACTGATAGAGATGCTAATTTAAAAATGGCAAAGAGTATTAAATTTAGAAAAAGGATAGTAAAATCAGAACTAATTTAAAATATGTGATGGACTGAATCAAACCTATCATGTGCAAGCTTCTAATAACCGAAGCGTTCCAACAGCGAATTGCATCCAAGAATGAAGCGTTGCTGGTATTTTTTTTTTTTTACTATTTTCTTTCTATTCAGTCATTTTAACTTTAAAATGTGTGATTTTCCACTATAAACTACACTGCTCAAATCTTGTTCATAAAAAATTATAAGCTTCGATTTCCTAAATATTCTACTAACCTATTAGCAATCAGTCACCAGATAGTTATTTACGACGCTGTAACTGAGTTACGTTAACAGGGAACTTGCGTTCAATGGGAGTGTGATACAGAATATTTTATCGTTATAGTAATATGTAGCCATAAACGAATTCCTTATAACCTATTTCAAGTTTAACAGTATTTCTAGCCCCCTCAATCTAAAATCCTTGGTACGCCTCTCTATAAACGTGTGAGATCTATTGTACTGACCCTTGAGAAGCCTTTATCTTACGTTTTGATTAAAATCCTATTAATTAAGCTATTAATCTAGAATCTCTTCACGGTTTAAAAAAAAAGACGTAAATTCGCTCCGAAGGAACTAAATTAGCTCCGAAATATTTAAATTCGATTTTAAATCCCTCGTAGCTACACAGTGAAAAAATTCAGAAACGTTACATACTTACAGCGGAAAGGTTTCCGAAAGTATAGCGTAACCTACCGATGCTCTACTCGAACTCACGATTTCGGAAACATAACCCATATTTCGGGGTAAAGTATTTACGGGCGAAAGGAAATCTTTATTTGGGACTTCGCGCGCATGCGCCAAGTGCCAAGAGACAGAGGGATAACAGTGAACGCATCTTCCCTAATAGCACAGATGGTCACAAAAGAGTCGCTGTGACGTCACAGAGGGTCACAATTGTCACAGGACTGTCACATTGTAACTTCTTGCACAGCCCGATTATGACCAACAGGGGCCCCGGGCATTGATGAATTTGGGGGTCCCCATCTATAAAATTTGTTTTCTTTTTCATAATATTTCGACATATAAAAGAATATTTCAGAACAACATTTGAAACCGGGGGCCCATGGCAAAGTCCTGATTTGCCCATGCGATAATAAGGGTCTGGTAACTTGTGAGTGATGTAACTTCACTGTGTGGTCACTGTGAAGTTTATTTGTGACCAGTCACCAGGTGACGTCGCCGGATGAATACTTAAATAAAACAGCACATTATCTCCTGAAAATAATTTATGTGGAAGAAAAAAGATTTAAGATTTTTAAGTTATATTTATTAATTATGGTATTTTCTCTCCATTTACAAAATACTTCAAAAAATTTTAAGTTTCCAAAACAAGCCGTACTACAAATAACTTTTGCAGCAGTCAGTTTACTTTTAAAGCAAAATTCGGCAAGAAAGCCGCAGCGTCGTGGTACCGTGCTTTCTTCCGAATGCGTAGGTCCAGCGTTCGATTCTGGTCGCTAGTCTTCTCCGCTCCTTCCGACAGAGTTTGGTGCTGCCATCTAGTTTAAGATACTCGAAACGCTTCATCTAGTGCATGTTACTTTTTTCTGGAAAACTCGGAAAGGTTACTCGTTAATTCGGAAACCTTTCCGAAATACACGGAGAGGTTACTCAATATTTTACCAAAATATACAGAAACGTTACCCATCTTTTCCAGAAACCTTACCTAAAATGCAGGAAAATAGGTAAATATGTTTCCGACATATGCAGAAACGTTTCTAAATACTTTACCCGCATGGTTCGGAAACGTTTCCGCAATTTTAAACTACAAAAGCTGCCTCATTTTTTGGGGTAACGTTTCCGAATTTTTTTTACAGTGTAATTTTGTTCCTTCGAAGGTGTGTTAGTCTTTTTGTTTCTTTAGTAATTACGCAGTAGCCTTTGTGCATTAAATTATAATCCTATATTTTCTGGGGGTTTTTTTTCCTGTCAATTTAATAATTCCCTTAATTTGTAGAATTCTTCATACTTCCATCAATCAGCGTATTTTAATTCAAATTATTCTCTATCCTCACCACCATCCTCTAATGGTGTCATCACCAACCATTACGGACTGCGCATTTCTAGCAGTAACGTAATCATTCTTTACACAGTACTTCACACTGTGTAAAGAATGATTACATACACAGTACTCATACACAGTCACATACACAGTACTCATACACAGTACATACACAGTACTCATTCTTTCACACAGTAAATCAAGTGTTAGTTTTTAAATATTATGCACGCAAATAATGATGCATGCGAGAAGAGCAGAGACGGAGATTTAAAGCCTTTTTGTGAGCCGGTACAAACATTTTTATCATTGCAATACTGGGACTTAGCGAGAACAGATAAAGGTTTTCGGCTGTTTTGCGACAGGCCTGTTTTTCGCCTCGGGTCCAACCCTACACGTAAACACTCTGAATAGCTTTGTGCTTTCTATTTTTCTACTACAGAGACACCTTATTAATCAAAACTAATTGCATTAAATATTTTATTCACAACAAACACATTTTATTTAATATCGTATACCAAATGCAACTGTGTTTGACTAAAACAGTTATTGTAATTTTTACGAAAGTAAGACACTCTTCTTTTTACTTACTGTCAGTTTGAAGCAGTGGAATTGTCCATTTTCAATACATAGAAACAAAAACTATTGTTAATCCTTAACTATGGCGAAAAGGCTTTATCCTTACTTTATAATCGGTGTGTTAAATAGGTTGTACAAGAATCCACATTAACGCAGCCGTCTCGATTTACCTTCCCTAATAGCGTATCGTTGTTTTAACAAGTACTACACGCAGATCTGCATCTTACTGGATGTAGACGAAACAATTAAACCCCTTCCGTTAGCTCTGATGATCCAACAAGCAATAAAGCTGATGGGGAAGATAATGTCATTCCACTGAGCCACTACCAGAGATGATTTATGGAGATATTTAACCCGGGCTTACCGGAAAGTAATGTTGAAGCCCTCTTGTATCAACTCTCAATATTTACATACTAACACTGATTCCTCGTGCGTGTATCACATGTTCATTAATTGCGTTCATTAAATATTTCTGTTGTCTGGATTACATGCAAATGCCGTAGCTAAGGATGATCACTCGATATGTCTTAAGTCGATATCAGTATTGAAGTTGCTAAATTTGAACTGTCTGAAAATTTCCGGGCTACGTTTTGAAAGGATTTTCTTTTTTCTGCTTTTATGTACTTTTAGATAGAATAATTGAATTTTAAGAAATATTTTTTAAAAAATTGTTCATTTTGGAAGTTTTTTTAATTAATTAATTTTTTTGAAAAGTATTAAAGGGTTAAAATCCATTTGAAAAATGCATTTATTTGGATTAATTTTTTAGTTCAATTTTTTACACATTATCTAAACGGATAAAATGAATAACACATCCTTACATGAATGAAATAAGAATTTTGACTATGCAAGTATATAAAATTAAAAAATATTTTTATATTTATTAATTTCGTACCCTGGGGCATCGGTCCCCAATCTGTGTTTCGAAATCTGTATAAAGGGCGTTCGTGAAGTACAAAACGACTGCTCGAGGGGTTCTCAAACAGAAAAAGATTTTAAACCACTCCCATAAAGAAAACAAAACGATCATCAGAAAAAAAAATTTTTTTTGACTATCGAATAATCTGTTTTGACCGTAACACTTTTTAGTTCGAGCATCACTTGAAAATGGCGGATGTTGTATTAGTATTTTGGTTAAAGCAAAGCCACATGAGGGCTACCTGTCTGAGGGAGGGGGAAGGGGCTGCGTTATGCTTTTTTTAACGGATTCTACCGGGTACTCACATTATATCTTGAGAAAACCGTCCAAAACTCCCGACTGTCGATCGCGAAAGGTCAGATCTCTGGATCTCCCATTTCACCCTCTACCAATATTCAGTGTCTTTGAAAGTGTTATTGAAAAGCAACTTTAAAGGAATTTTTATTTTATTTATTTATATTTACATTCTTAAGCTCATTTTATTTTAGCTACTGTATATAAAGTCACAAAGAATTAACATAATTCTCAAAAGGGGAATGACAGCCAAAAAGTCTTTGAAGACGACAGAAACGAATAGGTTAAAGCCCATAAGAAGTCAAGTATTTATTTTGATTATAACCACGACAGCCTATACATAAGAGAGCAGAGTTACAAATACTATATGTACCCTATTTCCTGTATAAAGCATTTACATATAGAGTAGAGCCCCGATTATCCGCGAGTACCTCCGTGAAAAAAAATTTTAATTACGAAATTTAAAAAATAAGAAAAAAATTAAAACCAACAACAGTTAGAATAAAATAAGCCCTACAGTTCGAAGATCCAAAATTACCGATCTTAACGAAGGAGTTGGAAAGTTTATGGATCCACTCTTACAGCTCAGTGGTCCCAAAATCAAATAGTGAATTGATATTCATTTCTTGTCCCCATTAGTTATTAGTTGTTATTTGAAAACTACAACTAAACTATTAATTGTTAGTTGAAAATCCAATTATCAACTATTAGTTTTAGTTGTATTGTCTGTCAACTCTGCTCAACTAAATTAGTTTTAGTTGAAGAGAAAACTAAAACTAATTTGTTGAGAGGAGTTAGTTCGGCCTTCAACTAACAACTGCTTTACTTGAACATTTAGTTTTTCTCAATTAACAGTGAGTTCTTTTTTAGTTGAATGTTTAGTTCAACTTATATTTTAGTTAGTGATGCACAACTCTGGCTTCAATATTTAGAGCAACAGAACGACAATGCATATTTGGCAGAAAAGCTCATATTAAGGAAAGTAGGATGTAAAATAATAGAAACTGTGTCTCGAAAGCAAAAACAAATGACTGATTTTTTTAAAGTTTTTTTTTTTAATACTTCAGTTTTTTTAGACTTTTTTGCTAGCAGTTCAGTATTGTTTTTTATTCACTGTTAATATTGGGGGTTTAGATGTTTTCGGGTTATCAACGATTTTCGCTAATTGCGACGTCCTTTCCACCCAATTGCGCGGATAGTAGGGGCTTTACTGTATATAAACTTTAATAATACATACTTCTTTGTTTTCTTTTAAATAAATAAACGTCTTTAAAATTCATTTTAAATTGCCAGTGCCCATAGATCTTACGTATTGTAATTCATTTGTGTACATCTGTAAAAGAATTATTTATTCAGGTTATATACACCATTTAATAGATTACCAATAGGATACATGGTATATAATACCTAAAAATAATGTAGATAAATTTCGTAGAAATTAATATAAATTTAAGTCACAGTCATTTAAAACACAGTAAAAATTGAGAGAAACAGATAAAGCGACATGCAGAAGTTCTGAAACCAAAAAAACGTCTCAATTTCTTTGGAAATTGCTAAAAAATAAGGCTGCTCTTTAGAAAATCATTCGACTTTTGAACAGCATTTTAAAGAATGCAATTGCGCTAGAATTCCCTAAAATTCAAGTTGTGACTTTGTAATATCAGCTACAGCCAGCAATGAACCTATAGGAGTTACTAAACACCCAGGAAAAAATGCTAAACGTATGAAGTTTTGCAACATTTTTCTACTCGGCCCATTTTTGAAAGCATTTTTTGCGCTTATCAATCTTTTCTGAAAGTTTCATGAGACATAGTTTGATTGTTAATATTAGTTTTTAGTACAGTTAGTGAAGAAGCATTATTATTTCTTTCAAGTATCTTTTGCTATCAAGTATCTATCGCTTAACTTTTTGCAAAAATTACAACCTTAAGACTGTGCCCTGCACTATTTGGAACCAAAATAATGTTCTACCTCTTTCTCATTTACTTCAAACATCCGTTCATGTCATTTTTGGTATTTTAATTTTTCAGACCCACAGGATGAATCTACATCGACCATACTTATAGACACTTTATTATGCGTCATTTTGAATTCAGTGTCAACTACCCGAACAAAAGATTTATATAAGACTGAAAAATTCACTTTTTTTATTCTCAGAGTTCGTAATTTGATGAGTTGAGTACCTTAACAAAATACATAATTTTAATGAATTAGTGACTATTCAGCATTACAGTCGAATGCACTTAAAGGAACATCGGTTAAAGGAATATTCTGCTTAATGTAACAAATTTTCAACGCACCAAATCGTTGTTTCTTTATGTGATGCCAGATAAAGGAACTGAATATTTTTCGTGGCAAATAGCGGAATGGGCTGGACTGGCAACAATAAGAACATTTGTCACTCTGCAGCATGTTTTTTATTTTTAAAAAATGTTTAAAATTGAGGCTGTTAATTTTGTTTATGGACTCATACAAAATGCCGTTTGCATTTTTTTTAGTGCATAAATTATGAAAACAGTTATGATGTAAGTACAGGGTGATTATAATTAAAGATCCACTTTAAAACTATCAGAAAAGGAAAACTACTGGACCAAATGTTATCAAATCTGGTAATTGTGTAAAGATGGTCAGGGAATTTATTATCGGCGAAAAAAAAGTTCAAAAATTCAACACCAGGGGCAAGAACGTATTTTGGGGTGTCCAGGGATCTGAACCTCCTCCCCCACGAAATTTTGATTTTTGTTACTAAAAGGATAATGATATAGTGTCCTTTTGAGAAAAATATTGCCTTTTTTTACCGTTTGGATCCCCTCTGGAATTTTTGAACTCCCTCCAAAATGTTCTTCATGGGGGGTCGGACCCCTGACGCTATGGCCCCTTAGATACCCTACCCCCCTTAAATACGCCATGGCCCCTGGTGTTGAATTTTTGAGCTTTTTTTTCCCCGGATAATAAATCTCCTGAACACCTTTACACAGTTACGAAGTTTGATAACATTTGGTCCGGTAGTTTTCATTTTCTGATCGTTTTAAAGTGGAACTTTAATTATAATCACCTTGTACAATGAAGTCTTGATAAATGATCTGCTCTGCGTTTTTGGATCATAAGAAATTTATTTACAGTGCATGTGGATTTAGGGACTATTGTTGAAGGTGTTCCTTTTCAAAAACCAATTGGCATCACAGAACTTTTGAGAGAGAACTTCAGAGATAAACTAATAACGATAAAGACTCGAAAAAATGAATGATCCTTCTTTCACCTGCTGCACTATGTATTAATGTTAACATGCAACTTTCAGAAAGATTCTGAAACACAAAAATTACCTTCAAAAATATGCCAATGGGTTATCCTTTCTTTGGAAGTATTGCGAAATTCCTTATGTTTAGCAGTTTTTCTTTATTTCGTAACTTTTATGAGTTCGCTGTTTGTAATCGTCTATAGTACAACTTGTAAAGAGACATTTTAAATTGTTTTAGAGTTCCTTTTTTACGCTTTAACAAGAGAGATTACAGGCATACGGTGACTATTAGATTCTTGTATTTTTAAATAGATCAAACGTACATGAAAAAGGGAAGAGCAGACTGAAAGCAGAGCCCGATCAAGCCAAAAGTGGGCCCAGGGCCAAATACTCATTCGGGCCCTACCCCATCCTTTTTATACTTGTAAAAATTTTTTATTTAATTTTGATGCAGTTCAGTATATTACATAAACATATAAATCAGGACTAATACACATTCATTGCTAATTTGCTAAGTTTAGAATACAAACTTTTGGCCTCATGGTGGGTTACTGGAGATTCATCTTCATTTTCAGAAAAACTTAACAGTAAGTTTTTGATCAAAAGATAATTTTTGCGAAGAGCTCTAGTTGCTTCTGCTTCAGCAGAGCATCTAGTATTAGCTAATGACTAGTATTAGCTAATGATTTACTAATAATTTTACCACTGTCGGCTAGTGTGGGTTAACAATGTAGCGCGGCCATAGTGTAGGCTAATAAAAAATATTTTTAAAAATAAATTATATATTCCACTATGGTTTTTTTTTATAGTAATAAAGTGTGCCAATTTTCGTTAAGTAATATTTTACGAAATATTTGTACATTTTTTAGTTAAAACTAAAAAACAAAACGGCCCCTAATAGTGATCGGCCCCTGGGCCTGGGCCCAGTCGGCCCATGCGTTAATCAGGCCCTGACTGAAAGTACAAAATCAAACGTACGTGTACTGTTTTTTATTAAATGATGAAACGCAGCAAATAAAATAGTTGTGCTCGCAGTAATTTTGTAAAATTATTTAGCCATATTTAAATAAAAATGTCGCATTAATGTGTGAAAAGAGTGATCGTCTAGCTACAGTTAATGGAAAATCAACGAAGGAGGGGTGGTGGGTGTGCTCTGGAAGATTATATCTCGTAGGGTCTCACCATTTCTCCTTTGGAGTTGAATGAACTATCGTTTATGGATTAAAAAAATAAAAGTGTAACATCGTCCTTATCTCAAGGTAACCGCTACCCCCTACCAAGGTCAGTGGTTGGTTCAGTGTAAATTTGGTTCAGTGTAAAATATTTTGAGTTATCATCAATAGATGGCAGCACTATTCATTGTGCAGCGAAAATTCTTTTCCTATAGTTTTTTACAACATTCTCATCTCTCTCTACCTTATAAATATAGCTTTATAAAAAAGGGTTTCTTACCTCTTTAATCCATACCAGCATTATATGAGAAAAACTAAATGAGAGTTTTATCGAATATTTTGTTTACTAGTGAGAAATTTGAAAAAAAAGCATAAAAAGTATTCTTCTGTATTTCATCAATTTTCTTTAAAATCGTCAGAATGCTATAAAGTATTTCTTTAAAATCATTATAACACATTTATGGGGACGAGCTTGTTTGATGACATTGTACGATGTTCCAATTTAAGCTAAATAATTACAAATCCCATGGGGTTTGAGGGCCCGAGCGCTCCCTCTTTTCAATGTATTTTTAAAAATGTTGACATGATTCCATCTTCCTAAAAATTTTCATTATTGCTTGCTATGTGAACAAAAAGGAGTTCCGTGAAATGACTTAAAAATAGCTTGAGGCCCGTCCTGGAAATTTTTCTAGAACCATCCTTTCTCAGCTTGTTCTAGAATTTTTTTTTTTTTTCTTGTGACTACTTTCTGGTAAAAAAAAAAAGAAAAAACATCTTTTTTAACTTAGTAAAACGAAACAACTATTTAAAAATCCACTCCATATGTACATGTGTAAATGATGTAAAGCGTACATTAAAGAAAGGTAAACTAATGATAAATTTTTATTCTCTAAGTTTTCCATGTAGTGGCGTCACTTGGGGGGGGGGGGGGGGATACCCGGTGCTGGGTGACCGCACCGGGTATCACCAGCAGAGGGGTGACACACTAAAAAAAAAAGAAAAAATTGCTGGTTTTAAATTTTTTAGTTAATCTAAAAAAAGATCTGATTTGGTGATGAAAAAGACTTAAGAGATTAGAAATTAGAAAAAAGACATAAGAGAAATTAGAAAAAAGAGATAAAAATCGCCTTCAAAAACGGATGGAGATGTTGCCTGTTTAAAGAAATAGTGCAAAATTCTGCATGTTTTTCCTTGAGTGTTTCGTAACTCCTGTGGGTTTATTCTGTGTAACAGTTAAGAGTACAACTTACAAAGAGACATTATAAATTTTCCCGAGTCTCTAGCACAATTAAATTCTTTAAAAAGCCGTCCAAAAGTGTGATAATTTACAGAAAGACAGCCTTAAGTTCCTTACAATTTAATTTGCTACCCGGAGCAGGTTTTCCGATGGGGAAGGTAAAAACTTAAAACTACCGCCACACTTATACCCCCCGTTTCTAACACTTGAACTTGCCAGTCAATCTCAATTAAACATTTTTTTTAGTTGAACGAATGGTAAGTATTTAAAAAGTACGGCATTTTGTGATGTAATACTCCAGGAAAAAATGTACAAATTAGAATTAAAAAAACTCTTCCCCACCCCCAACTACTTACAGGCATATTTAATCAGCCCCCCGAACTAGATTCAATGCCCTACTTAGCATGTCACATTGGTTACGGCCAGTAGCGGATCCAGGGGAGGGGCTAGGGGGCTTCAGCCCCCCCCCCAAATAGAGATTGCTCAAGGGTAACATTCTGCTTTATTATACACTTTAAATAGCTAAAAGGATCCTATTTTATTACTTAGCCCCTCCCAAAAGCCTAATACATTAGTTGAGACTAAAATTTTGATTTATAGTACATTTTAATTGGGTTAAATAAGCTTTGTAAAAAATTTAGCCCCTCCCAAAAAAAAATTCTGGATCCGCCACTGGTTACGGCCCTATATGGAAGCTCCAGTTTTTATTGCTGAGAAAATAAAAGTGGTCTCCGTGAAGACTTTAAATTGTTTTAACCAGGCCCTCTACTTTTTCACGGATAAGCGTCGAGTTCGTGGATTTCACAACTCTCTCTCTCTTCCCTTTTCCAACCTAGCTTCCAGCATGATTCGAGCTTGGAGCTTACAGATTTGGCCCATGCTTCCAGCAATCAAACGCAGTTTTTCGATATGTACCTTTTCAGAAGCAGTTCCGTTCGAAGATTTTTTATGGGAGATTTTTTATTATTTTTGAAGAAAGGCTAACTTATTTCAAGCTTAAAAATTTTGTAAGCTGCTATTATTAAGGATAGAAAAAAACTCTCACCATATTATCGATAAAATTTAGTCAAAACTGGGAATGCTATAGCTCTACAGCACTTATGGACGAATCTCCCCAGACTGATATTCCACTATATGCACCCGCTCAAAAACTGGAAAGACTTTTGAAAAATCTTTCATTAATAATATCACATTTAATTTTTTATTTTTAATAAATCACTTTTTGGAATTTATTTTTTCTTCCTCAAGGGATTAGTTGTCTTACTCATGTGGTCCTTGTCCTTTGACCTTGTGTCATCGAAACTTGTCCGACAGGAACTGGAAGTGATTCATTGAAGTTTGAAATGCCCGCTATATGGTAGCATTTAAATGATGCAAATGCTGTTCCAAGCTGGGTTATTCAGTGCCCCATCCGTCTTAAAGATGCTCAACTATTTCAAACAAAGTGACAGAAATAATGAAATGGTGTGTGTAGCCTTTACCTTATGCCTCTCTCAGATAGGTAAACAATAAAAACTATCTTAAAATCGTACTGGAATCTCTTAAAATCGCCATGTGTGTTCATTATTTTAGCTTATTTTATTCCTGTGTCATGCAAATGCAATGGCAGCAATTCAAAGGACGTCGTTGCTTCAGAGTCGTTTGATGTCGCATTGTTGCGCAGATACAGCCAGTGAGGCATCCAAAGACTCATGACGGGAAGCAACGTCAAGCACAGAAGGGAAATCATTGCTGTTGTCTTTTTGCAATTAAGTTAAACCTAGATAATTTGAAGAAACCAGATAAAGTTCGGAATATCTAAAAGTTCAAATTACGTATATTCTCTCAGAGATAAATAAAAAAGATTTCTAGGGACAAAGCAATTGTTTTGTATTACCCAGTATTTGGAATTAAACAAATTCGAATTATCCCAGTTTCATTGCATTAGTCACGCAGCAAGCAAAGACGCTTCTGGAAAAAAGTTTTAGAAAAGCTGCATTTGGCATGATTCCTTTTTTAATACGTAAATTCTGTCAAAGAATATCGGAAAATAAGAGCAGAAACCGGTCAAGATCTGTTGTATCTCGAAAATAAATAAAAACACCAAGGCGGCATGTATCAGAAAGGCTTTTGGCGGTAATTTGTATCTTCATCACTAAATTCCAAGTACACTACGATAAACAGAAACAAATAAGAAGCACTCTTATCCTGTGCGTGCGCCATTTTTTTTTTTTTAATCTTTTCCGCGAAAAAAGAATGTGTTGACAGCTTAAAGTAGGAAGAAAACTCAGAAAATAAATTGAACCAAACACGCAAGGAAGGATACTTGCAGAAGAGTAACCACACTTATGATAAAGCTTACTATAACAGATTTTTATAAAATAGCATTACAGTGGAATATTACGTTTTGTGTACAAGTAGACAAAATGCAAGGCAAGTTCTTCGATTCAAATTTAAAGTGCGAGTACTAGGAATGTATTTTTCTGAATAAAAATTGCAGCATATTTTTTTCAATTTATCCCCTATGATTATATGAATTTAATATGTCAGATTAATATCGGAAATGGATTAGGTACTGAACGTAGATGGATGCTGACGTGTAAAGGGCTAGTGTTCTGGCCTACCGCGAGGCTGTTGATCTAACGGCTTAAAGTTTTGGATAGTTTTCTCCAGATGTAACGCGGATTTGCGTTAGAGCCCCTTTAAAAGTTCTCCACCCAAGGAATTTACCCCCTTAGGAGAAAGCCCTCGTGTAGCGTGCTTATCCAACACAAGTAATTAGTATCGAAATCTTTACAAATTCTACACCAAAGAAAACAAAATTCAACAACTTTTCAATACGTGAAAATTGCAAACTTTTTTACATACTTATTTATTTATTTTTAAATGTGATGGTACAAGACTTCAAATGCCTGCTTTCTTGTTCAGATTGACAACGGAATTTTACCATCGTCATGTTTTATATTTTTGTACACTTACATATCCTTGAAAGTCATGCTGTGCAAAAAGGAGTAACCTTTGACAAAGCGTTTTTGCAACTATGAGAGTAAACAGGCAAAACTGGATTTCGATTACAACCTCATTGACTATCATTTTCTGTGTGTTTCTGTGTATCAAAACCGCACCCAGGAAAAAATTTCGGGGGCGGGGGGTGAGTTTTATGTTTCTCAATGTGGCAGTTTATGTTTGTGCAATTTTCGGGAAGGAGAGGAGATGTTGAACCCCCAAACGAGTTGATTGAAGCACTGGACCAGTCCCAGTCCTCGTGGCTGTGGCTGTCGAAGTATTAAATAAATACTACTGTTTTAGAAGATATCTTTTTATTTTAACAGCTTTTCGCACAAATTTATGTGGCAACAGAGGTCAAGAAAAATCCGCTCTTTCGATTGTTTTACACTTTTATGACCTAGGGTCATGTAATCTAAAAGTTAATCACATGGTTCAAAAAATGTGCATTTATTGGCAATTATAATGTCCAGATCTCATAGTTCGGGAAAATTTTTGAGAGCGGTGGCTACTATGACACGAGAATAAGTGGGGGGGGGTCTTTTTTTTTTAATTAAAGTTAGATTCCGAGACAAATCCTTTGTTTGAAAACGAAAATTAATACGCCCCTATAGAATTTTCAAAAGAGCTAATAGAAAATTTGATTTTGGAAAGTATATTCACTTATAGAGATATATATCTATATACAGTGGTGGCTAAAATTGTGCACACTTTTGGAAATGTTAAGGCTTTCTAACTTTGTATGCTTATAGGAAGTGCTATGTTTCACAAAATACAAACTCATTTATTATTTTAAAGAAAATTTAATACTGATTTCAATACATAAAACAAAATGTAAATATATATGCAGTAGAATAAAAGTTATAATTACTTTAATCTGTGAAATAAATACAGTGATAAAGTGGATTGTAATTTCTAACTTTCCAGGTCAGTCACTGTTATTTTTCTGAGCTTATAACTCTCGTCAGCTCAATGAAACATCAATGTGAAGCTATAATAAAAAATTAAGGCTACCCTACAAATTGCTGATAACTCACTGCAATCTTCAATATCTAATATATCTCGATAATTATTGCCGTTTATCATTTTTTGTATTGCAAAAATTTTAATTTGTTTTTTGTACTGAAATCAGTATTAAATTATCTTTAATGATGTAAAAGGGTTTGGATTTTGTGAGACATAACATTTTTCATTCGTGTACGAACTTAAAAAACAAAAAAAAAGTTTCCAAAAGTGTCCACAATTTTGGCCACCACTGTATTTATAAACAAAAAACAATGTAACAATGGGATAAGCCGTTCGAGATAATTTTGTTTTCGTAATTGAATTCCGGGTAATGCAGGAATAAATGAGAACACAAAGACATTTTTAGTGTACGTGATCGAACAATTCAAACAAAAAAGAACGGTATTGACGGCTCAAAGAACTGGGAGAATTAGAAAACTACTCAAGCGAAACACACAGAAAAAAAAAAAAAAAAATCCTGGAAATTCCATACAAAATTCACGGACTCTCTTTGTCAAGCTTCGAAAGCGAACAAGTTAGTATCGCCGTATTAAATCTTGCTTTCGTTGGATGTTCTTTATAATTCCTGGAAATGTTTACAGATAATTCCACACAAGAAACCTTTTGAAAGAATTTAGCTTTGTTAAGAGTTGTCCGAATTATGTTCTTCCTTTCCTTTAATCAATTACTAGTTGTTTGCTGAAGTACCCGTTCTTCGCATTGTACTTACAAAACTAAGATTAAAAATGATATATTTGAAGTTTAATTTTAAATTCCTTCTATGTATGCAAAATTGCAATTCTGTTGGTCTGACGATATACTGGAGACCTGTTCTTTCGAAGATGCAAATTTTCGATCGGCACGTGTCAACAGGGGGGGGGGAATAGGGGTGTTTTGGGCCCCTGACAATATGAGCAGAAAGAGCGAACTACTATTTGACTACGGAAACGGGCACGTCCATTAGTTGTAAGCAGAGCCCGATCAAGACAATTGTGAGCCCTGGACAGAAGGAAAAAATTGGGCCCCGCGCAATAACCTCTCCCTTCCAAGAAAGAAGAGAAAAAAAAAAAAAGATTATGATTGATTTATTGTGAAAAGTTGTAAATAACTTCCCCCTTCGAAACACATATTTTGTTTTAAGTAATCTGAAATAAATCAATATAGTTACATAATGTCGATAAAACAGATCGTGAAACGTTACATGGAAATACTATATCAAATTACCAACATGACATGAATATAGCCACTTTTTGTAAAAAGTAATATTTTTTTTAAATAGCTAATTCACACAAATAATCCAGAATTTTGCAATTTTTTCATCATTAAAAATACTGTTTACAAAATGTAGTTGGTTATTTTCTTACATGCTGGTATACTATATCGGCTATAGAGCATTTCGAATAGTTGAAAAGAAAAAAATTATTTTACAGAAATGTAAATTTGAATCATTTTCATTTTTCATTATTTATAATTAAAAAATCTTTTGAAATAATAACGTTTGAAATTTTTTTTCTCCTTTGTAATTTCATTGTAAAATTATAAAATGTAAAACTTTTGGGCCCCTAAAATCTGTGGGCCCTGGGCCGTTGCCCCGTTTGCCCTGCCGGTAATATGGCACTGAAGGGGTGCCAGTCAGATGTGCGCTAGCCGAATTACTTCGGAACGATTTATTCTTGGATGTCCCAGCCATTTTACTCTTCAGAATACTAGGTTTACAAATACAAACACAAAATGCAGATGGATATTATCAAATCAGTAACTAAGGATAAGAATTCAATGAACAAGACGGAAGACGCGCATTCACTTCGCTCCCTTTTTCCCCTCCTCGACCTGTTCATTTGGATTCACTTTTACTGGCAGCTTGCCAATTTTCCACGCTAAACTCGGTCAGACAGTATGTAAGTTCGCCCCCTCTCTATTCTGAAGTTAAAACATTTCGTGGGCTGTTGACGTCAACTTTGTGGCGTGGCGTGACGTAGAAGTTTGCTTACCAAACAGCACGTAATGTCACGAACATTTCGACGAGACGTAGCAGTGACTTCGTATGAGAGACAGCCGACTAGGCATCCTTCAGCACAATTCTTTTTTCATTGTATTTATGTTGCATGACACCCAGAAAAAGGTGTTCAAAACATCGGTTATTACTTTACACGGACATCGGTTTACTTAATTACTTCAAATCATAATATAGCAATAAAAGATTAAAGTCGAACGTTTGCCCTCACCATCTAGAAACGCCAACAATTCACAAATGCACTCAACGACAGCAGTTTCAAAATTACAAGTATAAGGATGCCTTTATTTGCTAAAGATATAACAGAAAAGTGTCACCAGTTCTTTGATAATGAACTAACTCTCTCGCGATGGAAGTAGATCATTGAAACATTTTCAGAACTTTCATCTTTTAAATGGCTTCATTTTTTTGGTCGATGGGTCAGGAGCGGGGAAAAATATTGATGTTCAAAATTGAATGTTACAATGGCAATATTGGTGGTATCAGTTGTATTCAACAAAAATATTAATGGGAAGAACAGTGATCTCTCATTTAGGGATCATCCATAAATGACGTCACACTTTTTTCAATATTTTTAACAGCCCCTTCGTCACAAGTGTTACACTTCACGATACCTCCTCTGCGCTCGGAATTTATACACGAAGAAAAATAAACTCATCGCGCCAGGGACTCAAAAAAATTCAGGATGATTCTTCATAAGCTTGCACGACACATAAATGAAATAACAGTTTTTTTTGTGAAACTTTCTGAAAAAATTCTTCAACGTGGAAGTAGTTGCACAAAAATTTTTGAAGAGTGGCACTGGCACATCCTGCTAAATTTGCGATTTTTAAGAACTTTTTTCTGAAAGTTTCGTACTTTATTCAGGTTTATAATTTATTACTGTGGAGTGTGTAGAGTACAGCTTGTAAAGGGTTATTCTAATAATTTTTGAAGGCACCCATAATTGTTTCAGTACATGGCCATCTTTGGCCAATAACTGTTCGAAGTGTTTTTTACGAATGTTCTATTTATAAATAAGACAATTAATATATTTCATTAAGTGCCTTTTTACTCTCTTAAATTTCTGCTCTTTTAGATATATTTAAAAAAAAGTCTTGCTTAGGTTTGTATGGCTGTACGTCTACTTCTCAACCATCTAATGCTTAGATTAACGCAATATTTGCATATGTCACTAAAATTTACTTTTACTTATTTGTAATGAAATTATTTTATCTAGTACATGAAGTTCTAATTTTAATTTACCCAGACAGCCTTGCGAACGTAACTCATTAAATCAGTTTAACCCCACAGTACATCAGACAAGTGTCTATATAGTCATTTTTCAGTAATATAATAGAAAGTATCTATGTAGTTCATATCTAAAGTATTCATTTAAAATATAAGACTATAAGACCATTCTCGAAGTAATTTTATGTTTTTAAAAATGTATGGCAATACTATTGTTTGAGCAAACAAGCGTGAATTCATAGCGCTGTGCATATTATTCGCTAAACAAATTTTATTGCCAAATAAAAATGAATATAAAACTACTAAAAATAGTAATATTAGAACTAAATAATGTAGAATTAGGCTACATTAATTTCTTTCGTTATGAAAGCTTTAGGGTGCACCTGCACATTCTAATTTTTCGAATTTGAACATTTTTCATGATTTTTCTGGGAAACTACATGCTGAATTTTTTTTTTAATATTTTTCCTGGGATAAGTAAGCCTGAATGAAGTGACAAATTTATTTTTAGCCCATTTTACAAAAATTATGCATTTTAGGGTTAAATTTTACAGTTACGTCCTGGTATCTGCTGAATACATGCAGTCACAGATAAGAATTACCACAGATTAGTAATAATTTAATAAAATTACTTTATGACACTGTTAACCCTTTGAAGCGCAACCCTTTCCCAATGCTGAAAAAAGGGCAGCCGTTGCCATCGCTCGACTTAACTACCAGCAGGCACAGCCAGCTGTCGTCAAAAAAGGGTCTCTAGATCTGTGGCACGCGATGAACGTTTCGATCGTCCGCCATCTTGCTGGTAGTTCAGTCGAGCGATGGCAACGCCTGCCCTTTTATCAGCATTGGGCAATCTATCCAGCTGTTCTCGCATTCTTCCATTTTTCAGCGGATGTCAGTGCCGTTAAAAATAATCGTGACAATTTGTTTTACGGGAAATGACGTGCTAAAAAGTAAAGGATTTTCGTGGAGCTATGTCACCCGCAACTATTTTTATAGAAATCAAATCCATTCTTCCTGACTGGCAACACTCAAAACGTCAGAGTTTGGTGCTCCCAGAGCGGAAACACTGCGCATTAAAGGGTTAAATTAGGCTTTAATCATTTGCCACGCAGTAGCATTTCTATAAATAAGGCACAGTTTGGAAAATGTTTTATAATTTATTATGTTACTCCTAATTTATTCTTTTTTCTTTGCTTAACGATATGAAGAAAAATCACATAAACGAAAGGTTTATTCAGTTCTTGCAAATATAATACACTAAATCAATTTTAATTTGACTGTTAGGTCTCGGCATCCGATGAAAACATGCAGAACGTGCCCGGTCTGACAGTCCGTAAAAATTTGTCTTAGGGGTTTTTTACATCATCAGACGTGCCGCGCGTCCCGTCAACAAGCCGGCGGTAGTGCTTTGAGAGACCGTCGGTCGAAAGCAGTCGTGACGAAGGCTTTTACGCAATAGAAGGGGAAGGAGGGGACGGGAAAGTGTGAATCTGGTTTAAATAGAGCTTTTTCTCGACTGAAAGACGTAATCTGAGATGATCTAAAAGAGCGCATCATCTTTTGATCTGAGAGACGTCCTATGATCTCGCCGCGGGAAATTCCGAACCACATTCGTTTGGTAAACTAAGCAGTTTGGGGCTGTCTCTCTCACTGGTTAGTTAAAGTGAAGAGATGTGATTAGGGCCCGATCATCACAGTATTGGGCAAAAAATTTGTATTTGTATTAATTGGACTCAGAACAAATACAAATTTTTGGGCTTTTACATTCACGAGAAATGGCATTACGCATTTGTTTTGGGCACATGTAGCTACAGAAATATATTATATACTAAATATGTAAATACATTGCAATAAAGAATATTAAAGGGTTTTTGTATACACAAATAATATTTTCACAAATAACAGGAAATGGAAATGGAAGAAACGGCCAATTATCCAGAGCCCAATCAAGACAACTATGGGCCTTGGGTAAAAGAAAAAAATTGGGCCCCTTGCAATAACTTCCCATTTAAAAAAAAAAAAAAAGGATTATGATTGATTTATACTGAAAGTTTTAAATATCTTACCCCTTCCCAACACAAATTTTGTTTTAGATAATCGGAAATAAACGAATATAGCTACATGATGTCAAAGAAACAGATAGTTAAACGTCACATCGAAATGATACATCACAGTTGCTAACATGTACGGAATGCAACCACTTTTTGTAAACAGTCATTTTTTGTAAATATTTGTTAAAATAACAAATAATTCAAAAATTTTGCTATTTTTTAACATTAAAAATACTCTTTACAAAATGTGGTTAGTTATTTTCCTACATATTTGTATGCTATGCCGACTATAGAGCATTTGGAAGAATTAAAAATAAGTTTAAATTAATTTATACATCTGTAAATTTAAATTATTTTTATTTTTCACACTTTATAATTCAAAAATCATTTAACTTTTTAATTTTTTTATCCTTTGTAATTTTATTGTAAAATTACGAAAATGTAAGATGTAAGATTTTTGGCCCCTAAAATCTGTGGGCCCTGGGCAGTTGCCCCGTTTGCCCTGCCGGTAATATGGCACTGCAATTATCCCATAAATAATAAATCTCTATACACAACATGCTACATAAATAAACTTCTTTAAACTATAAATGAAGAGAATTGCAAAACTTACGGCACGTATCTTAAGCCCGTTGAGATATTTTTTTATAATGCTAGGGGCCAAGGCCCCCAGACTCGCTACGCTCGCTTTTCGTATGAGGCATTCGGCCCCTAATAAGGTGTATTGAAAAAGACATAATTTCAACAGAAAAAACCTAAAGATTGGATCAGATAGAATGTTACTGAGCTACACGTTGCTTGGTTCTTGCATGTTCATCGGTACATAAAAATTTTAACTTCACACTACAGTAGACCCCCTACCCCTCATAATGCGGAAGATATTTTGTTATGGGAATCCGTGTTGTACGGGTCCTGAGCTATACTCCACCTGGAGTACGGACTCCGCTCATAATCGCTGGAAAAATTATTTGCACTCCTCAGAAACACAATGATATTTAATGTTGTCATTCAAAAGTTATATTAATTAGGAGCTAAAGCGTAACAAAATCAGAACATCTGTTTCAGCTGTATTTTTAATAATGTAAAACCTATCGGACACCTTGCGAATTTGCCACCCATGGCAATTTTTCATTATTGGGCGACTTGCGTACATGTAAAGTTAATAAAAGCTACGGAACAGATAGGATAGCGTGGCACCAATGGCGACTTTTCATTATTTGGCACTTTTTATTATTTACACATGCTCACAACCTATAATTGCTGTTCATTTAAGGTTACCGGAAAACCGTTATCCATGTTTTCATTTACATAATCGTTTGCAGATTGGCGTACTTAGCACCACGAATTATACCATCTCGTCGCGCTAGCAAACATCCAAAGTGTACTATAACTGCTATAATGGCATAGTTAACGCCGTCAAATATTTCTACTGGTAGCAAATAATCCAGCTGGACCGAACCGGCTTTAAAATAATCTGCATTTTAATTATTTTCATTTTCAAGATATTAGTTATTCTGTTTTAGAAAAACGAATAATCGCTAATTCTAAACTCCTGTTGTCTAAGCGAACTTACTATTTGAAAATTGTCAACTTTGTGTAACACATTTTGAGTTACTTATTTCATATAGCTTTTATTTTGGCGTAAAATGGGCGTAATTCTAACTCATGTTTGTAAATTTCACGCGATTCTAGATACTTGGAAACTCTTTGTTGCAAAGGAATGAATGATTTTATGCCAAATCTGGCAACCATTCTGTTTATTTTTTCAGTTTTTTATTAATATCTTCTAAAATAATTCAATCTTCGAAATTTAAGTCAGCTTAGCAGGTTCCTCGGAATTTTTCGAATCTGTGGGCACCTTAGTCGAAACTCAAATCCCCACGGTTTAGGAGGAGATAGGCCAACAATCTTTGACAGCGCCTGCGGCGACAGCGGCCTTTACTTTTTTTTAGAATAGAGAGAAATCTTAAAAAGTGACGCTCAGATGTTAGGTTCACGGATTTTGACCAAATACGAATGCGTTTTAGAAGATCCTTAGTGGAGTAAAATGCCAGAGATAAGCTGCAAACTCATGAGTATTTTCTAGAAAATGGAAATTAAATTTCTTATGCAAAGTTTTTTTAAGAATTTACTTTTTTTAACAAATAAAAACTGTTTTGAAAATTAAAAAATTTTGGGCCCTTGAAATTGGTGGGCCATTTGCAAGTGCCCCGTTTGCCCTGCCGATAAACAGGCTCTAGACGTGATTATTGTCATGGTTTAAGAAGAGATTTTGATCATATGGCATTGAATCATGGATGTCCTATCGTCGACTCTCGATAGGAACTATACACATCGGTTTAAGGATAGTCTACCTGAATATAGATCGTCGTCACATGACTTTTGAACAGCTTTAAAAACAAACCAAAGATCTTAAACACTCGAAAAAATTTATAATGCATCTTCAACCTGTGCACTATGAACCGACATTGACACTGAAGCTGTGTGTCTCGTGCAGCTTTCAGGAAATGTTCATGAGCACAAAAATTGCCTTCAAAAATGGGCAGAGGATTTACCCGTGTTTTGAAATATCGCAAAATGAAATGAAATGTGGTGTTACGGTCAATTATTTGCCGGAGGGATCTGACCCGAGGAAGGGATTGCCCTCCTTGGGAGACTTTCTAAGGAATCCTCAGAGGCGCAGAGAGCCAAGTCGGGGCCCCAGGGATAAAATCTTTAGGGTCTCTTTGCTATCCAGAAATCCTTTTGATGTCATATTAGATCAATCGATTATTACTTATTAAAATTATTAATCACTTAAAGAAACTTTAAATTAATAGTCATTGGAAAATAATTAATAGAAATAAAATTATTAATTTAAAAGAGCATTATAACATCCATGCTCTAAAAAATCCCAACATTTTGTTTTGAAGGTTTCGTCACCTCCATAGAGAAAGTGTATTTGAAACGTTAACATTTTTGTATGGCATGTTTCCTCAGTATTGAAAAAATTAATATTTTTATTCATACTTCCATGCAAGCAGGCAGCCAAAAAAATTTCAGAAGGCCTAAAAAGTGGAAATTTCAAAATTTCTCATAGAAAGTCTTGATCTTTTAACATTTTGCTAAGGAAAATTCAAAATTTCGGAGGTTGGTTGGGCCCATAGTCTCTCCTCTGGCTATACCCTTTCTTCCACTATTTATCAATGTATCTCGTAAAAAAAATTATTTCTTGTTAAATAAATCTTTTCTACTTTTAGTCATGGCAAACCGTTGAATAACACCGTCAAGGTCTACTTTTCTTGCAAAAGAAGACTCAATCACTAACACTCCTGGTTTTTGTTAAGTCGGTGGTTTATGCTCTGGCTCGCTTTTTGTAATTTCATTCAAATATTAATTTGAAAGATGTGGGGGCATAATCTGAATTTGGACTTTTTTGTACAAAATTGACAACACACAATTAAGTATCATATAAACAGCAAGCTAAGGCCCTGCGGATTTTTTCCCTGCCCCCCCCCCTCCCTCTCTGCTCCACTGAGGATCCTAACCCGTATTTACGCGAAGTTTCGGAGAAAACCACGGAAAACTCAAAACGGTTAGGCCGGCAGACTGGACCTGGTTTTGAACCAGGCTCCTTCCGTTTCCCAGTTGAGAGCCCAAACGCGCTCAGCCACTGGTCGGGCGAGAAATATCTCGAAATTCCTTATGATTAGCAATTTTTATTGACAATTTTGTAACTCTTATAGGTTCATTCTCAATGTCAGTTCGCAGTGCAACTTGTAAAGAAACATTCTAAAATTTTGCGAGACTTAAGCTATAGCTTAACTAAATTTATTAAAAAGCTGTTCAAAAGTTGCATGATTTACAAATGAACATAAGTTCTTGGAAAATCACTGATTAATCGCAGATTTTACGGCAGTGTTTTGGCAGTCCTGATTATCGGCATAACAAGATTGAAGCCCGAGCCCTTGGGAGCTATTTTAGCCCTGTCTAGAAGAGGAAAAAATGGATTTTCACCTGCCGTTGGTGCACGTTCGGTGTACGTGCACGCTGAATCCTTGGTTCCGACGGCCTTTTTGGCAATATTTTGAATTTTCTAAGGGATGCTAGTATTCAAATTCTCCCGCCTCCTTCTGATGAGGACATGAGCTTGGGCCCTACCACGATGTTATCAGAGAGTATCAGTAACGGATAGTTCACGCTCACGAATAGTCAAATTCTTCCTATATAACCACGACCCTCAATTCTAAGCTACCACGAATAGTAGCGTGTAAAAGAATCACCCTATCTAGGAAAAATCAGTGATACTCCCGATAGTAATTCCGACAGCTTCGTGGTAGCACAGAGTTCTTTCGGAATGTGACGCCATGAGTGGAGAAGGGTGGAATTATCCACTACGGAAAGCTTTCGAGTAATATCTTGATAGGGACCCTAGCGAGGTAATTTATGAGGTAAACGTTAATAGATCTGAACGTGAACTATTTTCTCCTGGCAAACGAGGAGGGGAGATAGAAGCCTCTTGCGTACTTCCTATCCAGAAAGATTTTAAACACCCAAACATTTTAACGTCAATTGCTGAATTTCTTATTAATTATGAATTGATATCTGATTTTAAGTTATACCAGATCACAGCGGCGGAATTCAGAGACTTAGCCGGAGATCAATATTGGGCACAGAAGGGGACTCGCAGCAGTTGGTCGCCTTTTTGGAACGCTGAAAGCAAGCACGTTAATTCAACGTAGTACAAGCGCGCCATCTTGTGCACTTTGCTATTTTTAATCAATAAGATCACGTTGCGGAGTATTTTATAATCGCTATGTTCGGCATGATCGAAATCGGACAAAAAAATAAAAATAAAAATAAATAAAAAAAAATTAACATGCAAGTATCAATTTTGAATACCTCTTCTAATGATGCAGTGACTAATATATATATATATATTTTTTTTTTTTTTTCATTTGAAACTTTTACATTTCGGTTACGTGTAAAAATAAAATATGTTAAAATTAACACACAAACTCACACCTCTAAAAAAAAAAAGGTAAAACTGAAAGTAAAAAAAAAGAAACTAGCAGCAAGTATTGCACACAAGTAAAATGAAAAATGCTTAATAAATAAACAAATACTATGACAATTTAGTTTAAACTCTCAACAAAGTGTATTCCTTCTGTAGCTTATGTATTATCGATCTATTTAACTGTTTCAACAAATATTTATTTTCAAAGAAAAAATTGTTAAACGAATTACTCTTGTTCATTGAAAAATCTTTCTTGAATTACAGTGTAATTTAAAACTAATTAAATTGCATGAAAATTATATGAGTTGTGCAAAAGAAGCCTTCCTAGTCCATTTCTGCAGTCTGTGTGTTTAAAATGTACAGTGTATATAATTAAAGTTTCTTTATAAGCAGCACTGTGTAGCTAGAACGGGTGAGCAGATTACCACCAGCATTTGCATATATGGACTGCACATGAGATCCAATCAAGGATTTTTTTTTAAGTTTTAGTTCCCAAAATGTTCACTAGGTGGCGCTTTGTATAGAAATTAAGTTTAAGAAAGGATCCAAATTAGTTAAATTATCAAAAACTATTGAATGAGTGTTGAAATTGTTTTGTACATTTGAAGTTAGTCATTTTCATCGTTCAATTCGCTGTTTTTCAATGTAAAGTGCCACCTTATGGACATTTTTTTTTTTTTTTTTCGAAATTTTTAGAGCGTATCTCATGCGTAGTTTATACAGAAAATTTAGGTACAATCCATTTACCCGTTTTAACTGTAGAAACTCTTTATGTAAGAACTTTAATTGTAACCCCGCTGTACTAATATGTAATGCAAATTTCGAAAAAGCCTGAATTTTCATCCGCATTGTCAGAGTACAAAGAATGGAATTAGCATTTTGGCGATAGTATAGAAAGCAAAGTTAGAACTCGTGTATTGCTATAAGCACGGAGATATATAATAGGAGTGGACACTCTCCATAGCTGCTATGCTAAATTTTTGGTACCCCAAATAAGTTTCAATTGTGTAAATATTGGAAATCTAGCGACGTGCAGGGATCTTAGCGGTAAAAGAATAAAGCATTTCCCGTGCTGACAGATAACTAATTTTACTTGTTTTTAATTTTCCAACCTACCGTGTGAACGGGATTATTAACGCGAGCACTAAATTTTATTTATTTTATTTTATTTTATTTTATTTTTTCAAGTTTGCTTCCGTAGTTGCCTTAGTAACAAATGAAAAAAGAAAAAAAAATGTTTTATCTTAAGATTATTAAAATATTGAGTTTACATTTGTTAACGAGTTGTTATATCGTGACTGACAGAAAAGAGTTTTCGTCTGCCACGGTATGTGTATTTACATTAAAAAATGACTTTGATTTCATTACTGAGTTCTTTATGTAACATGAATTTAATATCTTTATATGAGTTTTTAAGCGTCAATTTAAAGCTGTGTTTAAAATTTTCACAGCATTAAATAAAAGTAAATACCGCTTGTTTGAGTGTGATCGTCATTATAAATAAACACTTTTTAAATATTGCATTCATACATACAACATTCTTCTAAATTTACTAATATTTCTTAAAATACAGCTTTTGGGCAAAATAATAACACGACATTACATACATAATATTACTTCGCTTCGGAACTATTGCCTATATTAATGGCGAAATAGTAGAAAATTATGTAATAATGTTCTTTTTTACATGTTTCTTCATATGTTTTTTCATATGTTTTTTTTTTTTTTTTTTTTTTTTTTTTTAAGTTCAAGTTTTATTCAGGTTGAATGAGCTATTCAAGTTAAGAGGTTATCAACCTGTAACAATTTTTAATTTTTTTTTTTTGTTTTTTGTTTCAGTGTAGATAATTTAACATTATGCTTCATTTATATTCCATTGCCGTCTTTCGGAAATGGAACAAGCATGCACTCTATTTTCACAAAATCTCAAAATTAATATAAATTTTTATGCACTTCGACGCCTATTCTTTAAGTGATCACCTGTGACGATACTAAATTTTATTTCATTCGCTTCTGTTTTTTATACGTAATGGAAAAATATTTAAACATTTTAAATGAATTTTCGAAAATTTCAAAATCTAATCAATTTTTTTAAACATTTGACACCTGTAGTTTAAGTTGAGTGACTACCTATTCTTATCATGTCGCCAAATTTCATTTCATTTGCTTTTGCTTTTATTATGTGATGCGCGAACACATATGTACGCTGTTTGAAATAATTTTCGCAAAATCTCTAAATCTAATCGAATTTTTCCTCCCCGAGAGTGTTGCTACAACTATATAATATTCTTTAAAAAATACTTTTCGCACTGCACAGCTGTTGTTTTTGAGCTGAATTGTAGTTTTCTAAAAATTTATTAGTTAAGAAAATTATTAGTACATACAGTTATTTCAAAAATGCAGGCTTTAATTATTGCTTTTAAAATCGAGTTAATTTATTCATTAGCCTATGGAAATTTGTTTAATGAAGTTCTCAGCTTAGTGGTAAAATTTTTAAATAGAATTGAAAATTTTAAAAATTTCGAAAAACTTCATCTCAGATTCATTTTTACCGTAAAATTTAAAACTAATAATACATTTAGTATAAGATTTTTAAACCTATACAAAAATCTTACGATAAGAAATCATCATTTCCAAGGAAAGTAATACACATTTAAAACATCTTAATGATATGCTTTTATTATTATTATTTCCGCTTATCTATTCCACATTCATTTAACTCCAAGATATAACATTTATTTTTAAAAGTCGAAATTTTTTTAAACATTTCCAACATACCTTATTCTGTTCTCATAAGAGAATTAGCTTTTTTTTTTTTAAGTTGCCCCTTATAAAATTATTTTTTAATTAGTTATACATGTGAGTGGAAAATATTTTATGTAGCATAATAATACATTCGATTTTAGGAGGTAAATCTTCGTTATGGGTCGGGACAGAGAAGAAATTGAATCTATATTGATTGCAACAACAAGGTTTGAAACAAAGTGACCCTTCAAAAGAGATTAACAGAATAACCACTTAATTAAGTGTAATTAGCTTAATTTTTAAACTACTTTTCAATATACATTTCTTCGATTGTAAGCTTTTCTTTCTTTCTTTTTTTAAGCTAACAGTTTGAGCTATTTGTATGTAAAATTTTAGGGAAGGGAAGAGTCATAAGTAAAAGAGAATCATCAGATTTGGCGAGGAAAAATTTAAACGAACTTGAGGTCGAATGCCAGTGACGCTCATACTCAGATCGGGCAACGCAGATGCGCCACTTTTGGAATGAACGACCTGAGTTAATTAACAAAATTTTTAACCAAAAAAAATTCATTTTTTGTACTTTTTCTCGGATATATTTTACAGGCAAGAGGTTAATCAGTCGTTATTTTTAAGAATTTTTTTTTAAGTTTCATAATGGATACAAATTTACCGTTTGCTACAGTGTACAACAGAGCTTCTGAAAATATATGCTGAAATTTTTTATAACCATCGCCGATAATCATTTTTTTTCCATAATGTAGTTTCAAAAAAAAAAAAGAAAAAAAAAAAAAAAAAAAAAAACTGTGATAGAAATTCTGTCCTTTAATAAAGTTTTATTTGATCGATTTTTTTTTTTTTTTTTTTTTTTTTTTCCTAAGTAATACTATGGAATTCGAAAGAGAAACGTTTGCCTTCATCTCTAAAATTCTAAAATTTCAAGTTTTCTTCTTCCACATGTCACTTTTATTTGTGAACTTTTATTTATTTATTATTAGTTTTTTTAATAAACATTATGAAATTCAGACAATAAATATTTGTCTTCTTTTTCTGAAAATTTTTCTCTCCTTTATGACGTTTACTTATTTATTATTAGGGATTTTGTAAAAATAATATTACGAAATTTAAAAGACAAATATCTGTCTTCGGTATTATTATTGTTTTGTAAACATTTGTAACAAGTTGTAAACATTTTGTAAGCATTTTAAACTTTTATTTATTTATTATTAATTTTTCTTAATAAATATTATAAAATTCAGAAAATAAATATTTGTCCTCTTTTCTGAAAATTCTTCTCCCCTTTATGTTGCTTACTTATTTATTATTAGGGATTTTTTAAATAATATTATGAAATTTAAAAGACAAATATCTGCATTCGGTATTATTATTGCAGCATCAATTAGATAACATTCTCGGAACTGTCTGTCTATTTGCATCAGTTTTGGATAACAGTTACGTTACAGGTTCTCTTTGTAGACAGGCTATCTATTTTCAAAGGCCAGCACTAAAAGCACGGCGGCAGGCATTTATAAAACGCCTGGGTCGCAAAGGCGCCTGTAAAGATTTTTCTCGTTACTCTCTAAAATGATACAGCTGAAAATTTAAAAGGAACATCTGATGCTAAAGCTGAAAGGCATTACCCCCGGGAGCATCGCTCCGACTTATGCATATATGTGTGTGTCCCTAAAAGGCTCTACGAAACACATCCCAAATGATACTTCGGCGTTTATAGTATCCATTAGACAGTTTCAGAAAACACACAAAGCGGCTATTGATTTGATTGTAAGTATCGCCAGATCTCGCAAGGATCTGGCATTGAAAACGCCGGCGCCTATGCCCGACGCGTGCAAACTGGGTATATTGTAGAAAATCGGGTATCGAGGTCGGCTCCTTTTGAAGTCGCCTCCCAATAATGGTCTAATTACCTTAGCAGTCTTCCAGGCGGCCCCTTTGATCTTCGCCCGGCACGTGCAAAAGAAGACGTATTTTCTTCACCTGTTCGGTCGGACATCTCGGTATTATAGGTGTCCATTAATAGAATTATTTGTTTCGTTTCGTTTTCTGCTTCTTCTTTCTTACTTTCTTTTTTTTGGCGATATCGATTTAGGAAAGGCTAATTCGCGTAATGAGGTATACTTTATTCTGCTTGTTCTGCGCGTTTAGTTTTTAATTTATTTTTCCGAAGTCGTACGCTGGGATTGAGATGATCTGTTTCGGAACCTTGTGGGAAAGTTTGGAGAATTTTTGTTTCTTTCTGTGAACTTTGTTTTGCCGAGCAATAAACCCGTTCTTCTTCTGGGAAACGTTTAGCGACATAAAACTTTCGACGGATTTAAGACCTCCGAGTTAGAATGTAATGCGATGCTGATAATGTGAAGAACAACTTAACCCCTTAAAGATCGTATTATTTTCACGAAAACGGGCAAAAAAGTGCCAGTTGTTTTTTTTTTTTTTTTTTTTTTAATTCAAGAAAATTATACATGGTTAATAGAAGTAGTTCAACATTTTACCATAAAATAGAACTAAAGTAGCTGCAATCTTGCTATGGAGAAAATTTTCTCCATGATTTGGATTCAGTTATTGGTACAAGTGCCAATTTATGGTGCAATGTTTCTCCATAGAAAGGTTCCAGTTAATTTAGCACCATTTTATACTGAAATATTCAACTACTTCTATTAACGGTGTAGTTCGAAAAAATCATGTGATGTTGGTACATAAGTACAAATAAACTAATTATGTCAGGCACTTCAAAATTTTGAAACTGTCTCTTTACAAGCTGTACTACATACTGAAATAAATGATAAACCTGTATCAGTTTCAAAACTTTTAGAAAAAATTCTTAAAAATCGGAAATTTTCACAAAACGTGTCACTCTTCGAAAAATCCTGCAGCTCAGATCCATGTTTAAGAATTTTTTCTGAACATTTCTCAAAAGGCACAGCTTTTTCGCTTATTGCAGTGTGTAAAGCAGCTTAGGAAGGACCATCTGGAATTTTTTGGAGACCATGGTGCTATTAGTTTATTTCAATTTGTGTACCAAGACTAAAAATATTTTTTCTTCGAAGAACAGCCTTAACAGTGTATAAAAACTAGCCGTGTACAAATGCCGCCAGCTTCGCCGGCCCATACCTCACTGTTCTTTATACTCAGTGCAGTGTAGTGTTGACTAAATTTCTGGACTCATTTCAACGAAAGCCATGTTCCTTCGTGTTAACAGTATTTGTCATTAAATTTATTTAGGTCAGGGTTGCTACACATTTTGGGTGTCATCATCAAAGCCGATGTTGAAACAGCAAATGGATAAAATGTGCTTTAGCCCAGTGCATGGTGACATTTTTTAGATGGTCAACGAATACGCCTAGTATTGTAAATTCGTTATTTTAAAGCTATGAAAAAGTTCGAAAGATCTTGCATTTTTGTGCATCCATAATTGTTATTTTGTAATCTAGCTACTGCGTGACATAGGCTTGCTCCATTTTAAGTCATTGAACTGTTAATTTGAATTTTTTGCACATGCGTTACTGTTATTGCACTAATGTTTACATCTAGCTCTTTCCATTCGCAGAGTGGAAATATTGTCGATTTTGGTACCGCATACGTTAGCGTATTATATAAGTAGCAAAGCGCATGTTAAATACAGGTATTCATTTTCAGGTTCTTGACATCGTTTTAGCACGAAAGAAAGAAAAGAAAAGTTAAATTTCTAGGTAAAGCCAACATTGATGGTTATTGTGCATGGATGTCAAGACTAATTTGGACTAATGGACTAATTTTTTACTCACGAATTCGAGCTTAAAATAAGTCCAAAATTTTATGGTAAAATAAAACTGTTTGAAGATAGTGGTGAAAAATCTTCCGTTAAAAACCGGAAGAGTTGGCAGCTATGGATGTGTGTTTTAAAGTAAGAAGGGAATCATTAAAAATACGTTTTAAACACTAAAAGAAAATTTTATTTAACTTCCTTCATGATGTAAATATAAGTATTTGTAAAGTTTTATTTGAACATAAATATAAAAGCGAGCTGAGATTGCAAAATGCACATCACAAATATACGTATTTAAGTAGTGTAACCATCTATTTAAAAATAAACTATCACCTATTAAATTAAAATAGTGTCATCTGTTCTGTAAAATGAGATACAACAAAGAAAATCCGTGCATGAGAATTTAAATGCTCAATTCTTCTAGCACATCACTTTTGAACGCTACTACGCAGAAATATCACGGGCACGACAGATGGAAGGAGAAAGCTTAGATTGCGATTTTGGCGCGAGCGAGAAGGGGGGGGGGGGGTTGAGGTTATTCCATATTCGGCCGTATTCGCCAAATACTTGGCACGAGGATTAATCCAAATACACGTGTTAAAGTCATCGGCAAGATATCTTACCCATGACTTTAACACGCGTGTTAGGGTTAATTCACGTGTCAAGTGTTTAGTGAAACCAGCCGATTCAGAGCGATCGTTGTCACAGGTCTTTTGAGCGGCTTTAAAAGCAAGCCAATGGTGTTAAACACTCGAAAAAAATTAATGAGGTTTCTCCATCCAATGCACTATAGACTAATAGTAACAGCAAAGCAGTATTATGTCTCTCGCAACTTCCAGAAAAAATTCAAAAGCTCAAAAATCGCCTTCAAAGATGGATCTAGGAGTTACCTCTTTAGGGAAATAATGCAAGCTTCCGTATGTTTAGCATTTTGTCCTGCGTATTTTGTAACTCCTATCTGTTCATTGTTTGTAACAGTTCACAGTACAACTTTTAAGAGGCAATCAAAATTTTTCCGATTCTCTAGTGTACTTACATTCTTTATAAAGCTGTTCAAAAGTTGCATGATCTCCGAAAAGAACAGTCTTAATAATAAAAAAATAAATAAATAAAATTTATTTGTTTATTGTAACGTTGATTTTTTAAAGTTCCTCTGTTGAAAGCTACCCTTACGATTCGCATTAACTCTGAGAAAGCTTTGATTTATGAATTACGATGCAGATTTTTTTTAAAAAGCTGTTCTTAAAGCAATTACATATTCTTTAAAAAGCTGTTCAAAAGTTGCATGATCTTCGAAAACAACAGTCTTAATAATAATAAAAAAAAAAAAAAATTTATTTGTTTATTGTAACGTTGATTTTTAAAAGTTCCTCTATTGAAAGCTACCCTTACGATTCGCATTAACTCTGAGAAAGCTTTGATTTATGAATTTACGATGCAGATTTTTTAAAAAAGCTGTTCTTAAAGCAATTACATATTGTTTAAAAAGCTGTTCAAAAGTTGCATGATCTTCGAAAAGAACAGTCTTAATAATAATAATTTATTAAAAAAAAATGTATTTGTTTATTGTAACGTTGATTTTTTAAAGTTCCTCTGTTGTAAGCTACCCTTGCGATTCGCATTGACTCTGAGAAAGCTTTGATTTATGAATTGCGATGCAGAATTTTAAAAAGCTGTTCTTAAAGCAATTACATATTGTTTAAAAAGCTGTTCAAAAGTTGCATGATTTCCAAATCGGCTCATTTTCGAAGGCGATTTTTGTGCTTATGAATTTTTTTCTGAAAGTTGCGTGAGACATACATGCAGCTTTACTGTTAGTATTAGTTCACAGTGCTTTGGGTGAAGAAGCATAATTGATTTTTTAGAGTGCTTAGCATTATTGGTTTGCTTTCAAAGCTGTTCTAAATTCCAGACCCCCTGGACCCCTCCCTTGTGTGCGCCACTGAATTTTGAGTTAAGACAAGTGCCTCATAGCCTATATTTTGTAATTTTTTACCATATTTTTTGCCCAAAGTGTATTGTTTCTGCGAGCAATACAAGCCTCACTGTGGCCGAGTGGATAAGACACTGAACACAGAATATGGCTGAAATGTGAAGGTCCTGGGTTCGGGCCTATAGCACGGCTGTCGATCTAATGGTCTGGAATTTTGGGCAGTTTTCTCCAAATGCCACATGAATACGCGTTAGAACCCTTAGAAAGTCCGCCGCCCAATGCACCCCTCCTAAGTATATGCCAATCGTGTAGGCATGCCATAACACAAACAAACACTTACAAGCAGCACACTTTCAGTACAGAATGCATATTTTCATTTTAACCGGGGATTACTCGCGAGAAGAAAAGCAGACGGAATTACTGGCGTATGACCTCAGAGTCAGCTCTGCATTGTGGTTTCATCCATTTTTAATAAAAAGTTAGGAAGGCACATCGTAAACAAAAGCGCGTAGCGGGTATATTATACCCTGCGCAAGTACTTCCGGGTTAATAAACGCCAGACCTTCATGCATTTTTTGAAAATTAAAATATTTTTCTAGAATTGCATGCATCCTCAAACAAAACAGTTTATTTCTTACGCACCGTAATTCCTTAAAACCTCCAAGGAATGCCGCATCCTTTTTTCCCAGTAAAATACGGCCTCTGGGAGCAACCTAGAAAAATATTTCCCACGTTTTTCGTTCTGTTTCCTGAAATGTTTATTTCGTCTTTAGAAAAAAGTACCATGTGAATGCCTCAAAAGAGGCCGCTGAAAATGCAGGGCCATCAACTAATTGTTTCAGATGACAATCCAACAAAACAAGTAGCAATTTATGCGCAGGGCGATATCAGAGGGTCTGTCACAGATGATTCGACTTCAAGAATAAGCGGCCGACTCCGGTGGTCTTCGAAAACTTTAAGCGGCTTATGCACCGCTCCTTACCCTTTTCCCGGAAAATAAGACGTGGGAATGGGCTGGCATATAAACTTATGGTCAGTTGACTGTGAAGACGAAATTTCCTTGAACGCTTATAATTTTATTTATTTTTAATTCTTACACAGTGTGAGGAACAGCATCGTTTCTAAAGGAAACTGAATTTAGAAGGGAAAAATTTGCCAAATGCGTGTACCCGTTCCAAGCACTTTACAACTCAATGGATTTTTTGCTTGGTCTCTGAGTTCGAGGCTAAAATTCGTCTGCTGGCGGTATTTACGCTTATTAACTCCTTCCTATTGAAATGCATTGAGTATCCATTTTATAATTACTATTTCTTCTTATTAACGACGCGGAATGAGTAATTGCCTTTTCAATATTTAAATGAAAGGCTCGGAAGACGATGATATCGCATTTCGCTCCCAAACTCCGTTGAACGAACGTTAATGAAAAGAACGTTAATGAAAAGAATATTAACGTTCTAAAATTATTACATTTTAAATAGGTCTTCATAAGGGTAATTTTAAGTTTTCTGTGTTTGAAATAAAACAAATATTCATTGAAAACTTTTCACTCCTTTTAAAAAACGACCTTTTTAGTTATTTTTAGTATTAGTACTATTGTTAATGATTAATATTTTAAACAAAATCTCACAATGAAAGCCAAATTAATTTATAAAAACGTTATTATTTGTTTGCGTACTTCCGGGTTATATTCTAGCTTCTTTTGCAACAATTATAATGTTCATCAGAAGTGTCGATCAAGCCATAGGCGTAACTTACTGGGAACGAGAGACAATTGCCTCCCCCCCCCACCCTAAAATTCAAGAAAATTCAGTATCACCTACCGCGTTTACTCGCGTAATAGTCGCACTTTTTATGCCAGTTTTTCGTGATGAAAGTCTAGGTGCGACTATTATGCGGGGATGGTCTACTACACAATATTGTACACTCTAATGCTAAAACATTATTGGTATTATGCTAAAATAACTAACTTGCCAAATGTTTCCAGTTTATCTGTCGTATATTAAATAATCGTTTCAGTTGTAACCAAAAAATGGGATTTTTCTTTTTATAGTAATATTTTTATGAGCATAAGTTAAAGTCGAATATACGTGACTGCGACTTTCATGTGGGGAAAATATTTTGATGATTTTTTTTCAGCTTCAAAACGGGCGTACGCGTGTGACTATTATGCGAGGGCGACAATTACGCGAGTAAACACGGTATTTGAAAATAGTATTTTTTTACAATAGGGAACATTTTGCCCCCCAATTTATCAAGCGGTTACACTGCACACACAGAAACTTTGCGCAAGTATATATAGATATAAAAAAAAAAAAAAAACTACAGAATCTGTGTTTACATTACTAATGTCTTATTACTGTGCAGCAGACTGGGGTTTTGAAAAAAAAAAACTGAACTTATCTGTTCAAAATAACTTGAAAAGATTTAACTTTCTTAACTTACAGAAACTAAAAATAATACAGAATATAATATTTTAAAATATATAGGGATCGACCGATAGTATCGGCAACCGATAGTATCGGCGCCGATACCTCCTATTTTTTTAGGTATCGGTATCGGTTCTTCCGATTCTAAAAGTATCGGGAAAGTATCGGTTTCTGTTGCTTTCATCCATTTTCACCGATACTTTTCAACCGATACTTCGCTTTCAGAAGAAAAGTACGCAGGCGCAACCATTCTGGAATCTTTATTTTGGTAATGAGATGAGAGGCGTCATTTCATTGGCACATTTGTTTGCGCGAGTGTTTTCGAACTGTTTTCTTTTTTTTTTTTTTTTTTTTTTTTTTAATTCTAACCATCGCTATGGATGTCGTATCACCAAGTGTGGTCGAAATTATGGACAAAGAATCGTTATCGTTAGATGACAGTTTAACAGGACAATAATCCATTCTTCTAAATTATTTTTAATTGGTGCCCAACACTAAATATGCTATCTACAAGGATTACAAAAAACAAATTTCGAGAGGTAGGCTAGAATTTTACTTCAGTTTTATAAGCGTTTATTTTCTTACTGTGTGGACTCGAAAAAGAGCTCATTCATATATATATATATATATATATATATATATATATGCACACACAATTGAATCTCCCTGTAACGAACTCGCTCGGTTCCAGTTAAAAAATTCGCTATAGAGAAAATTTCGTTATACAAAGATAAGAGATTTTTGCAGTTATTTCAGAAAATATTACAAACTTTTTACTTAATTCGATGTTTAAAAGTATTAAATTATGACTTTCAATTAAAAATAAATTGCTATTTATTATAAATTTGTTAAACTTACTATTCCTTACATTTCATTGTATAAATGAAATTTTCAAAAGTAAAGACAATCCACGAATTTAGAGAATAAAATATGTAAATGCACTTCAAAATTCCGTTATTTTACATTGTTTTGCATTCTGCGATTTTAAATTTTGATAATAATATTCGCATTTTAAAAGTCTGCTGAAAATAGTGAGGCACATTTTCTTCCATTTGGAAACCTCTTATTGATGGTTTTGAAAGGTTGAAGTTTTAAAGTATGATGTGGTTTTGGTCGTGAAGCGCAGGGCCTTATTATTATACGGGCAAATCGGAACTTTGCCTAGGGCCCCCGACTTGAAAGGGCCCCCAATTTTAAATGTTTTTTCTGAAATATTTTTTATATCAAAATTTTATGAAAAATATAACAAATTTCATAGATTTTGGGGACCCCCAAATCTATCAATGCCCGATGCCCCTGTTGGTCATAATTAAACACTATCAAAAGTACGAATTATCAAACATTTAATGATTTTATTATCTATCAGATTAATGAGAGAACTTAGTATTTGTGTATCATTCTGTTTTGAGAAATGTAATAATTATCTATATCTAATAGTTATTTATATTGTTAATTAAAAAAGTTGAAGCTGTATTAGTATAATTAGTAATACTAATTATTATTTAGTTTATTTCAAATTTTGGGGTAAAAAACATATTTCTTGTGAATAGTATTTAATATAAGGAAAACACAGGAATAATCGGCGTGTACCTGTTCTTCCTACGGAAAAGATCAAATTCATGATCATCCGGATTAATTGTGACTTAACCCTGTTCGGAGAATCAAAATATACGAATTTTCAAAAAGAACTTAAAAATGATCATATGAGTTCATATTAAAAAGAAATCTTGCTAAAACATTTAATAATTCACTTAGTGGTTAAATAATTGGAGCAGATAAATAAAACATTAATTAATGTGAACTTATTATGCATTTTAAGGGAAGAATTTACATACGTATTTAATGAACAATATGTAAATACATATGTACTTACATAGTACTGTACAGACAGTTTATACATTATCACAATTTAATGCAGTTTAAGTAATCTAAAAAATATTTTCATATGTGAAAGAATTATAATTAAAGAAAATGTAAATAAAACTTGCAAGCTTTGAAGTTGAATAAATTTCATGTGTTTACTTTTGTAAGCACAAAATCGAGGCATGAACCAAAAACAAAGACACATATAGTAAGAGCAAACAGGAAGCTGTTTTGGGTCTAATATGAAATCCTTTTATCTGGCTCATAGCAACAAACAGGCGACAAAATAGAGGTTTAGAAAAATTGATTTACATATTTGCACCAGTCGGCACCGGAAATGGATTCTCTTATTAATATATCCCTTTAACTCCCCCTCCCCCGTGTTTCTGTTCTGTCAAGCCTAAATGAGGGGCATCTACCTATAGGGGGGGGGGGGCTTGGGCAGAGGACTTTTTAAGGGAGTCTAACACATTCATATAACATCTGGAGAAAATTGCTCAAAACCCTAGACCATTAGATCGACAGCCACGCGAGGAGAAAGAATTCCGAACCCGCACGCTTCCCAGTGCTCAGCTTTTTATAAATTCGGCCATTCGTCGGCATGATTGAACAGAAAAGAAAGACTAGAAGTACTGTAAATTCACACTTCAATGTATCCACTGCTTTTTCTTTTTAATGCTTTCTACTGGGCTCAAATTTCATCATGCTGTTATTCATTTTAACGCGAACTATACTCTCGCTACAAAAACTATCCAGAATACAGATGTAGGTTTAAATGAAATTAAATTATGTAAAGTATCGGTATCGGTTAAGTATCGGTATCGGCTATTTCTGAAAATGAATTTATAGGTAAAGTATCGGTATCGGTCATTAGGGATGGACGCGAGACGAAAAATTGATGTCTCGCGTCTCGCAAAACAGCCGAAAAGCTTGTCTCGTCTCGCGAAAATCCCTATATCATAATGTTAAAAATGTTTGTCTCGTCTCGCAAAAAAGCTGTAAATCTCTGTCTCGTCTCGCAAAAAGTCGTCTCGCGTCCATCCCTATCGGTCATCAGCGAAAATGTGGTATCGGTCGATCCCTAATATATATATATGTGTGTGTGTGTGTGTGCGTGTGTGTGTGTGTGTGAAAACTGATGGTCATCGGACTTCGCAAATAGCCTAGCTAGTCCAGAGCATATACGACTGCTTCACTTAAAAATAAAATGTATATTATTATCTTAAGATTAACCGTAATAAAAATAACACCAGAAAATATAGATACAGTCAACTCTCTTCCCACACAGCGGAGTTCAAGGGACCCAGAAAAAACTTCGTAATAAAGAATTTTGTTAAAACGCTCCAATAAAATAGTTGCCGCACGATTTCTGATTTTATTAAACCATTACGAACAAATTAATAAGCTGCAATTATGCAGGGCAAAATGTACATATAAATGTCATATTATATGTAATTTCATACATGTATTATGAAATAAAACTTAATAATTAAACACATTTATAACTTTTGGAATTAAACATTCCACACTAAATTTTTTTGTTTCAAGTGAGTTTTTAAAAAGTAAATAGAAAAAAACTAGAATAACTGCTTCATGATATTCTTTTACAAATAAGTGGACCCTCTCAAGTTCGACACCCCCATAACTTGGACACCTCCCGAAGTTGGACACTTTTCTGGGTACGGAACGTGGCCATAATATAGAAATACACCTCTATAAGTTGGACACCTCTCAAAGTCGACACTTTTGGAATGAACCACAGGTGTCCAACTTATGAAGGTTTCATTGTATAGGTCAAAAGCAATTAGCCAACAAGTCTCCCAGCTTTCTTCAAAAGGTTAAAATGAATACAGTTAAGATCACTCGTATAAACCGATATAGAATTCGTTATGAAATTCCATCAAACCCGAATGCAAAAACCACCTTTCTTCCGTTATAAAGTGTTTTTTCTTATGATGATTTCATTATAATGTTTTAAATCTCGTTTATTTTGACATTTGTCAAAAATACGTCTTCGTTATGTCGTGTTTTGTTATAAAGTGAGTTGATTGTATGTAATTACACTATGTATGTGAAAATTTAAAAATCCATTAATGGAAAGGCAGAAACCACTAACAGCCAAATACAATTTTATCCTCCGGCTCCTGCCAGTAGCGTATCCAAGAGAGGCTAAGGGGTTTCACCCCCCCCCCTTCCCTAAAAGATATTGCAAAAGGACACCAATCTGCTTTATTATGCACTTTGGATGGGTAAAATAAACTTTTTTCATAAATTAGCCCCTCCCAAAGAAAATGTGCTTAGGTTTACAGTAAAATTTTGCTTAACTGAACATTTTGGTTGGTCAGATAAACTTTTATTAAAAATTAGCCCCTCCCAAAAGAAATTTCTGGATCCGCCACTGGGTCCCGCTGTCTTGAATCACGGCACTGCAACGCAATAAACCCTTAATTGTTTCCAAAAAGACAATATTGGCGTCACGAGATGAAATAACATTTATTTTTTTCCGTTGTCACGGAGAAAAACCCTCTAGACAACGACAGCCTGGCAGTGTACCAGGACTGGTCGCACTCCAGACACATCTCTTCAGACTGTCGGCACTCCGGGGCATAATACTCCTACTGCATTAAGTAACAAATGCATACTGTGTTGAGACGAATAGACCGATGACTTCGGCGGCCCGCTCCTCCAAAAGCCCTCCCGCTGGTTCAGGATAATTGAAGTGACCACGGAATGACTGCGGCCATCAGATAACGACGTTTGCTGACAAAGGGAGGATAATCGTCCAGTAAATTGTGTGCAGGCATCTTTTGATCCGACGAAAAGGCGTCATTCAGGTAGATTTTTCAGACTGGAAGCTCTTTCTCTTGCCTTCTCAAGGTGAAAATCTTTTTTGGATGCTGGGGACTAATTGTTATTTTGTGAACAAATCAGCATTGTCTGTCTGTGAGGAACAAAGCGTGTTGTAGTCTAGTCTCAAGGCAAGATTTAGCTGTTCACCGATTGTTTAGCGTAAACGTGCAGGTGTTAAAAGTAAATTCATCGGAACATCTCAAATTTAGGACCCTCCATAATTTGGACACTTTTCTGAGGAATGGAACCAGTCCATAATATAGAAATATAGCTCTATAAGTTAGATCACTGGCGCATCCAGGATTTTATTTTTTGGGGGAAAGGGGGGCTAAAAATACTGCTGACCCGCTTATAACGATCTCGATTATACTTACAATTCTCTTATAACGTCAAAATGTTCTGTACCACTGGTCCGTCGAACACAAGCTCGCAATCAACGTAACTCGATATAGAGTCATAAATAATTAACTGGTTGTTTCATTGATGTAGCAACCGAGTTCAACTTTGTTTAATTACTAAGTGTAAGTATTTATTTTTTAAAAAACTAGTGGCTGTTAAAAAATATTTTAGAAATAATTTGAAGACAATTTTTAAAAATAAAATATTTTAATTCATTAAATGGCAATTTTCCAATTTTAAAAGTTCTTTCCTTCTAAACCTCCACCTTTTTTTGGGGGGGGGGAGCTTTAGCCCCCGTAGTCCCCTCCGTCGGTGCGCCTATCAGTTGGACACCTCTGAAAGATGGATAGTTTTCGATGGAACCGCAGATGTCCACTTACTCAGGGCAAGAGGGGGCAATTGCCCCTCCCCCCTAAAATTAAAAAAAAACTCAGATATAACCTATTTGAAAATAATATTTTCTACAATAGGAAATATTCCCCTCCCCCATTGTTATATGCCAGTTTACGCCAATGGTTTCACTGTACTATGGACTTTTTGATGCTTAGAAAAAAAAAAAAAGTGGTTGACAGGGGTTTATTTTTCTGTTCACTTCTTATTTTTTTAACTCAAAAGATTAAGAAGAGGGAAAGCAAAATTGAACAAAATATTTGATCAAATCTTCAATTAATTTAAGCGAAAATACTTGATAGCTTTATGAGAAAGATACTATTTAAAAAATGTACTCAGATTTAATTTTATTGACTTTACGGAGTTGCGAAAAATCGACTGTTTAGTATAAAAATATAGATTTAACATCTATATACTAATATCTTTTATATCATTTTACATAATATATATACTATATAGTATATATATTTCGATATAATTAAAACATAGAAATAAATGGTATAGTCAACCCCCTCACTCATTTTTTTTCTTTTTGAGTTCACTTCATAATTTTTTAAGCTGAAAAAGCGTACAAATTTCTTCGGCAAAGTATTTACCAACGTGTACGAAAACACTTGGTATGTCTTTTGATACGTATGTATAGTTTTTTAATATAGTGCTCTCTGTTTGCTCAACCTCACAAGCACAACACTGCGTTCCGGTGGAGCATTCTAAGACCCAAGTTGAGAAGCAAACACTGGTCAAAGGAGAGTCTACTCTTTTGTTTCGTTTCAATGATGACAGCAAAACAAGTAGACATCACCTTCAGCCCCCTTTGGGATTTGCTGCTGCTTAAAATATGCCCAACTGATAGTAGCACCCATAACTTTTATTAGCAAGGCTATCCTTTTATGTTACTCGGACATTTTTTTCTTTAGAAAATGAATAGAAAGCTAAACGTAGCAAATTTTAAATTTTAAATCCACATTTTGTATAGACGATGCAGATTTATTATCTTGCGGTGTATTTTTTATGTACATTATTATGTACTGTATCTTAATCCTTAAACGCCTGAATTTTCAGCAAGGCTGCGGAAATCATTACGAACCAAGGTAAATGTTTAATTGATAGTAGAGTGTACGAAAGTATACAAAAAATATAAATTCTCATACAATATTTATGAGCAAAATTGTATAAAATGAAAAACGAAATTTTGCACCTTTATTAACTATCATAAGGTAGAAGGGTATTAAAGTATTTTAACTTTCTTTAATAAGCTGTAGTAAAATTGATCTTGTTATCTGATAATCCTACCACTCATAATGAAATGCAGGTCATAATTCTATCCATTCTAGTTCAGCATTTTTCTGAGAAAAATTTCCGCAGGAGAAAAAGAATTCCGGAATTGAAAAGTTCCCTTTTATACGTGTTTTTTTTTTTTTTTTTTTTTTTTCATTACAAGGATTTTGGCTAAAAGTCCTGTTGCAATAAAATAATAATAATAATAATTGTTTTAAAAAGTCTGATAATCCTGCCACTCATAATGAAATGCAGTTCATAATTCTATCCATTCTCGTTCAGCATTTTTCTGAGAAAAATTTCCGCAGGAGAAAAAGAATTCCGGAATTGAAAAGTTCCCTTTTATACGTGTTTTTTTTTTTTTTTTTTTTTTTTTTTTTGCATTACAAGGATTTTGGCTAAAAGTCCTGTTGCAAATAAAATAATAATAATAATAATTTTTTAAAAAAAAGTAATAGTTTTTAAGATTACCACTAGGCTTAACTGAAAATTTAAGGGTTGATAACGTTTGTGAAAAAAGAAATTCTGAAAATTTCAAAGCTTATATTCACTCAAAAAAAGTATTGAAAGCGCCGGCTCATGTTTTTCATTTTAATAGGATTTTATACGATAAAATATATCAACTAAAAATTCGGCTTTTTTGCAGTTCTCAGAGTACAAACCTTTAAAAATAATCATCAGACATTTTGATTTTACTACAAATTTTTAAACTATCGTGATTACTCGCGTAATAGTCGCACCCCCGTTTTGAAGCTGAAAAAAAAACGTCAAAATATTTTCCCCTCATAAAAGTCGCAGTATGTGCACTATGTACTTCCCGCATTATAGTTGTACCTAGACTTTCACCATGAAAAATTTCCAAAAAAAAATTGCAACTATGCCATGAGTAAACACTTATATTATTACAATGAAACTTCCGAAAGTTGAATTTTCCAAAAACAGTGTCTGAATTATATAAAAGTCACTGTTTTAATTTATATTATTAAAATGAAATATTCTTATTTTCATTCTTTATAAATAGTATATTAGCATTTTTTAATAATTCATTGCGTTTCTTTTTCGCATTTTCCAAATAATTCAATTCTGGTTTCAACATCCTACTATATATATATTTTTAACAAAATCTTATTTACTTTGATTCATGGGTAATATAAGCTCTTGAAATTCCCATTCCCCAATTACAATAATTCCACTGTCTAATTTACATATAAACTTTCACTGAAAATAAACAACCTTTTCTACAATTTAGACATCGACCCGAAGATGTCAATCTGATTGAAAACTATATTTTTTCAACAAAATCTCTTTTTTTTTTTTTTTTTTTTTTTAAATCCATGGGTAATATAAGCTTTTGAAATTCCCATTCCCCAATTACAATAATTCTGCCGTCTAATTTACGTATAAACTTGCATTGCAAATAAACAACAACCCTACCCTTTCTACAATTTAGACATCCGCCCGAAAATGTCAATCTGATCGGAAATTATATTTTTTCAACAAAATCTTATTTACTTTGATTCATGGTTAATATAAGCTCTTGAAACTCCCATTCCCCAATTACAATAATTCCACTGTCTAATTTACATATAAATTTGCATTGCGTACGAACAACAACCCTTTCTTCAATTTAGACATCCACCCTAATATGTCAATCTGATTCGAAACCATATTCCACTTCCATAGTCTCTAATCCCTTCCTTCGGAGAAAAGCGAATATCGAAACCGGCCAGTCAGCTGGTCGTCCGGTTTCTTCCCGTAAACCGGAGGCGGCAGTCTTCAAAGGCAATGTTCGGTAGCTGGCAAGATCATAGAATAAACAGAAGGTAGGAGGGGTCACCTGAACATAACTAGGACCCCAACTTTTGAGTTTTCTTCTTACCTGGGGTATTTCGTGGTTCCGCAAATTCGACTCACGGATCTATATTCCCACCCCTCTTCTCTTTTTTTTTTCTTGGAGCTTTTGTGATACACCGGAGGGAATCGCGGCGGCCTCTTTGATCTCAGGCGCATGTTGCCGGTCTACGTCTTGTTTACATTAGTGTGAATAAAGGAGCGAAAAAAAAAAAAATAAAGCAGAAGGCAGAGGACACCGATTCTTGGATATGTATAAAACCCTCGGTCGTACGGAGTGAATTTGCATTAGCATCTCTCTTGAAGCCAGCTTTCATCGCTCGTGTAGTTCAGACGAGTTGCCGATAAAAGAGACGTTTCTGAGCTGTTTCATCGCCTTTCTTCAGCACCGCCGACTCTTGAGGTTTTAGATAAGGGCGTCGTAATTCGATAGCACACAACAGCTTGCACATTTCGTATATATTACGGCAGTAGCTGTCACTTATTAGTCGTTCCCGGTATCTACGTTTTTAGCTATTCCATTGAGTGACTTCGTAGATAACGCAGCCTTCTTCAGTAGCTGTCCTCGGTGCCTTGCTGTGTGAATTGCTCTGTCAAAGACTCCATCAGACTGTTAAGATCGAATTAGTTTCGTTTTCTACCGGAAGCTAATTAGGCAGTTTCGTAATTTAGATCCAATTCGGATTAATTTGATCGACATTTCTTTTGCAAGATGACTGCAATCCGCTCGCTGCTCGTAACTCTGACTCATCTGGTCGCGTTGACCCTTGCCAAGCCCCGATCCTGGACTGAGTCGCACTATGCAAATAAGCTGGGCGTCGAATGTGCTCACTGGGCGGACGCCGCTTACGAATTCGTGAGCAACTTCAGCTGCAAGGACGCTTTCTTGACCACCGAAAATGACTGCTGGCAGCTCAAGACCATCGAGAAGTCGCAGATGAATTTTTACTCTGCCGTGGCAGAACCGGGAGAGAAATTGGTCGCCGTTCTTCCCGACGGACCTCTAAGCCGCTCCGGAACCCACGATGCGGTTCTCGTGCTGGACCCTTACCCGGAAGCGAACCTGGGGCATTTGTTGATTGTCTTCTACATCAATCTGGGCTGGAGTGAAATGCAATGCGAATTGAACGGAGGGCATTATTTAGGTAAGAAACTCGCATATTTATTCTTGTTCAATGTGATGTTTTTGGAGTATATTTTTATGGACAATATTTTTTTTTCTAAGTGAGTGTATTACCCATTTAAAATTTTCGTATATTTCTTAAACTGGCATAAATAATGAAATAATCCGTGACTTAATTTAAAGCAATAATCAAGAGTCTTACCGTACCTTTTTTACCTGGTACCTTTTTTTAATTTGAAAGAATATTTTGGCTGATCAACAGCGAACTTACCAGTAAATTCATATTTACTTATAGCTAGCGTAAAAATATATTTTGTAACTGACAATACTTCAATCATCTGATGATTTTTTTTTTTTTTTAATAGACTGTTTTCTGTTGCATTTTTACTTTTATTTTTTTGCGACAGGAAGAAAGTTGAAAAATATTATATTTACTGTTGTCGAAAATTTTAACTGTATTCTCCCTTTTTTGTTCTAAAACAAATTATCAAAAGCGTAAAATCTTTGATTTTGTTCATAAATTTCGCGCGTACTTTTTTCAAAGTAGATTTGTGTTTAGCGCAATGGAACAATGTTACACAATTTTTCAATTATAAAATGAATGCATTTTTCTTCATTAATAACTAACTAATTTTTCTATGCATATTTCTAAGGGCATTTTAATTTGTTACTCTTTAGCAATATTTGTTTAACAAAATCTTCGAGAAGTTTGTGCATATTTACTTTTTATTTCGAATGACATGTATGAATATCTATGCACGTATTTTATTATTATTATTATTATTATTAACTTGAAGGATAAGAAAATAAGCTTACTGAAATTTGTTAAACCACTGTCACTACACATTATTTTATAGGCATTTTTACGAGCAGTATTGTTATTAGAATATCCTTAAAAATCACAAATAGATGAGAATATATAAAATTAGCTACATTTATGTATATTGAGCGTTTTATCAAGAGATTTTTTTTGCGTCTTCAAATTTGCAAATTGATATACGCCCTCAATAAAAATAAATTTTTAATTTTATTTTGTGAGTGAGTCAAAACACGATCTTTAAGTAAATTTTAACAAATAAACCTTAATAGCTTTGAATAAATACCATTATAAAATATATTAAATACTTAAAAGTTATCTAAATCTGAATTATTACAATGAAATTTTATATCATACTGAAAGTTTTTTTTTCAAGAACTTACACATCCACTTACATACGAGGCATATTATTCCCTAAAAAAAAATAAAAAACTTTGTGAAAAAACATACATAAAATGATACTTATAACAAGAATGTGTGTTTTTTCACGAAAAGTTTTTTATTTACTTTAAAGTTTAACATTTTAACAGTGTTTTTTCCACATTATACCCTAATTTCTTTCAGCTGAATTCCAAGAATAATGTCTTTTAGCTTTGTTTATGGACTTCTAAAGTACCCTTTTAAATTGTGAGTTACTTTTACTGTTAATTAACTCTAAAATGTAGTTTCATTTAATTTGATTATTTAATTTAGTTATTTTAAGGAATTTATGTCACTACAACGCACGTGTTTTCAAATGCTCTTATTATTTTAGTAATAGCTCGGTAATCACAGTTATAATTCATAGTGTAAAAATTAAAGGTTCTAGTATTTTAAAACAGATTTTTACAATCAAATTATTTTATAGACGTTTTTACGTGCAATCTGTTTTTTTAGAATATCCTTAAAAATCACAAATAGATAAGAAATACATAAGAACCATTCTCAATGGGTGTTTATTTATTTTGAAAGTAAGAAACATATGGTATATATAGGAAACTCTTTTGTGGTTGATATATCATTATTTTATTTTTAACGCACTGCCTTTGACAAGAAGAAATTAAAAAAATCTAAATTTTTAAAAAAGGTAATACGGCAATCTACTTTCGTCAAAAAGAGAAATAAAAATACTTTTTTTTTTCTGAAGCTTACAATAGTCGTCTGTCTGTCTTCTGAAGATAACAATTTTTGTAAAAAAGAAAGAAAAAATTGCATTTCAGTGAGCTATTTTTAAAATCATAGCTACGCAATTTTAGCATACAGTCTCTTATGCTATACGAACAAATTTCATTTTCCATAGCGACTGCTGTATTTCTTAGTATCTCACTGTAGCGCATTAATGTTTTAACGTTGTTTGTTTGTTTGTGTGATAGCGGCAACGCTACGCTAGGGCGATCTGGAGAGGATGGGAGGGTGCCCTGGTAGGAGGACTCTCTAAGGGGTTCAAACACGTATTCACGTTACATCTGGAGTAAACCTACCAAAACTCCAGATCGACAGCCGTGCGATAGGATCCGAATCCGGGACCGTCACACTTCGGCCATATACCATTTTCAGTGACACAATCACTGTGCCAGGGTGGGGCTGTTTTAATTTGAATAATTTGATTTCTGTACCCCAAAAAACGGGGAAAAAAATATTAACTTATTTTTGAAATCTGAGTTATTTCAGTGAAAAGTTCTCTGAATGTTCTTATATTATCACTTATGCTGAGATCAAAGCTCATTTTCCATGCGAATAGCTGTATGTTGAGTATTATTACCATTCCAATAGCTGTATTTTCAGTACTGCTCTTATGTATAGTAGAGTACCTCTATTCAGTACCCCATTTATGCCCCGTAGAGTACAGTAAAATCTCTTTACAAAGAGCTTATTACGAACATTTCAGATTAACAAATAAAATATTTTTTACTGAAAAGAAATCCTTTAGAGTACAAATTTATTTTTCATGTAATTTCACTTTAACGAATTTTTCAGAATAACTTGGTAATTTCATCTTCAGGTCCCTTCAAATTCGTAATACTGAGCGTGCTATGTATTATTATTTTATGAAGAAATAAATTAATCAGGTAGCATAAATTGATTTTTGTATATCTTGAGTTGCATTTCCGTGAACTGCTTTCAAAACTGGTGGCATCGCCATAGAAAGAGGTTTTTCAATTCAGGCCAAAGCGTACATATCGCACCAACTACACCACAGGGTAAAACGGGTAAAACTCCATGCGCACCTGTGCGGTGCGGTCCAACATCAAGGAACCAGCCGCTCGTAATAGGTCATTTGTTACACAAAAAGGGTGCAAGAAAACGGAGGAGGTACGTGTGATGAAGGGGGGAACCATGCCGACAAAGCACCTGCTCCTTCAGAAGTGAGCTTTGAAATTTATGATCTTCTGCTGAAAGAATATCATGTAGTTCGTTGTAATGGAAAAATGGCGAACGGGTTTTAATAGAGAGGTTAAAAGCGGAGGGGGGGGGGGGGATTTGTAGCGAGGAAAACTCAGGTGCGCCTTGGATTATATTGGAACAGAGAAAGAACTAATCTGATCCGATTTTCTTCCTGTTCATCAATTAAACTTCCCCTTCCTGGCGTCTTTCTCTGAAGAAAACCTAAATCCTATTTGTCGTGTTCTTTTCAAAAGCGAGAGTAATCGGATTTAGAAGTTACGTTAAGAAACTGGAAAACAGAATGGGGTGGATTTAAGAGGAAATACGTGTAAGGCATTTGCGGTTGTTGTATTTTAACGAGGAAAAGTAGAAACACCGAGAAAATTAGAAAAAATAACAATTGGTTTGTTTCTATGTACCGCGTTTACTCGTGCAATAGTCGCACTTTTTTGCCAATTTTTCAGGGTGAAAGTCTAGGTGCGGCCATTATGCTGGAAAATCTACTACGTAATATTGTAAACTCTAATGCTAAATCATTACTGGTATTATAATAAAATAACTAACTTATCAAATGTTTCCAGTGTATCTGCCGTATATTAAATAATCTTTCCTTCAATTGTATACATGTTTCTTTTTATAGTAATACTTTCAAAGACAAACGAAGGTCAAATACGAGACTGCGGCTTTTATGCGGGGAAAATTTTTTGACGATTGTTCCTGCTTCAAAACGGGGGTGGGACTATTATGAGAGGGTGACTAATTACGCGAGTAAACACGGTACAGTGTTTTTTTTTTTCTGTTGTTTTGAAAGCTAAGAAACAATCTCGCTGCAGTACAGTAAGAATGTGAAAAGTTAAAAGTTCCATTGATTTAAGGCTTTTCTACTTGAAAAGCATGCAACTTTGAACAGCTATTATTATTTTGAACTGTATTAAAAAATTTAATTGCGCTAGAGACTCGGAAAAATTTACAATTTTTTCTGTGAACTGTTACAAACAATGGGACACTATAGGAGTTACGAAACACTCGGAAAAAATTTCTAAGCATACAGAATTTATCAATATTTGCAAGAACGGATAACTCCTCGGCCCATTTTTGAAATCAATTTTTAGGATTATGATATTTTTCTGAAGGTTCCACGAAACATAAAGCTTTACTGTTAGTATTTGCCCATAGTGCATTGGGGCGAAGAAGCATCATTAGTTTGTTTTTAACCCTTTAACGCGCAGTGTTCCCGCTCTGTGAACACCAAACTCTGACGTTTTGACTGTTGCCAGTCTCGAAGAAAAGATTCTACAAAAATAGTTGCGGGTGACATAGCTCCACGAGAATCCTTTACTTTTTAGCACGTCATTTCCCGTAAAAAAATTGTTACGATTATTTTTAACGGCACTGACATGTGCTGAAAAATGGAAGAATGCGAGAACAGCTGGATAGATCGCCCAATGCTGAAAAAAGGGCAGCCGTTGCCATCGCTCGACTTAACTACAAGCAAGATGGCGGACGATCGAAACGTTCATCGTGTGCCACAGATCTAGAGACCCTTTTTTGACGATAGTTCTATATTTTTTGACGACAGTTCTATATATATTTTGACGATAGTTCTATATATATAGAACTGTCGTCAAAAAAGGGTCTCTAGATCTGTGGCACACGATGAACGTTTCGATCGTCCGCTATCTTGCTTGTAGTTAAGTCGAGCGATGGCAACGGCTGCCCTTTTTTCAGCATTGGGAAAGGGCTGCGCCTCAAAGGGTTAACGATGCTCAAAAGTCCTGTGACGACGATCGTGCTTCATCTAGAACATTCGTAAGTACGAAACAAAATGTTCATAAACATGAGATACAATATTAAAAAGTTAAACTGAATACAAAAAGCGAATACTCTTATTCGCTGATTCGAATACTTCTTATTCGCTCGAAACACGTGTATGTTTCGAGAAGCATGAGGATTTTCACTTCTTCAGAAGCTACTTGGACTGCGGTCCTGTGGATCTCGTTGATTGCTTCGTTCTTGAAGAAGAGAAAAACCTTTGTATGCTTGAAATGTATCTAGAGTTGTTTTAATTTCATGTGTGTGTAATATAAGTTCGATTATTTTGTAGATAATTTTAACACTATTAACGTATTTTAATTTTATTATTGAAAAAAATTCAACTTGTTTCAGATTTTGATTCCGTCAAAACATTAAAAAATGGTAGGGAAGGCAGCAAGTTACTTATAATTATTTCATTTTAAAATAAATAGTATTTTAAGCAGTACTAAATGACTATTTGTAGAATTTATTATTTACAGTTTTTTTTTTTTTTTCCCCACGAATACTTAGTTTTTATGTTAGATGCTATCGTTTATAAACGTTTAAATTTTACTAAAATGTCTCGAATACCATATATGATAAAGACAAATAAAGTATATCTATGGAATTTTCCAAATAAATTTTTAAAATAATTTGTAATATTGCTTCGTTACAAGTAAGCAATGAGTTTAAAAAATATTTTATTTTAAAGAAAAGTGTTTGCATATTCTGAACTACACAAAATAAGAAGAAAAAAAGAACTGGAAATTTCTAGCAACATTAAATGCAGTTGTATTGTTGTAAGCGAACATTTTTGAAAAGAGCAAAATGTGCATATGTTTCAGCTTCTGTAAAAATACGAGTTTTAAGTTTCACATTATTTAACGTATGACTTTTTTTAAATAACATATTAATTCTTTTTAAATAAATGAACTAAGCGTTATATGTACACATAATTGGAATGTTTAAATGAAAAATGGTAAATTTTCAACGTGTTTCTCACATAAAGCAGCTGTAACCCCTTCTTGATATAAATGGCTATTTCTACAACTGTGCTTTCTTTTAAAGTATTTTGCATTTAGTTAACGAAAAGGCAGATGGAAATAAATTTAAAAGAGCCGAATGTTTACTCTTTTAAATGAAGCATGCAGAATATTTTGAAAATTGTAATTGAAGTTGAATGTTATGCCATACAGTTTCACTTTAAAATTGTATAGAAATACATTTACTGCTGGTGTAAGTGTTTAAACTGAAAAAAAAAAAAAAAAATTCAAATGTGTATTATAGTGACTAAAAATGTTCATAAGATCATCATTATCTACTGCAGTGTCAAATATCAAAACTGTAAAGCAAAAGATATTTCTGTAACATGTATTTTATGTGAGGATTTCGATTTATCATAAATATCCTTCTATAACTCTAATTTATATAATAATTTTAAAATGACTCTAAATTCGTACGATTATTTTTGTGCAGATGACATAGAAAATTTTGTTAAAATATTTAAGTTTCATACTTTCATGAGAATGTGTAGAAAAGGTTTCTATATTTATTATTAAAGAGATCTATAACACCTGTCATAATTATTTTGCAAACAACAATGCTATTTTTTTTTTCCTTCTTGACAATTACAAAATGGAGAAAGGAGGGTACAACTTTTGAGTTTCGAATGTCATATCAGTTACAGATTTCCTTGGTGGCTGTATAATAACATTCCACTATCAAAGAGCCAAAGGTGTTTCAATTATTCAGCTTTTTTGAGGGGGGAAAAGAAAATTAAATCTGAATTAAATGATAGTAAACTATTACAATTTGAATTCTCCATAGTATATTTCTACGCGTACTAGATGAATAAAATCACTACTAAACTAGAAGTTTTTTCTGGGGTATATAGAGTCAGTTGGGGTAATTACGACCAGTTATTTCAAATTTCAACTTTGTGAATTATCAACTCATTTACTTATAGGATAAATATTGTTTTCATTTATTAGAGTCAACTTTGACCATTTTAGAATACCTAATAATAATTTTGCTTCCATAAAATTATTTGTTTAAAATTTAAGGGGGAGTCATAATTATCCAAACAAAATACAAAATCGAAAAAATTTGAGGGTAATTACCGACACTTTTGTAGTAATTATGGCCATTTGATTTCTTTTCATACTGATGCTTACAGGAGCTATATACTTGCTTTAATAATTTTGAAAATGTTGATCACGTTGCTTTTAGTACTAGGTTCCCGATCAGTAGCGTAGCCAGAAAAATTTTTTAGGGGGGGTTTAGGGCACTAATGTAACGGATAATCTACATTATCGATTATCGATTTATGTAGTAACGATTATCGATTGCATTATTCTTGTCAATAATAGAACTCTGCTAAATTTTAGGGGGGGGGGTTCTGACACCCAACACCCCCCCCCTCCCCTCTCGCTACGCCACTGTTCCCGATTGCTAATTCTGTCTAGCAATCATTTTTAAGTAGGCTAGACAGAATTAGCAATCGGGACTTGCACATACGTATATGTAAGTTATGTGCAAGTTTGAAGATTAAAGACGTTCTTTTTTCAGTAGAGAGGCTCGTGAAATCATTTTCAAATAAAGCTATTGGAAATAAAATATTTTTAAATCCATGATTTATAGAATTATTGTTGCTTGGTCTCAATTTCTCTCTAAAATCATTTTTCTTCAATGTTTAATTTTAACAATAGAACAATGAGATGCAGTGCATTTACATAATAATAACAATTTCGATTATTCTCTTGCTTTTCAGGTGAGAATGCATGCATGTCGTTAGCTCTCCGCAAACGCTGCCACAATATGTTGATGGAATCAAAGTGGAAGTTGAAGTACCTGAGTAAGCAGTACCGCAACAAGTTCTGCGAAATTAACTTCTTTCCTTTGGTGCATAAAGTTGGAGAAGTGCCGACACAGAGCGGGCAAAGATTAGTCTGCCGTGATGATGTTGAAGGTAATTTTTGCCAGCTTTTTTATCAATACAGCATTAGTTTATGCAGTTTACTTTCTATAGCAAGTACAGTATATAATCTTGTAATCAGAGCCTGATTTACCATTAGACACGTTTCAAGCTTACAAGTTCTAAAATAACTTTCTATTACTTTCTAATACGTTCTATGTTGGCTAGATTAAAACTGCTTTACGTTCCTAGATTATTATTATTTCATCGATCTCCAATTTCTTATACAAGAATAACTCCAATCTAAAAAAAGACTATTTATTTTTAATTTTTAACATGACGATTACGAATTTAAGGAAAAGATTATACGCCTATGCTCCCCCCCCTTTTTTTAAAAGAAGTCTGTGTAAGCTGTTGTTAAGCGCTACTTATAATAATACATTAAAATTGAAATATTGCAATTTTTTCCTGGTATCATAAATTTCTATTATTTTATATGTTCTACTATTGTACTAAATACACTTATTTGCTGTCGACCAATCCACAGTTGCGTACACAAGAATAATTATTCTCCACTGAAGAAAATATAATAGTATTTATTTTTAATATTTTATATGGCGATTATGCCTTTTAACGTAAGATTATACGCCTACATCCTCGACCTTTTAAAAGAAGTCTGTATAAGTTACTGTTGACCTCTAATTATAATACTACATTGGCCTTGAGATACTGCAATTTCTTCCTGTTATCATAAATTTTGTCCTGCAGTGATCTGGGGGCTAAACTCCTTTCCCATAAGAACACGGTAAGTGAAGCAGCATCCGGCTTGGCCAGCGCTTGGGAGGGTGAACTCCCTCTCGAGTCGACTGCTGTGGGATCGTGTACGCTAATGGGAGCTGGTGCACGTAAAATCCGTCTTGTCTCCAATGTCCTCCATGTTTAACGCTACCTCTGGGGGTGCCGATTTCAGGTGGTGGTTGGTCCCTCATCTGAAATTGTTTCAAAATTAGGGACCAACGGTCAGAAGTCCAGCCCCTTCGGTGTCAATGGTACCTATTTTCGCGGTTATAGTGCAATCTTCTATCCCTGGACACGACAACAACAACATAATAAATTTTTATTAATTTATATGTTCTATTATATATACATTAAATGAAAAGACACTTATTAGTTGTTATGTGATTAAAAATTCAAAACTTTTAGATGGTCCCTTCTTGTAATATTGCGACTGGATGTTATGCACTGGAGTACTGGCGTTTCGAATATATTTCCCAGTACTTCTCATTGCTCATTATTTTTTCTGCGTTCCTATTATTGGTAATAATTTCATTTCTTCAAATTACTACGTGTTTTAATATATTCGATTCCTTCATTGCACAAATGCAAGAAAAAAAAACATATGCCCCCTTCTGTGTCCAGTTTCAGTTTTTCCATTCTCCTTTGAATGCACTGCTGCTGTTCAAAGACCTACCCAAGGAAACAGTCATGGGCGTATCCAGACTGAGGTGGCCATTGAACTCTTTACATAGGTCTGTAAACTGTTCAAAATACAAATTGAACGTGCGGAATCATTAAGTATGCGAATTTAAAGTTGTAAAGCAAAATTTCGGAGGGGAGCATGGCCTCTTCACTGGAGCCGCCTTTGGAAACAGTGTTGGGCAAAGAACAGGAATCTTCCCTGTTCCATTCTTCCAGTCTGTGACTGACTTAGATCGGAATTTTTTTCGATCGAAACAGCTGTATGGCCTGACAAATAATTTTTATTGTGTTATTTTACAATGTTTATTATTTATTTTAAGAGGAATCTTCGTTGCGTCTTTGCGTACGTTGGCGGACATGAACAAGCTAAATTGGGTGAAAATTTACTTAATCAAGAATCGTTATCCAGTTTAGCCCATCACTTTTTGTTTTAATTAAACTCACTTATTTCTTTGACCCAGGTTTTGCACCCTGCCCAGAGCTCCGCCCTTTGAACCACACCAAGATCCTCCACTGCGATCCTCTGCGAACCAACACCCAGTCTTGCCTCGTTGCCGGAAGCAGCGGCCAGGAATCGATCCCGACGCGCTGCAGGTTGTTCGAGAGATGCGACCATGCCGTCCTCATCAGCGGAGGTTGGGACAGACTGACGGACAGGCCGCTCTATATCGACAACATGATGTCCATGCACGGCGTGCTGACGGACAACGGCTTTCCAGAAGGGAACATTAAGATGTTCTACTCGAACGGCAACATGGGTCTCAATGGTAAGCTGCAAGTTAAAGAACATTGTCCCTAAGATAATACGCTTCTTATGCCTCGTTTACACTCAGCCCACTTCCGCGGCAATGAGCAGGAGAAATGGAAGTGACTAGAATACAAAACACCTCACTCGTCCTGCTCATGCCATAACCTTTCTTGTTGCCCTTCCTGCTGCAAGCGCTCCCTCCGGAAGGGATTTTGAAGGCAGCAAGAAGGGAAGTGTAGCAGAGTGTAAAAGCGTCAATGCTTTTGGAGCTGCTGAAAGAGTTTTTTCCTGGGAAAAAAAAGCAGTAACGAGAAGAGAAAGGGGAATGGGGTATATATAAATGAGGGTATAGAACCCCCCTCAAAGAAAAACAAAAACAAAAAAGCACTTAATTGCAATATAAAGAAAGGAAGATAAAAACTAATTAATTTTTTTCTTCATTTAACCTTTTATCTACTGACGGTGCTAAGAAATACCGTAAAAATAAAATTTCTTTAAAAATTTTCATTAAATCGCTCTAATCATTTCTTGAAAAAATCACTGCCAGACCTTTCACTTAATTAGTTTACATCAGGGCTGCATGTTCTAGGTAGTATAGTTTTAAACAAATATAGTTCCCTGCTGATTTGCAATCATATTGAGCCAACGTTTAAAAAAAAAATTGTCTTAGTGAATTTCTGGACGTTTATTTTATGTTACAAGAATAGATTTCCTCATAGTGTGTTGTTCAAAATATTACTTGACTTCTTCAGTTTTGTTTGAGCTGCATTCTTTTGAAATATATCATAAATTGCTTATAAAACAGGCATCAGACGTACAGCTAATGTTTATTAATTATTTTCTCTTTTTATATTACATTAATCAATATTGATCATCCATTGTCTAACTAAAATAAGAGAAAAGAAACAGCTTTAAACAGGGGACAAAGTGCCTTCCCACAAAGAGAAATAATTCAGAATGTTAGAAATATTTTTAACATAAATCGTATCCAATTAGAGCAAAAGTTAAACTTGCCTGCTTTTAAACAAACAAAACAAGAAGTAAATATCAGCAGTAATTTTCCTTTAGAAACTATCTAAACATATCTTTAATCTGGGTTTTCACAGCTTCTCGCTGTTTGTATATATGTGTATGCGTGTGTGTGTGAATCTGTTTCTCTCTCTTTCATTTTCATACATTCTCGATTTTCTTAAATAACTGTAGAATGTTAACCATTTTGAATCATTAAAATGCTAATGAATTGTCTAAACCTTCACAATGTTGCTTAGATTAATAATACATCTTGGTGCATAGCACATCCTAATGTAGCATTTCGTAAAATTCACATGCGCTGCTATCAAAATGAGAAAACGAAGTAGTCTACTCTTCCAACAAACTATAACTTTATTATTACAAGCCTTAATTTTTCTGCGATATCAGTGTCGTTGGTTTTCATGCTTAGTTCCAACAATATGTATTTTTTCAAAAGTATTTGTGAAAAATTAGTTTTTCAAACCGCAAAGTTGCTATGTCCCTTTAATTGCATAGAGATATGAATACAAGGAGACGGTATTAGCTATCTGATAGTGAAGCCAAAACTGTAGCCGATTGGTTAGACCACATTACAATATGACTGTATTATTCTATGGCGACAGTTCCAATTTTAAAGAAGTAATGTCGCCAAAGTTGGCGCCAAGACTAACAACGTATTTGACATAACTGTAAAACTTTTAACTGCAGAATGCTGAGATTTTTTATTTAGAACTACTGTAACATGTAATTGTGCATCTTTACTTTTTAATCCGCAAAATCTTGCATCTTTCACTGCTATTTAAAAAGAAACCAACAAAATGATCCGCCTAACTTAGACCAACACAGTTACTTCATTTCATCCATTGCAGAAGACAGCTGTTGCCGTCATCTCCTTGTATTCATATCTCTATGCTTAATAGTTATTGCCATCAAATTTCCTCAGTAAACATGATTATTTTCAATTCGCGCATTTACATAATGCATTTGCTACTGCGGCAGCTTTTATATGTATTTAATGTTTATTCAAAATTAATAATAAAAATTACATTACTTTTAACATTTCCGTATCTACTTCACTACGATCCTCAAACTCATGTATATTTAATGTGTTTGTTTCCTTTCTCTTAGATCAGGACGACCATAAATTTGAAGTGTATCCTTCTGCACTGAAGCTACATTTCAGGAATCACTTGAGGAAGCTCTGCCAATCAGTTCACTGTGCGGACTCCTTGGTTCTGTACCTCACAGGACCTACAACAACTGACGGATCCATGTTATTGTGGGACATAGACGGCAATGGACAGGTATGTGGGACGATTTAAGTTGTTTGAAAACCGAAAACGTAAGAGAATTCTGCGATGCATCATCCAAAGTTTATACGCTAGAAGTAATGGTTCACTAAAGAAATAATAATGTTTCTGCAATAAGAAATACGTAAATAAAAATATATATGTATATTTTTAATTGTTTCTAAATTCACACACTAATCGAACTCCAGTCTTTCAAAGGACGTATAAATGGACATACGTATAATGGATATTTTAAAAGTAAACTTTGAATATTAAAAATTCAATGCTAATATTCGTAATTCATTTAAAATTAATATATTAAATTTTTAAAGATATTACTAGCATACGGTTACATAGTATTTACATTGAAAATAAGAAAATTAAAAATAAAACATTAGCAATCCTAAAAGTGAGGGAAATCATACCTTTATTGCATACTGAGAATTTATTATATGTGTTTCTTATTTTACGATCTATGTGCGAGCAGAAAAATATTTAATTTTAAAAAATCCCTTGAATTATTGTCTGTGCCGGCTATCTGTGAATATTCAGTATAGCATCAGAATTAAATTCATTAAATTTTTTGTGATTACAGTTGTTTCGTTCCTCATTCATATGAAGGCTAATTAGCAGCTAGGTTCAAAATGCAAAGCTTCAATGTAGGCGATTTTGTTCCACAATTTTATGCCAATAACATGAAAATTGATGTGCCAACCATTTGGCTAGAAGATCGCTAAAATATCTCTTGTGATCTTAACTTATACTTCATCGAACTATTCCTAATTATTCTTCAGTGCTCATTTATGACAAAATTATTAGCTTTCTCTATCACAGTTTAAGTAGTTCTGATGCATCGAAGTCTTAACTCTTACCTTTAATATTCTGTCAATAGACTTTAAATGGACGTTTCTTTTCTATAATATTTAAAAAACACAATTACTGATTCCCTCCTCCCTTTCAACAGACGGACGACAACGAAGTTTACACAATCAAAGAGCTGATGTACGACACCAAAGAATGCGTGGCCCAGCAGCTGTACATCATAGCAGACCAGAGCTACTCAGGAATCCTCATCAACGCACTGGAGAACTCTCAGTTCCACCCGAACGTTGTGGCTTTTTCCAGCGGTTCGGACCATGAGTATTCCTGGAACGGTGAATTCACCAAGCATTGGCAAGCTTATTCGTCAGGATCACAGAGAACGGGAGTCTGTGTTGGAAAAAGCTTTGAGGTAAGTCTTGCTGCTAACCATTGCAATGAAGTACTCGTCTGGATAGATATTTGTTGATGGGTATTTCACTGTCTCATTTATCTGGAGTTCTCGACCAAATTTAGAAAAAAAAGATGCAACTTGGCAACATATTAAAAATCTTGGAAACGAGAAAATAAAAGTCTGCATAATAACAGTTGTAGTCGTGATAGTTAACTTGCCTAGTTTGGGATTAGAGTGGTTTCAAGAGTTTGGCTCACGGACCAATACACTGCTAGGCATCAATGGCGTATGCAGGACAGCGAAAGCGAGTACATTTCATTGTCTTATTTCTCCGGAGTTCTGGTCAAATTTAGAAGCTCATCAGTATAAGGGGTATTCCCGTATGTTCCTTTTACCGCGGAAACAGGGAAGAACTTCGGAGACGCTGAATTGACAAGTTGTTCCCCTGAAGCGTTTTTTGGTTCAAACTGCGTAAGACACAAACAAATGCATCGAACTTTTAGTTTTTAATAACCTCTAATATGAAAATCTGTATTGTAAGTTCTGATTATTCTTCTTGAAATGTAACCAATTCTTAAGGTATGTCCTTATAACTATCATCTTACGTGCTGTTTTCTGCCTTGAAGAGTTCATTTTGTTTACACCTGATGGAAATTCTTTCTCTAACAAAATTTTATAAGCGAATTTTTGTTCAACTTCCATTGAACATAGAAGTAATATATTATACAAAATTTTGGTTAAATGTCTTTTTTGTTACATCAGTTAGAGATGGTATTACTAAAATAACTAACAACGCATAAAGCGTTTTTTATAACGCTAAATTTCCAAGGCTGGATACTACTATAGTTCCGATATTCCTGGTGAGAAATGCATTTACAATTATTGCACTTGTTCCATTGCCAGAACCGTCCCTCTTTAAAACTATCAATGTATTAAGGCCTTGCCAAACTTTGATGGAGTTTCTTTCATTCATTCTGTTGCACGTTCGATTACTCGTATCCGTCCGTTAACTGAAGATCGTCGATTTCGAGACGTCCAATTCCGTGTACAGTACGTGTACGTGAGATTCTTCAGTTGTCACAGAAATACACGCCGAACTTACTCTGTTCATCAAAGTCGCATTTATAAAAGATTTTCTCTAAAGTTGCTTGAATTGAGCATTCATTGAACAGCAAATTTTATCAAAGGAAGGAGGCATGAGTGTGTTCATGCAGAATACAATTAGAATAAAAATTTTTTATAACAGTTTAGTCTTCAGTTTAGCAAAGAAAAAAAAAATCTTAAAGCTTTTTTGCAGGTCTTACAAAATTATTGTTATAATGATAATAGAATATTTTTTTTAAAGATTATTTCCAAAATCTTACCAGATTTGGAGCAAAAATATTGTGTTGGAAAGTGTTTTATAATCGATGCGTTTGGCATGATTTATCTTTCTTTTCTATTTTATTCCTTTAAATTAAGAAAAGGCCAGTTCAGCTAAAGAGATATTTTTCAGTAGCCTTCCATTCTGAATGGAAAGATTCGGTTCTGGGTCTACTGCTCAAACAACCTTTTCCCTTTGCCCATTCATGATCTTCACCACTTTGCTCTTGCAGAAAATTCAAAGAATCTCGCTATTTGAAGAGTTCACCACACTTTAAAAATAAATATTCTAACGTGCTGAAATAGACTCTGCGCAACGAGGAGATGTCAATAGATTTTGCTTTAACTGTACATGTTTTTTTGGATAATGCTCATTCACCAAATATATATGAATACATATTATTTTTTCAATTTCAGGCTGTTCGTGATTACATGAATTCATCAGTACCCTTGTCTTATGATGGATCTAACGGAGCCATAAACAAGACCCTTTTTGGAGCGCCATGTGACGTCAGACCACCCTTCACAGAATACGAGTTGAAGAAGCATTATGTGGGATGTCAGAATTTACCAACCAGTGTGTGGCTCAGGCGAAGGACAATCCAGTTAAACGACTATGACTACGAATGAAAAGCAATCAAAATCAACGTGTAACACAAGCGCATAAAGTGCCAACCTTTACAGATCTACTGAATTCTACGGTGTGGAACTTTTTTTTTTTTTTTTTCGCAGTAATCGGTATAGTCAGGATGATTATAAGTTTCCCAATTGCCAGATTAATTGTGGTAAAGTTCCTTGAGAGCGAATTTTAGGGGCCACGTTTGATGAGTAAATACATAATACTGTAACTGGAAAAAAAGTCCACAATAATTTGGTTTCAGTAGCCAAAGACCTATTAAAATCGTCAGCAAGGCATGTTTGTATAGCGGTGCAAGAAGCGATTTCAGTGCAGACCTATGAAGAAATTCAGCTCTTGAATCTTTATGATATTTATTTCTAGTCTATTCCACTTGGAACTGGAACATGCATTTGAAGGACTTTTAATTAAGGAGTACATTTTAAATTAGTTGCAATTGCCTGAAGGAAGAAGAATTGAATCCAACAGCATGGATTTTAGAAGTCTTGTTTGTTTTAGCCGGTTATGTATGAGAGATTTTAGTAAGAGGTGCTTAGGTAAAGAACTTACCAGCTGGAGAAAGAAAAAAAATTATGATAGGTTACATCAATCATAACTTTTCCTTGAAGAGGAAATCAGAGTATTTTAGGCAACAACAACATAGTTAATGCTAGTTATTGCTTTCGATGCTTCATAACATTTTTAAATTAATATTCAAAGTACTGTTACAAAATATATCACATCTACATGAATACGCCTGCAAATGTATAGTCACTATGTTGTTAACATGAATGAAATACGTACATTTTAGAATTAACTAATTTAAAGTCAACATTTTAATGGTACTTGTAAATGTACACCCATACAGATTGAGTTTCACAGATCTATTTCAACCAGGCTCAAGACCAATCTTCGTTAAAAGTGCGTAAAAAGAAATGGCTGTTAAAAATTGAGAGAGAATAGCTTGAACAACAGAGATGGCACGCATGGAACTTATCAGTTCCATGTAAATTGAAAACAGCTGTTTTTAATTGAAACTTTGTTATGCATTTCGAGGCGAAATTCAAAATAATGTTATCGAATGTATTAGGTAAACATACGCAAGAATATGTCTAGACCTTTTGATAGCAGTGAAAAGAAAGTATATTTTTGCAATGACATGTTGGCTTTTCTCTTCAAATGCAATACACATCTTCAGACAGTTGTTTTAGAATGTAATATTACCAAGAAATCATTTAAACGGAACAAGGAAAAGAAAAATCATTGTAAATTATGTTTTTAATCCAGTTTGTAAATATAGTAATTGTAAATATTGTATATAATCTGTAGAAAAAATAAATGTTCATTATTTTTTTTATAAATAATTTGTATTAATTCTCCACTTCTAGAAATATTTTTCTTAACGCCTGCACCTCTTGATGTGGTTTTTTTACAGGAATATTTACAACATAGTTTGTTCGGGATTGTCTTTAAATATTATACACAGCAACCTTTGCGATTGTGTAATATTACTTATGCGCATCTGAATGATGCCCCGAACTTTTCTATTGCCAGTAAAATTTTATAGAAACTAGTAAAAACAATTCGTTTGCGCGATTTTCAATTATATATTTTCATATTGGTAACTTAATCCTGAGAAAAATAACTTGGCTTTTAGTTATACCTCTTGGTTTTCTAAAGTCCTTCCTACTAATGACATGTGAAATGTTAAATTTTGCGATGCGTTTTCCGTGCCAAATTGAATTTGTTTTTACTTTTTATATTTTTAAGGTAAAAGCATTTTGGAACCATGCTTCTTTTCTCTTAGCCTTAATAGGTAGGCAAAATCAATTAATTACATCTCAAACGCATTAATAACATTTAGAACGCATTAATAACATCTTTGACAGCGATCGTCGATTAATTGGAGCAAAGCTTTAATTAATCTTTTTTTAAATGAACACTGTCAAAATTTTTCAAAAAAAGAAAAAAATCGAAATTTTTTTAAAGAAAAGCATTTTTTAATCAAAATTTGCTGACGGAATAGCCTCTTTATAATTAGTTAAATGAAAATCATAAAACAAAACGAATTTTTTGTCAATTTATCACGGTATTAAATGTGCGAAGAATATATACCGCATCTACTAATGGTTCGCAAAAAGTTTTTAAATATAATACTTTTATGCAGCTAAAATTTTTCTGGTCGTACGAGTAAAGACATGGACTTCCGAAAAATTACAGTAATCTCCATGATTACTTGTATAAAATTATAATCTGCATTCAAAACTATTTTATTTACCGATTGAACTAACTTAGAATTCGATTCATGTTGACAGTAAAATTTAAGATACAAAGTAAAATCGGGAATTAAAATAACAAAAGTTCCTCTTACTGAAAGTAAAACATTTTACTAAATACTCTTAGGGCGGGGATATTTTTTTACACTAAAAATATCGGCAATGACATTTACACACCAAAATTTCGAGATGCTGACAAAAAGATAAACATGCTTGCTATTTATGAACGGTCCAGTATTTTTTTGTCCTTGATTTACGATTTTTCGCCCCCCAAAGCAGAATTTAGAAACTGTCAGTTCGATCACGGAACACCAGAAATTCTTCTCACCATCGGTGCCTTGAATTCTAACTTGCCATTCTTTACATATCTGATATATACGGATGTGTCACATTCCGTTCTTGCGCTACCATAGATAGCAGCTTTCTTTGCGTTCGATTTTGAAAAAAAAAAAAATTCTGAAAGAAAGGGGATGTTATTTGTAGGAAAAAAGGAATAGGTTCAATACTGATTTTGATGTATACTGATAGATGGAACTCGAAGAACAGAAAAGCGGAACAGGAGTCACATGCATTGCGAAATGCACGTGAATCTTGAATACTGATATCTTTCTGGGGTAAAAAATAGAGAAATGAGCATTTTGCACGATTTAAGAAATTTCTTACAAAATGTCGATGCACACGAAAGTCCACAATTTTATGGAAGTAAATGGGTTGGAATCGAAAATCCCAGACATTACTCGTGGTGATTAACAAGAATCTTATGCAAAACTAACTTGTAACAAGGTTTTTTTTTTATGTGTGTAACGTGAAAAAACAAATATATATATATATATATATATATATACCGTGTTAACTCACGTTTCATGATGAAAATCTAGGTGCGACTATTATGCGGGAAAAATCTACTTATTATAACTCTAAAGCTATTTTTTCTGCTACTGTACGAGGGCGACTATTAGGAGAGTAAACACGGTATGTATATATATATATATATATATATATATATATATATATATATATATATATATATATATATATATACACATATATACATATATATATATATATAGGAAGAGGGAGGGACATGTAAAAAATTTTTTATTTCTTTATTTTTTTCAAAAAGTATGATCAATTCTACACAACAAAAATGTCCATACGTTTAAATAGCCTTTGCCTTATATTGTTTCATAGTGTATAAATATAATGAATTTTTTTGAGAAATTTTAGAAAAGTATTCCTTTACTTTATTTTATTTTTTTAATGTCTTCATTCGTTCACATTTGCCCTCCTATAGACGCACATGTGACAATAGTTAATAAGAAAAATATCATATTTAAAAGGAAAAAATTAATATAAAAGTTATGGGTACAAAATATATTGAAAAGCCCCCTAATAAAAGTTCAACGCGCATTATATTGATCTAATTTAAAAGAAAAGAACAGTGAAGGCACTGCTCGGGATGCACCCAAATATGATGCCAAAGCATATATGTGCTTGTCGACATATACCGGTGGTAGTCCGAATGTACTAGAATATAAGGGAGCATTCGGTTTTTCACCGACGTACTTGGTATGCGTTGACATTCACCGGTGAAAGCCGACATTCTCCACTTTCCGTCTTTCATCGTAACATATATATATATATAGTGGTTATAATTCCCGTTCCATTATATTATCACAATAATTCTTGCACTTTATTTGGCTTCAAAATCTTGTTTCTAATTCTTGCTAATAGCTGTTATATTTTTATGCGAGATATGTCTTATTTGTAGTATGTTTTGTGTTTTACTTGTTATATATATATATATATATTATAGTGTTAAATAATAACTATTCCTATTCAACAATGCTTTTTGAGAATTTCAACAACAAAAAAAAAAAAACAAAAAAAAAAATACGAGCCATGATCAACATCACTCTTTTTCTTTTAAACTTAAAATAAAAGCTTACAATTTTACAAAAATATGTCAAATTACACATAAAAAACTTCTAAGTAAACTGCAGAGAACTCGTTCTAGAGATTGTGCTTGCACACATTTTAACACAAAATAAAATTAGATTTTTGTAGTAATATATTTTGAAATTTAAGTTTATTTTGTTAATAAATCGCCTAATTTATTGACCTTATCTTTCAAATAATGTTTTCCTAACCTTTCACCAATGTATTTACTCTGTTACTTTAACAGGTGAAACAAAAGAAAAAATACTTGAACACAATCTTTCGGTGCTTTGAAGTACAAATACGTATTAAGGCGGCCCAAAACTAACTGTTCCGCTAGAACAATCCTCAGAATAGCTTTTGTTTTTTCGATACAGCTTACAGCTACGGACTTACAGCTCTCTCTTCTCTCCTTTAAAAATCTGGAGGGGGGAAATCTCCGTTTCAAGTAATTATTCTTTTTGCTTTTAATAAATAAATATAACTAAAAACAAGTAAATTTGTTTTTTAATTATTTTTCTTACGGAGAATAACTGTAAACAATATATATATATATATATATATATATATATATATATATATATATATATATATATATATATATATATATATATATATATATATATATATATATATATATATATATATCACATTCTGATAAGTATGGAAGCGTAAAAATTTTATTAGTTAAATGAGGTTATGGTATAACTAAATGTGACTTAAATACTGTAATAAGCAGGCGCGTAGCCAGGAAAATTTTTCAGGGGGGCGATATGAACTTAATAGACGGAATTTCTGCGCAACGTTAATCTTGTGACCACTAATTTCGGGGGGGGGATATATCCCGATATCCAGTATATATATACTACGTATGTATAGGCTACGCCCCTGGTAATAAGTATAAACAATTTTTAAAAAATCAATCGACTTCAATAAATAACAATAAAGATACTATAGGTAACACAAAATTCATGAAAAGAATACATCGATGGCAATTATGGATTTGTTATTATTTCATGGGAAAACTGCATGTTTCACACCCAAAATAAATATATCTGACCACCTCAAAATCTATTTCAATCATATATTTCTTAAATTATCCAAATAGGTTAAGCCGTTTCCAGAAAATCGACGAACGAACATATATTAAAAATTAAAAATAAAAATACGCATCAAATAGAGAACATTCTCCTTTGTTTGAAGTCGTTTTGAAATAAGTGATAAATAGTAATGTAAAATACCTAAAATTAATCTCTCATATCAACTTTTTAATGCAACATTTTAATTTAATTTTTTTCAATAATTTATGAATATCTTCGTTGTCAAAAGTAATATCTGCTAAGTGCACATTATGGAGATTTCGATATTTTGACTATTATGATTAAGACAAGTTTAACTAACCGAATTTTCGTATAAAAAGATTGATACGTGACTGTAAGCATTATACTTCATATAAAATTTTACAGGAGAACGTTTTTATTCAATATCTCAAAAGTTATACTTTTGCTTTTAGCAGTTATTGTTGGTTTGACAAGGACGATATGCTATAGTAACTATCAATAAAATTAATGAAGAATTCAATATGAATTTCTGTTTTTCATTTATTTTTTAGTTTGAATGAGTAATTTCAAAATACATTTCATTCCTTTGTTGTATAACTATTGTTACTAATGTATTAGATGTTTCTCCATTATAGTTTATATGCAAAGAAAATCATTATGTTTATCGTCTTACATGGAAGATAAAGTCAACGGTATTTTACTTTAGACTGATCTTTATTTTGGAAATCCTGCAGTTTTGAACAGCTTTTTATAGAATTTAATTCCACTAGAGCAAAAATATATCTATGTAAATAAAATTAGACCTTCGTCTGTACATTACTTGGAATTCAAAAATTTTCACGATTTCTATCCTTTTCAAGCCCCTGCGAGTCCAATACGAGAGTAAAAAAAATGTTGTCTGTCTGTCGTTCTGTCATTTGTCCATGACACTTTTTTGTTCTCGTATCACGTAAAAATGGATGAAGCGAATGAAATGAAATTTGGTAACATGATAGACGGTCACTCAACTATAGGCTTCGAAGTTTTAAAAAAGTTTATGATTAGATTTTACGAAAATTGTTTCAAACAGCGTAGATCTTTGTTCGCATATCACGTAATAACGACTGAAGTGAATCAAATGAAATTTAGTATAGCATAATAGGCGGTGACTCAACTTAAACTGTCGGAGTCGATATTAAAAAAAAAATTGATTAGATGCTGAGATTTTGAAAAACTCGTTTCAAAATGCCCATATATTTTTTGCACATCACGTATCAACGACTAAAGCGAATGAAATAAAGTTTGGTGACATGATAGGTGGTCACTAAACTTAAACCAGAGGTGTCAATTTTTTTTAAAATGTTGAATCAATTTTGAGGTTTTGCGAAAATTCATTAAAAATGTTAAAATATTTGTCCATCACGTCTAAACCACTGAAGCCAATGAAATAACATTTAGTATCGTCACAGGTGGTCACTTAACCAATAAGCATCGAAATATACTTAAAAAAATTTTATAGATTTTGTGAAAATTGAGTGATGTTTGTTCCATTCCAGAAAAATGGCAGTAGAATACAATGAAACTTGGGATTATATTAGATGGCAAGTTAATGTAAAGTATAAATGCCAGAATTGTTTTAAATATTTCATAGATTTTGAGATTTTGTGAAAATCGTATAAATGCTTATTCTCGCATCCCTTTAAATTGGATCAAAAGAATACAATGAAGCTTAATGACACAATCAGCAACGACTAAAACGGAAAACGTCGGAATTTTTTGAAAAATTTGAATAAATTTTGAATTTTAAAAAATGTTCATTTGGTTTTTGTCGATTTTGTAATAATCGAGCAAAATTTTCTTGAGGTATTATGCTAAAATATCTACAGTGAATCAAACAAAATTTAGTTAAAGATTAGGAATGAACTCTTGACTTGAAAACCTCATTCAAGCAGAATAAAACTTTAATTTTGAAAATAAAAAAATTTCTCTGTCAACTTTAATCGGCTCTTTTTTTCTTTCTAACCTATAATCTTTTAAGAATACACAGAAGTTATAACTTTACTTTCTATGTTACTGTAAATATGCTAATTCCATTCTTTGTACTCCTACAATGTTGACGAAAATTCAGGCCTTTTGGTTAATTTCATCACATACTAGCCCGCCAACGACTGGTACTGCAGCTAATAACAAAATAAAAGCAAACTCTATGTAACCGCAAGCGCTACAAACCAGCAGCTTATGAAAAACGGCAAACTATATAAAATTTAAGTAGCAACAAATCCACGCATGCTCCCGGTCATTGTCAAGGTAAATACAAAATAATGAAGAAACTACAGCAAGCCACTCCTGAGGAGGAATGAAAAAAAATACCAATGAAAAAAAAATAATAACTTCTCTTCCGGTTTCTGTTGGCTATTGCTATCTATGGATCGTTGGTGCCATTAGCCCAAAAGCTATTCGGACCGTTGTTTCATTTTTCTATTTAAAATGTTTTGTGTAAAAGATAAAAAAATTAAAAGCGTGATTCTAAAAAGAACTATAAAAAAAAAATTTAATTATAAACCAAGCCACTCTGAAATGTTTCTAAACAAGATAACGGCAAAATTTTAGTGGTTTTAAAGGCTAAGATGAAAAAGCTTTAATAAAAAATGTTAATAATTGACGTTTCGAACGAAATGTGCTTTCTTTTAGCCTCAAATATACATACAATTTTAAGTGTATCAATAGTACATTATTAGTTTATAATTTAAATGTAGTACACTATGAAAACGGGCCGAAAAGCGTCTGGCCTAATGGCACCGTCGATCCGAATAGCCACTTGGTTTCTGTCAGGATAGTTTATATTACAAGGCAATTAAAGCACTGTAAAACATCTCGAGAACTAGTTTGAGAATTTGTTGTTTTGTTAAAACAAAGCACACTTTAGCTATTTACCAAAGGGTGAAAGCCTTCGGCGAGAGACTTTTGAAGGGGTTCTAACGCGTTTTCACGTTGCATCTGAAGAAAGCCACCCAAAACTCCGGAACGTTAGATCGATAGCCGCGCGATAGGGCAGAACAGTGGACCTTCACCTTCAGCCATCTATCAAGGCTCAGTACAACCGAGAATTTTATCAAAATGATGATGAATTAGTGCGGTAAGGCATTGCCTGCAATCCTGTATATGATATAGAATCGTCATGTAGTACGTCGTTTATCCACTTTGAAAAGAAATAATCTTCAGTCACCTTGTATACACATAGTATAACTACAGTCAAAGTGTAGGAATAATCACGAAACTAATGTAGTACTTTGAAATAATTTCAAAATGGAGCATTTAAAATTTTTGACTCATAGAATTCCGATGACACAAGAACATAACGATGATGGACCGTATGCTACAAAAGTAAAATAAATTCGATAATACTTTCATGTATTTTCGAACTAAAGAAAGTAAAGCATTTTCTTCGATATTTTTGAAACAGGGCTAGTGTTCTGTGACAGTCATCCCGTCAGAAATGCAGCCCATAAATGTGACACATTTATGTCCCTCTGAACGAAACATGGATCAAATTTCAGATTATGAACGCTGGTTGTTCAATAAGAACGCTTTTGTCGATATCTTTTGCAACGGGAGTTGTGACAGTTGGAAATGCGACCTCGTAAAAAATAAAATATTTACGCAAGATATGTTACGTGTTTGTATTTAGGATCAATATTTTCGTCGAGAAAACTCGAAAGCAAAGTGACGCAATTCTTGACTAAAATGGCACAAGAAAAACGATACTGTGGTCATTTTGTATTATTATGTATTTCTTGAATTTTGTGTATGATAAACAATGATAGATGGGAAATCATCGTTAATATTTATACTTCAATTTCTAAAGTGCAACAAATTTATAACAACAGCTCAGTAAATGTACTAATTTTACTGTTTTTCACATAAATTAACATCTCTAAATTGCTCCTAGATGATTATTGTCCCTAGAGAGTTTTTTGCGTATTCCTACCAAAAAACTTTATTGCCATCTACACCCTTTCCGATCTCATTAAGTCTGCATCTCATTTGAGTAGTTTAAATAATTTTGTGGTACAAGTACTTTTGTGGATTAATGCGGCCATTGAACCTGCTTGACAATATAAAAATTACATCCCCCCCCCCAAAAAAAAAGAAGTAGAAGAAAAAAGAAAAAAAAAGTAAGAAAGAAATTACTCTGCAACGGCCAGAATTCGAATGAAATTTCAAATAGAGGAAACTTATATCCTGAATATATAATAGATTACTTATTATCCCGAAAAATAGAAAGAAAAAGAAAAACACTTTTTGCATGATTTTGATTCAGGTGTCGACAGACACCACTCATTATTTACACCAAAATAAAATTCTTCCCTTTAATTTTAAAACTTTTAATTGGCTTTTATGATTTTCGATTTCTTGTCCTATTGCTGCAATCTGTTTGCAAACTTGAAGAGCTTGTTCCAAACTTAACCACGACCAGGGCTTGAAAATTATATTGCCCGAAAAGCCAGCAGCATGTAAAAATTCAAATCGGGCATGCATTTTCGTCTTTACATACCCCTGTAAATATTTAATCAAAAAATTCCTTTCAAAGAAATTAATATACAAAATCAAAAAGTCCAAGCCACATTCATTTTTCAATGTCTTCACTTTTGATTATTGGCCATCAGAAAATACTGCAGCTCTGTCTACACATGCTAACCTTGAAACTGCAGAACTTTGCAATCACTTTAGTCAAAACTTAATTGATGAACAGATAATTTTGGCTAAAATTGAGTGGTCAAAACTCATAATCACAGTTAGTAGAATGAGTGAGTTCACGTAAAATCTTCTATAGAGTAAATAGGTAGGATTAACATATATTCTTCTGCTTGTAGAAATAATGATCTGTCTTTATCCCAGTTCATCTGCCTGTAAAACAGGTTTCAGTGCAATGAATCGATAAAAAATCAATTGCGATCGATGCATTACGTCATCCGAAACGATGAATCCTTTAATGTGAATAAGCACTGATGGTATTGAATCAAAAAACTTTGAAGCAGTGATTAAACATTGAGTATTTACTACAAAAAGAACAAGGCATATGGAAGGACATGCATTCCCTGTAATTAAACTAAAAGTAATTTTTTATTGATATGTATATAATATTATATTTTATTATTATTTTAGTATATGTTAATGTTTTTGTTAATATGCAATTAAAGATGTTTGGACATGTACAAATTTTATTCGAACATGTATTTTTTAAACTTGTCCTACAGGGCATGTAAAATTTTGAGATTTTTCGAACGCTGACCACGACCCGAAGACACAGCAAGTATGAGGAAAGCTTATAAAAAATTAAAAAAAAAAAACTCAGGCAAGTCAATTAATATAAATAATCAGGATTATTATCCACTATTTTCAATAAATAGCTGTTGTACAGTTTTAAGAATCAACATTCGATTTCTAAAACGTTTGAAAAGTTGAGTCCGGATACCAAGTTCAGCCATTGCAGATTACTTAAATCTGCATACTGAAGTAATAAGGAAGTTGGCAGAATGGCTGAGATTACTAGTCCTTTACCATTGTAAGACGTAAATACCCGGTACTGACTTGTTGAATAGAAGCGTTTTGAAATGAGAAGAGGTGATTCTTCCATTGACGTTCTCGAATTATTCAACAAAAAATTCTTTGCTGCAGTTAGTCACATCTATTCGAAAGAAGATGATTCCCAAGTGATCCTGACAACATTCTGGGGAGTTTAAATAGCTTTAGCGGTACTTTCGTCGGTTAATGAGACCACTAACCATTTTAAAGTTTTCGAAAAACGTTCTAACATCAAAAAGGGACGATCAGCTCGAATGTTCAAATAGAACTTAAGTTCAATTACTCATTGGCAATTCATAAAGTAGAAATTCCACTGGAAGACTGCTCAGTAAATAGGATAATAGAGCAAGAGCCAGCGGCCGCCAGACCTTCGTCATAGTATAAAAGCTGAAACTTTCTCTGCGCATACCCCCCAACAGAGGTAGGAACAATCGGCCACTATAAAGTTTGGATGATCGTGGCTTTGGCAGGTAACAGGTGTGTAAAATTGCAAAGGTGTATAAAATTGCAGAAAATTTTCGTCAGCTCATAAAGCTTAATTTTTTTATATGTTCTTCTTCGCAGTACTAGAAATCCCTTTATCCCTTGCCAGACACTTTTCCATCGTGGCAAACCCCCGCCAGACAACCTCAAAGTCAACGGGAGTCATGGAAAACTGTTGTGTTCGTAAACTGCCGCGACGAAGTAGGTCAAGCTGTCACAAAGTGTCAAGCACATTTTATACTGCTACTTCTGAACTTTCTTACGATGCTGCAGCGCGCTCGTAATAGAATTACTTTTCCATGACTTTGAGGTTGTCTGACGGGGGTTTGACACGATGGAAAAGTGTCTGGCAAGGGATAAAGTGATTTCTAGTACTGCGAAGAAGAACATATAAAAAAATGAAGCTTTATGAAATGACGAAAATTTTCTGCAATTTTATACACCTTTGCCACCTGTTACCTGCCAAAGCCACGGTCATCCAAACTTTAGAGTGGCCGATTGTTCCTACCTCTGTTGGGGGGTATGCGCAGAGAAAGTTTCAGCTTTTATACTATGACGAAGGTCTGGCGGCCGCTGGCTCTTAGACTATAACATTTGTTTGCACGAACGATTGTTTTTGCACTTAGTTTTTAAAAATGGTGCAATGGAAGATGATGTCCGTTTCTTCAGACGCCGATGGCTTGCTCGTGAAAAACTTTTAGTGAGTGAATTCGTTGCTCTTTTAAAATTGACTTGTAGTCTCACTTATTAGAAAAGTGGTGGTGATCTGCGAGATCTTAAGAGCTTGACATCACTTGCATGTATTTGTAAAAACTCACCCGCAGTGAAACTGGATGATCAGAAAAATATTTGCAGATAAAGCTCATTTACTCTTAAGCAATTTACATTATAAAACGGAAATCGTCAAAGAAATTAGTGGATGAAACCAATGAAGCTTGAGTAGGGTATCTGAGGACTATCAAAGTTCAACTGGGTTTCGAGGGTTCTTAAAGTCCAGTACTTGTTGGATTTCGATGGTTCTTAATGGTTTTTCGTTTTTGGTTGAAAATAACATATTACTACGTTCAGCTGTTGTTATATTTTGGTGATGAACTATTGTGACTACTGAGGAGGAAGTCTACCGAGTAGTAGATTTAGATTTGATGTGTAGGATGTTGTTAGGTGGTGCAGTGTGTGAACTGTGGCTATTGAGAATTAAAAAGCACCGCTTATGTGTTTTAAATCTTTAACTTGGAGAGCTCTGGGTAATGAGGGTGATTCTGGGACGTGTCTGATGTAGGAGAGGTGGAAGAAAAAATTTACGCGTTCGTCTAAATTTCTTTTTTCAGATTTTAATATTTGGAAAGGCTGGGTATATTGGCAGTGGCGTTAGGCAGGAAGAGTATGCATTGGTTGGGGTAGCTATTGATGATATGAGTGGAGAAGAAGATAATAATGATAAAAGTGGTGTGGAAGTAGGTGATTGAATGACAGGTGAAAATGAGATTGTAGGTGAAATTGTTGAGGATATAACTAGTGATGGCGGGGGTATTCTGAAAAGACTGGTAAAAATGTGACTATTGAAGCCTGATCAATTGTTCGTATGTTGCTATTGGCTGTTGTGTAAGATGATATGGATGTCGTCCCACTATTGTCTATAGATGTTTTACTTACTCTCGATTGCTCCCCTTCCATCACTGGGACACCCGAGATGACATTGGGTAGGCGAACAAATGTAAAACTCCTGAAAAATCCTTATAAAAAAGTGCATGATACAAAAAATACCACTGAATAGCAGGAACACCATGCTCCGTAGGTCTAATACAGACTGAAATCATTTGTTGAAATTTCACTACTTTATGTTGTTGTCAACAATGTCTGATTTTGAAACGAGCTATATTATTACTGCGTTGTTTTCTACTCCATTGTTAATGTAACAATGATAAAAATATTGTAATGAAATGGAGAAGAAATGTTTCGCGGATATTATGAATAAGTTTTAACGAATACCACTTTTTTATTCCAGAATTCAACTATTATTATAAATTAGAAAATTTGTCTGTCTGTATGCTACTCTTTCACGCTGAAACCAGAGCCAGGATAAGAAAAAGTGGAACCCCAGGCAGACATGACGTCCCATTTCATATTACCTATTCAGTTTACAAATATTAGAAAGCCTGGCACTACAGGCTTTCTACTCTGGTAATTGCTTAAAACTTTTTTCAATCGAAAAAGAGCTGTCCTTTGGTACCGCCCAACATGTTTGTATTGATAAGGCATTCGTCATTTTTCTCAAGATGTTTTAGAGGGAAACTTCCGTAAGTTGGAAAACTGCGGTTCATTTAAAAAGTGTCTAACTTTCAGAGGTGTCCAACTTATAGAGGTATATTTCTACATTATGGACACGTTCCATTCCCCAGAAAAGTGTCCAACTTAGGAAGGTATCCAAGTTATGGAGGTGTGCAACTTGGAAGGTTCCATTGTATTAAAAAAACCTTTTTTTTTTTCAGTACAGTTTAATAACTTTTTTTAGAGAATTGTTAAAGCAGAGAAGAAGAAATGTTCAAAGAACAACACATTTTTTTTTTCAAAATACAGTAGGAACATTTCTTGATTTAAGAACCCCCTTTGACTAACGGGGCAGCTGCCCCACTTGCCCCTGCCTTAGTCAGGCTCTGAATACGATACAATACGCGTAGATTGCTGCTGTACTTTAGGATTGCAGACACGAGATTCAAAAGTTTTTGCGAGATTTCACTATCACTATCTTGGCGATACATCTCGGTTGCGGGAGGATTGAATGTTAGTGACAGCTGTAATCCACAAGTATACTATTTTACCTTAAATTACTTACGCTCTCAGTAAAAAGGGCCCCTTCTGATTCGCCCAGAAAATCCTTTCAATTTAAAGATTGTCAGAATCGAGTTTCCAGGAAAATTTTTAATAACGAAATTTTTTGCAGTAACAATACTTCCTTTACTTGTACAAGGAAGAAAAAATAATTAGTATCTACCTTGCAATCTAAGCAAGTTTCTTTTTCTTTTGTATTTTGACCCCTTGATTAGAGTAAGAGTTATTAATCATCGTATTCCCTTCAATTAACATTAAAAATTGGTGATAAAATGGAAAATGTTTTAAAATTCTGCAAAACTAATTTACGTTTCGAAAAATTATTTCTTGTGGTAAAGGTAAAGTATAGATATTATATCGCCAGAAGTTGTAAAACTACACTGCCAGGTCTCCTTTCCCATTGTAGGGCTTGGTTCCGGCAACGTGTACCCTTGTGGTTCCTTGTATCCACTACTTGCCGCACACACGTAAAGTAATCCGGATTCCTGCACAAATGAACAACAAAGGACAGAACTGTCCATCTTCCACTGACCAACAGCTCTGGCTTCCAAGTAGCTGGACGAAGGAAACGCGCCACCGTTTCCAGCAGTAGTATATCATTTTATTTCCTAATAAACGTTGCATCATTGTGTTTCCAAGCTGAAAATTACTACAATACTGTATTAGTAGATAGAATACGTTTTATTGAAGATCAAACGTGCCTGTCCATGTTGTCGATATAATTTAACCAGTGCTCGCGGGGTTTAGCATTACGTTGCCAAACGTTACGATATTTTGCCAAAATATCGTAACGTTTGGCTCCAAAAAATAAGATGCTATGTTCTCGACAACAAGAGGAGATTTAAACACACTCTCGAATTTTCGAACATAAAAAATGTACATCGGGTATGCTAAAAATGTCGATTAAAACGCTAAAAATTTTTTGAAAATGTAATCCAGACGTGCACAGTAGAAATTTTCACGTGCTCAACAGACGCCAAATTTGGAGATTTTAGCTAAGGAATATTTAAGAGATGAGTCGAGAAAGAGATATGCAGTTGGCATGCGAAAAGAGACAGCCTCTTTTCCCGTCTCGTCAGCACAATTCTATGAGGCTGTGTGCTGACGGCTAAAGAAGGCTGATTTTTTTTTTTTTTTTTTTTTTTGGCCGAAATGATCGTACCAATTGATAAGTACCTTATTATGTGGGTTATTATACAAAGTTTTTATTTATAATAATCCCTTTAATTGTTACTCTACGTCTATCCGGGAATCGCAATGGAGTGGGTTGTAAACAATGAGAAAAAGGGTGAAGGCACAAACAAGTGTGCTCACTACCCCCTCTCTCTCCTATCTTTGTTGTTTATGTAGTGAATTTCCCAGAAAAAGTAGACTACGTTTTTTGAAATAAGGTTTGAGGTAAACAGTGTACCGTAAACAGATGTGGTAAGAGAATTTCTCCAGAGGAGCTAAGCCCGTCTGAAAAAATATTTCAGGGGGGAGCCACAGCTCGACTAGCTCCACGATTCCTACTCCCTGGCGGGTTGGATCACCTTTTTAATTTAACTGCAAGATAAATACTGCCGATTCATGGATTATGATACCTTTTACATCACAACAAAGCAAAACAGACAAATAAGGCCGATGCACAGATTATGAAGCAATTTTAATTAAAAAGTAAATAGAGAGCACATAAGTGCGTAGTTGATATATAGGAATTTAAGGGGTTTATTTATTTATTTCTTTATTTTTTACGAGTCTTTTATGGATGTTTAACGACCCATATATATACACGATTTATACACACAGCAGAGCCCTTTCCCTAAGAAATGAAAGTATCTGTTATAAAAGAAAGCAAAGAAATGTAAAGGAAACTTTCGTCACAAAAATAAAATATTTCACCATCAGAACACTGTGGAACAGCGAAAAGAGTTGGAACCCAGACTACGATCAAAACAAAAACTCATAAGTAAAAAAAAAAAAAAAAAAAAAAAAAAAAAATTCTTTTTAAGTTCCACTGAACTTTTCCTTTTGCGCGTGGGTGCTGCACATTTAAAAACTCCCCCCCCCGCCCCTCTAATCCCCAGTAGACCTCCTTGGGCAGGATTTTCCAAAAGCGTTTTGTAATCACTTCACTACACAGAGCAGTCGCATAAATTTTGACTCCTCCGGCTGCAACAGTTCAAAGAACGGGTATACCAATTCCGGGAACAATGGCCTTAAAAAAGCGGCGAACATCAAAGGTAAGAAAACGTGAATTTGGGACTTCGCGGTAGATTTTTGAAAGTATTATACTCTCCCTCGCTACTACAAAAGAAATCTAGCCTGGAAAGGGAGGCGAGCCTATGGAGCATCAGTTCTGAAAAAAAAAAAAAAAAAAGAGAGAGAATATGGCAGAATTTAGACTGTTTAGCGAGCTGCTAATCTCCAAATGATGCATGCAGGTATTGTTGGAACCATGAAGATCCGCCTATCGTCTTCTAAGAAAGTGGGAAAGAGGGACGAAGCTTCAATTTATGTGTACCCTACACTGTCAAAAATTATTTCTTTAATTCACGGAAATTTTATGCAGCAGTGCTGCCGGAATACCTCCGTTATTTGACGAATATCCTATTCTTCAGATTTTCGGGAAGAATTCACGAAAATATAACGTCCTCAAGGAGTACGGAAATTATTCGTTAAAAAATGAGGAATGAATTAATGTACAAAAACGCACTCTCAAAAATTATTTCTTCAATTCACGGAAATTTTTCTGGCAGTAGCGCTGACCCAATATCTCCGTTATTCGGCCAATATCGGTTTCTTCTTCTGTTAACTGAAGAAACTTCTTCATATTCAATTTGAATCTTTTTCCTCCTTAAAGTTCACGGTGCAGCTTGCAAATATACAATCTAAATGTTTTCGATACTTCAGCGCAATTATTATTATTATTTTTAACTATTCAAAAGTTGCATGATTTCAAAAAAGAAAAGCCTGATTAAAAACTGGTACACTCTGAAAAATTCGTTTTTATACATTAATTTACACCTCATTCTTCAACGAATAATTTCTGTATTCTATGAAAATGTAATATTTCGGTGAACTCTTCTAGAAATATTACATTTTCATAGAATACAGAAATTATTCGTTGAAGAATGAGGATTATGTTAATGTATAATTTTTCAGAGTTTACCATAATGTTTCTTAAGGATTATTTTTACCTGTTCTTTTTCGAAATCATGCAACTTTTGAACAGTTAAAGTAATAATAATAATTGCGATAAAGTCTCGAAAGCATTTAGAATCAGGCACCAGAAAAATATTTTTTTTGGGGGGAGGGGTCAAAAAATTTCGGAGGGGGTCCAAACTGTAAAAAAGGCAGAATTTCTCACTAAAAGACTATATCATTATCATTTTAGTAACAAAATTCAAAATTTATGGGGGGGTTGTCTGGACCCCCTAGACCCCCTAAATACGTACTTGTTTGAAGAACTCTAAATTCAGTTTCCTTTATAAAGGATGCTGTTCTCACACTCTGTATAAGAATTAAAAAGAAATAAAATTATAAGCGTTCAAGGAAATTTCGTCTTCACAGTCAACTGTCCATAAGTTTATACGCCCACCCATTCCCCATGTCTTATTTTCTGGAAAAGGGTAAGGAGCGGTGCATAAGCCCCTTAAAGTTTTCGAAGACCACCGGAGTCGGCCGCTTATTCTTGAAGTCGAATCTTCCAGAATTTCTCACAAAAAACTATATCATTGTCATTTTAGTAACAAAAATCAAAATTTATGGACGTACTTATTTAGAATGTATCTTTACAAGCTGTACTGTGGACTTTTACAAACAATGAACCTTTAGGAGTTACGAAACACTCGAGAAAAATGCTGAACAAACGGAATTTTGCAATATTTCCCTCAACAGGTAACTGCCTAGGCCCATTTTTGAGCTCATGAATTTTTCCTGAAAGCTGCGTGAGACATGCAGCTTTACTGTTATTATTAGTCGATACAAAGTTTTTTTTAACATTGCTACATTGTACTCACTCTTTAAAAAGTCTAATATTTTTGGTACAATCAAAACCAGTCTCCTTTGACTGGTGCGTGGCGAATTAGTTCACGTTTAACTGTAATATATTTTATCTTGTTTTTGCTGTTACCGGCTAGCCCAAAGCATATAGGAATAATGATAACATTACTCAGTACATTTAAAACTTAACTACCTACACTTCGCATAGTAAAACGTACCAGGAACGTAGCGAGAAAAAAACTTCTTGGGGGGGGGGGGGTCCAAAAGGTGAAAAAGTTAGAATTTCTCACATAAATGATTGATTTATTGACATGCAATAACGAAAAATCCAAAATTTCGAAGGATTCCCAGCCCCCTAGGCCCAAGCCCTGGCTACGTCCATGAAACATACCTGAAACACTGACCCTTAAATAGTTCACAATCTGTTGAAAGACACTTTTATACAACGGAGACCAAGAACGTTGAATAAAAGTGTCTTTCATTCAACACCAAGTTAAGTATTACACATTTGGTCTAGGTACGTACTAATTTACTGCGTACTTGATACTTCACCGTATTTTAGAGGGAAAATATTTCGGTACCTTTCGCTTCCGTTTAAGGGACGTTTCACTGAAGCAGCAAAACTAGCACAGTCTAGACTGGAGACCTTAGAATCGAAATCTATCAATCAGCCAACAATGCTAGCAGGATTTTTTTCTTTTTCTTTCTTTGTTTTTTAATTTTTCGTTTAAGTATTATTGTAACCAATGCGCCAAACTCAGCTAATTTCATTCTGCCACGTACTAATTGTCATTGAATGCTTTATGACAGCTTTTCATAAGCTAAATAATTTGCCTAAGTGCATGAAATGACAGAAAAGTCCTCGAAAGCTTCGTTTATAGGTATGCCCTGAAACTTCTATCAGCGACCGCCTCTATTAAGCACCCCCCCCCTCTCCAAAGGCCAGTTTTATCAGGCACCGAATTTTTGCCTTATTTACTTAATGTTAAAAAATCCTCTAGAAGAAACCACAAAAACCTCTATAAGCGACCTGATAAAGATAATGGTCATAAGCAGACCGCGGATTATATGCAATCGCATATTTGCATATGTAATTGCATTTTTCGTGTGTTTTTGGTGGTTTTACATAAAATGACGGATTTTCTCTGAGGGATGCATGTTTCAATCTCTAGCTTTAAATTTGTAACTCTTTTTTTTTTACCTTCCTTTCAGTATTTTTTTTTCTTCAACTCTAAGTCCCACGCTTTGAAAAATTTACACAACCTCAGGTTCTCAGCAAAATAGCCCAAGATTTTTCGTTTTCCTCCCCCCACTCGTTATTGTTCACAAAACTATTGCACACCTCTTTCAGGGGGTGAAGAAAGCTATCTTTACCCCATCAAGTAGTAAAGCCCATCTATCAATTTTCTCACAAAATTAAAATCTCAAAATCTGCTGCTGAGTGATGTAATAAGTCAAGTTGTACAAGTACAGGACGGTAAAATTCCAGAGTCATTAGAAGAAATCACAGAGAACTTGAATTTTATTTTAAATAAATAGTCATGATTTTTGGCAGTGAATAAAATAAATATTTTATGAATGGTGAGGAGGTGTGGATTACCGGAAAATGTAGAACCATACAAAGCGAAATATTATAAGTACTGTCCAGTGACATCCGTTCATGTTGAAAGAACATTATCAGCATATAAAATGATTTTAGATGATAAAAGACAAAGTCTTACAGTTGAGAATTTAGAAAAACACTTAGTTGTGCATTGTAACAAAAATTACTGAAAGCAGTTTTAATTCATATTTCACATCACTAAGATTGTGAAAAAAATTGATTCTGCTTTAACCCATTAACAGTCTTCGTTATTTCTAATTCTGTCTTTCATGAAGTTTTCAATTTTCAAAAGAGAAAAAAAAAAATGTGTCATAATTGCAAGGTAAATGATAGAAAATACTTTTACAAGTAAATACGTTTTTATTTTCTGTTAATATGTGCATATTTTTTCAGTTATTTAGTGCTTATTTTTAGATTTTTAATGCATACTTGAAGATTTTTTGATGCATATTTACATGCATATTTTGTCATCTTTTAAGTGCATATAATCCGCGGTCTAGTCATAAGAATCCTAGACAAAGACAAAACGGTCTTTTGCTTGCCTACCTGAATGTGGGTTGGTGAATGTATTGCTACTGACAATCGGAAGACTTGTACTTTTTGAAACGTTCGTACACTTTTTATTATTGTATTACACAATGTATTTATTACACGTAAAATACAGTTAATGTTTTTTTATCTAATTTATTTGTGTGACGCTTGATGAAAATTATAATTATTAAATGTAGAACACTTTAACAGTATTATATAATATAACTATGCCGGTGGAGCCATATAGCCAGGGCGTATCAAACTCAAGATTCCAATCTAGCACATTGTCATTGGTATAGTTATTCAGAGGTATGCTTCGAGATTGAGATTGCTTAAAACTACAGATATCCTACACTTAAGTGACAAAATTCCGAAATTTTCTAACACCAACATCCACTTTTTTCCGCAAAAGTTGATCAACGCATTGAAAAATCATAAACAGCGTTGGAACGATGCACGTATGACGAAAAATCGGTGATGTAAAACATTTGCAAAGAAGAACATTGTAGAGAACCAAAGTCTACACAGAGAGAAAATGCACTGACATAATTCTCAATAATTCACTGTAATAGACAGTAAAAATTTTAAAATAGGAATAGTGCACTTAAAAACTTTTAATTACAATAAAAACAATTTCCCTCTCCTCTCTTGTGCTGTCACATTGGTTCGTTGGAATTATCTTCAATTATTTTATGACCACCTTGTACGTATTTATTATGTGTGTAATAGTGGCTTACTGTAAGCCACATAATTAGGGATGGACGCAAGACGAGGCGGAGAGCTTTTTTTGCGAGACGAGACACACATTTTTAACATTACGATATAGGGATTTTGCGAGACGAGAAAAAGCGTTTAGGCTATTATGCGAGACGCCTATTTTTCCGTCTTGCGTCCATCCCTACACGTAATGTGTGTGGGGGGGGGGGACGATGAGAAGGGGAAGGGGCACACAAGGAAACTTTTTTTTTTTTTTTAATCAATGAAATTTTTTCAAATTTAACTTTTCTTTTTCTATGGAAATTGCAGAATACAATAGCTGAAAAAATTATATTTTAAAACCCTACAAAGGACAGACATTACAATATAGAACAAAAGCATATAGTCACTTAGTCATAAGCACTTAGTCACATACAAGCTTATAGGTAGCATTTATTTTAATTTTGAATTTTGAATCTTCACACTAATGATTTTGCATCCTAAAGGAAAGGAAATGCATGGAAAACTGACAATTTCATAGCTGATTGGAGGGGTCAGGGATCCATCAAAACACTCCTTGAGGGGGGGGGGGTCTCAGTAGACCCATACAAACTGCATGTGCAGGTTCATTGCAAGTGCATAAAATATTTGCGATTAATAGCTACCATTAAAAAACCCAGGTTGTGCTTGAACTGACAGTTATTTTCATAAATAGGAGTGACTCCAAAAGACGTGCCCGCTACCTTTGAATGGATGTTTTACGAGGCCCTGAAAATGTTCTGCATTGCAGATGAAAGGAACCAAGATCTTTAGTCAAAGTAGTTTGATGATAAATATGTATATTAAACGTAATACTTCCATTTTATTATTGATCATAATCGCTCGAAATAGCTGCAATGGGCAAAAGAAACTACATTTTTATTGCTCAGGAGGCGGTAAGAAGTAAAACTGAGTTATAATCACAATATTACAGCTGATGACACAAGATTTTTAAATGCAGAAAATCGTAAACATGACTTAACGAAGACAGGCTTGATGTGAAGCTTCAAGCTTAGCCCAGGGCCTAGTTAAGAGAGACTTTATGCAGGGGCGACCCAACACGGTGATCAAGGTAAGCAATGCATCGGGGTGCAGTCTTCGAAAAGGTGCCATTTCGAACTCGAAAGCTTGAAAAAAGTACAAAGGGGGGGGGGGCGTACTCTAGTGCCGCCCTTGTATAAAAAGACCATTTTACCTGCTCAAAGTGTACAATAAAGCACTCTTCAGCAATATTTTTTTTTTTTGGGGGGGGCGGAAACCCCTTAGCTCTTCCCCTGGACTACTGTCTTTAAGCACTGATGAGTATCGTGTTTTAGACTGTTGACTTCTTTCATTTCTCTTGACTAAGCAAAGCTGCGTTTGTTTATAGGTAATCCCAAAAGATGGCAGCACTAAATATTCTGGCACATTAAATTTGTCAAGTAGTTTCATAAATCTGAATCAAATGAGGAAAAAGCATATTTTGCTTTTATTTTATATGATAACAAGGTTAAATTAGTTTTTAAAATGTTTCTGCTTTATAAAATAAATTTCGTTTCTTGTACTGAACATGCCATTAGATTGACGATGACGATATAGTAACCTGACCTCTCACTTATACGCGTTCTAAAGGACAGATTTAAAATCACGTATAACTGAAAGGGTTTTATGTTTTAACTCTTCTATATTATGAAAGATCGAACATTTCAAAAAAATATGCCTACTTATACTTTTTCATTTAAAAAGAGTATATTTTAAAATATGTAACTATACAATTTAGTTTAACTTTTAATTCAAAATTAGAATGTCTACGTATAATTCCATTTTGCGTAGGAGAAACTTAAATTGTACTTAACATTCCTTTAACGAAATATCATCAATTCTTTTTTAATATAACTACGCAAGTTTTTAAAACAATCTTTTCTAACTATTAAAGTTTGTTATTGTATTTTAAATCAAGTCAATTTTAGAGATAACGTCTCAGTTTTTCTAGGATCCCTAATTCAGTAGCATAAGATAGGACAGAAAGATAAGTTTCATCATTATCTGATTTATCATCATTTTCACCCGTAACACAAAAACAGTTTCAATGACTTATTTTACTTGATATTACATTTTCACCGACATTCCCATTTTTTTTTAAAACACCGCATCTTCGAGGACGTTGACGGAGTAAAGTACGCCTGTGTGACACGATTTTTGAATTGGGTTGCTTACTTTTGCGTATATAAAAGAGACGCGTAAATTGAGAGGTCACTAATTCTTTTCCCATGCATCGCAGGAACCACCACGGGAAGAAAATATCATAGGGAATGATCAAACCCAGCTGTTGAGATGATGAGAGCCAAAAATAAGAAGTCAATTTCGGTGGTTGGTTGGTAAGCACGGGCAGTACCCTCATCTTTTATTAGCAATTAGATTTTTAAAGCATTAAGCGATCAGAGTGATAATCCAGTGCTGCCGTTTGAAAAAGTTTCTGCGTATTTAAAATAAGAAGATTGCCACAAATGCAAATTTAACGTATAGCAAAACAAACAACCATAATCTTGATTTGCGCTTAAAAAATCCACTCTTGTGCAAGACTAAAAATTTTACTTTTACCAAATTGTCCCCCATGGCGCGCGTTTTAATTAATTCCTCACATTAATTTTCTTTTACTTTTAAAACCAGAGGAAAGTGGTAAATTCCTGGCATTATCCAGAAATATATATACCTCCAAGAAACTTCCTAGCTACGAGATTTATCTAAATTTAGACCGCAATTTTATGCTTAAAAAGTACAGTAAATTTACCTCATCAAAATGGCAATTATGATTTGAAGGATTACGTCGGATTACCCACTCGAGGGATCTAGGCAGAGGGTGGGGGTGGGGGGTGTCTTTCTAACCCATACCTACCTTTTACAGGCTAATGTTCCCAATTGGGAACATAAATATATAAACTTTATTCAAAAATGAAATTTTACCAATACCGACGCGGAAAAATTAGCAGATAAAGTCAAGATTGTTCGATATAGTAGTTTAGTTTATCATTATTGGGAAACTGGACAAAGAATCATGAAAATAGTTCTTGGAGTTGGGGGGGGGGGGGGAGGAAGCCATCTTAATACACCACCACCCCCTCCAAACTTAATTCATATCTTTACTTAAAAATAAATCTAATGAATTCGTAATATTTCATTATTTTTTAAATCCGCCATCAATTTTCCGTTTTTGAAACCAATGTAAAAGTTAGAAATGACCCAAGCCCTCCCAAGTGTGACACTCTAAAAATTTTATACAATACTTTTCGCACCATTTAAATGACTAATATTCTTTATCGCGTTTGAAGATAAAATATGGCAGGATTTCAATTCAGTCTGTAAAAAAGTTAAAGATTTGGAGAAAACCGCAGAAAACTTCGAACGACTAGGTCAGCAGACGCGCCCTGCTTTCGAACCGGGCACCTTCAGTCTCCCAGTTGAGAGCGATATACGCTCGGATACAGGTTAGGCAGTTGGGCACCTAAAGGCAATTATGAAGCGAAGACTCTTGGCGATTCTTAAAATGTATCCACTTCTATACAACACCTTTCTTAAAATAAAGTTAAATGTATTAGCATCTGAATTTTGGTTTCTCCCCCGCCGCTGAAACTTTTCAAAAACGATTGAAAATAATTCAAGTTGTCAATTTAAAAAGTTATAGTTTCAAAGAAAAGTAATCTGGGAGTCAATAAGTGAAAAAGTCAATTTGCCTTTCCACGTTGGACCCATGTTTCATTTCTAGCCAATAAAGCTGAGTAAGTATTGAAGTTAAAAAAAAAAAAAAAAAAAAAAAAAAAAAAAAAAAAAAAACCGTGAGTTAGGAGATCAAGTTTTGAAATAAAATATTTTAAACACAAATTCACAACCTTTCATGAGTAGTTGGCTTCATGACAAAAAATTAACTTTTATCTGTAGCAGAGTTTTGCTTATACTTGGACAATTAATAATGACAGACAATGTATTGCATATACTTAGTAAAATGACACAAGAATATCAATTAACAATTTTATTGTGCTCAGAAACATTTACAATAGTGAAACCAGAAAATATATGCTCGTCAAGTACATAAGCATTTAATTCTCAAAATTACATCACAATAATGGCCTGTACCGTTTTTGACCAAGATTAATTTATACAGTGCTATATTTCCTAGGGTAAGTAAAATTATTACAGCATAGAGTAATTACCCCGATTAGAGTGCCCAACGATTCTTTTTAGACTGCTACAAAAATTCTTAATCATTAATTTTCCTATTTTCATTTCTCTAATAAAAAATTTGATTTCTACAAAATACTCTGCAATATATAAAAAGTAAAATGTTAATCTTTCGTTTTATTAATATTTTTAGGAAAATAAATTCTATATACCCCACTCATGTCGGAAATTTATCACTACTGGAATAAACACAAATTGGAGAAGTGAGCTGAAAAAAGTACAGCATGCCATATAGAAAGCTCACTCGCAACATTCTAGATCCAGTTGATATTCACTATAAAAATTCAATTAACGTATTTGAGAACGAACATAAACAATAAATTTTTAGAATACGGAATTGCATTAACTTATCGTCACGTTGCATATCATTCGTAAGGATAAAACGCAGGAAGACTACCTATCGAAAGAATAAATGCCTTGGGCGAGGGGCTTAAGTGATCTAATGCGTCTTCATGTTACATCTAGAGAAAACTTCTAAAACTCCGGACCGTTAGATCAACAGCTATGGTTTTCGATCACTAGTGTACAGATTTTATAGTGTACTTCGAGATTTTTAAATAAACATTGAACAAATTTCTATAAAATTACACTTTATATTTTACTAGTATCATTTTCATTACATTCTGTTGTATTCACAGGCTAAACACTTGCAATCTTCACTTTCACAGTAATCGTAAAGCTTCCGATTGCTAAGCTTTACAGTTTCTTTGGTTTTAACCCTAGAGTGCTTTCTGTAGTCAACTGACAACTTGTTTTTTCGGAATGAATAAAAATTTTGTAGTTTGGATAAAATATGCATTTAAATAAATATGGCCATAATGGAAATTTGTTTTTAAAAATCTATAGCAACATTAATTGAGCAAATATTAAGCGTGTGCATCCAGTTCGCCAAATAAATTTTTGATTATTTTTATTGCCAAATAAAAATACGAAACTATTGAAAAAATTTTACTGGGTCTAGAATTGGAATATAATCATGAATGTTATCATCAAAGTAGAATTAGGCTAACTCTTGTTTTATGAGGTTCCAATTTTTCGAATTTGAATGTTACATGATTTTTCTGGGAAACTACATGCTGAAATTTAACATGCAGGCCTAGTTACGCGGGGAAAAATAAAGTTCAAATTTTACTTTCATCCAATTTTTAAAAATATCTTTCATTTTAGAGTTAAAAATGGGTTCTTTACTACCCAAAACTCTGAAAATATTAGCGTGAATAATAATATCCTTCAAATTGATAGAGGGTCTTCCGAAAATACTTCACCTACGCGTTGAAAATGCAGCTCTGCTTCGACAATTAACTAACCCACTTCTCTAATGCTAAATCGCAGAATGGGTGATCAAGTCATTCTGCGATTTAGGAAATCTGAAGCTGGCCAGCCTTCAGATTCCTTGAGTCCGAATGCGGAACGCGAGACTGACAATATCCCCCTCAATTTTTTAACCTCTAAAAGTTGTTCCCTCTTAAATCCCACTAGTTTAGTGAAGTATTAGAAAACCCACTGCCAACTTTATGGATGCACTCTTACGATTAAGCTGCCCTATCATAAAGTACTAAATCTAGTCCTAACGAAAACATTGCAAAACAGACTAATGGAAATTGGCAAACCTGCCGATCTTACTGACCTTTGGAAAGTTCCTGGTCTAACTTTAGAGTCGATATCGTGGCTTGTAAATCTGAATTTTGATATATCTGGTTCTCAAAACCTGGTTACGTAACATTATAGAAGTTATATATTTTGTCACATTTGAGTGGAATTGTTTAGAAGGTAACTTATGTGAATAAAAAAATTTCAACCAAGCTTTTTAGAGAGATTCTAAATCGTGAAGTACAATTTTTGAATAGGATCGCTATACAACTACTTTAAAGTCAAGTCAATTCGCATGTGCGAAATTAACTAGTCGCATTTTTACACGAACTCTCGCGCTCGTAACTTCAAAAAATTTGAATTTTGTCAATTCACTCCAATTAAAACCTATGAGGTACTTTTACTCAAGTCTTATCACAAGATAAGTTAAATTGCTTGTTTAAGCTGTTTGAACATAAAATTTTAAGGATTAACCCACGGAAGTTGTTAGATAATATTTCGAGCCAAAAAACTTTTCATGAAGTTTCTCATGAGCAATTCTTAAAAGTCACTTCACTCTAAAAAGGATTCTGAGCACATTTTATGAATGAACATTACCTACAGCATTTGCAATTGTCTAGCAATTCTTGTTAACCTTCGAAACTTTGAGGCAATTCGAATTAGCAGCTTGAGAAATTTTAATTCCCACTACAGCTTTCTTCAGCAAAATTAGTTACTACAGCAAATACAATACGTTTGAACTGTCGCCATAGCAACTGTCTTTTAGAAAAGACAAAAACTCTTTAAATGAGATGCAAGAATGAAGCCATTTAAATAAATCGTACGTTCAGTTAATCATTAAAAATGTCATTCCACCCTACAGTCATTGAGCTAGCGCCCTTTGATTAATTTATAATTATTTTTAAGCATTATTTCTTTGACTGTGGTATAGCCGTTGGCAGAACCGTAATTAGAAACATTGTTGGATCGCTGGCAACCATCGTTCGGCAACCAGTTAAGGAGCCCGACTCCATTTCTATTAATAGTTAAGATAATTTGTTTCGTAGGTAAGTTGAGAATGTTAATTCCGATGGAAGAAAATATTCTCAAAACGATATCTAGATTTTTTTTAAAGCAAAGTTTAACAGCTTTGTTTCATGAAAAAGTTCTGTCAATGAAATTTGAAGGTGTCTACTTCCCAGCAAGAGATCATGGTGCATTATTCCAGTCGTAATTAGTGTCCTGTACGAGAAAGGTCAAAGTTCTCCGATTACGTTAAGTCCACTCCTTTCATCAGCAACAATCAATATTCAGGGACAATTCGTATGTTGATGCACAGATCTTCGCAGAAGCAACAGACATCTTTAGTGGGGAGAATAATCTAGCTTTCCTGTGATATCCAGTCATTTTTAGAAGGATAAGATTCTACTTGCTTCATTATCGAAGACTATTTACTAGGTTCGCTGAAAGTGTCAGTCGAATAGCTCGGCTGCAGTTGAGAAATTAACCTAAAATAGAAGCTTCATTAAGCAATCGTGGTATATAACAGCAGATAAAGCATGATTTTTCAGTTTAAAAGTAAATTTTCAACTTTTTTATCGCTCTTAAAAATTTGGAGATAAAACTTCAGACCAGTCCACCAAAATTGTTCCGTGTTTTGGGATGATTCGCTTCAATTTTGTTGCAATACGTTCAAATTTGCATAGAACTGCCCTGCACAAGGAACAGTCTTTCAGTGAACTTCTTGGCTTCAATTTTGACCAACTCGGTAGGTATTGGTTTAAGATAAAGGAAATTTTATCTTAAAGGCTGAAAAAACTGAACTTCAGATTGTTAAAAACACCACGCTTTCCGTTTAATCTTTAAACTAATCATTTGACCGACCTGCATAGAGAAATTAAATATTACAATTTAGATTTTTTATTCGTAAACAATCTGCATCACCGGAGAAATTAAATTTTTCTTCGCACAGCAGCAGTTTAAAAGCTTTGCTTCCCATTAATTTAATCTTAAGAGCCGATGCATTGCCGATTTTAAGCTACAAGGCGCTTCCCTTTAAACAGAAAACTGGGGAATTTCACTATAAAGAGCGGCTAGGTCAAAAACTTTACTCATGTATGCTTTCGCGTGCTAATTTTACAGAAGTTTGACAATAGAAGGGATCTGATCCAGAGAAAAAGTGTTAGTAAAACGGAAGAAAAAAAATTGGCTGCTTATTGAGATATAAATGCTGACGCTGTCCAAATTCAGGCAACGTCAGCAGGTACGTCTCTTTCACCAGCTGAGGAGTCCAAAAAGAAATCTACAGGACAGCAAGAAGTCTGGATCATCTCCATTCTGTCATGAAACAACTGCAACTTTAGGACATTCTGCCCTAACTATGATTCAAAAGCGAATACTCATTCGCAATTCTTAAAATTTTGGAGAGAGGGAATTAAGCGTCGAAGATTTTAATAACATTACGGTTGTTTGTATAAAATTTTGATAAGGCATAATTCAATCTAGTTTGAGGGAAACAAAGCTTACTTATGCTTCGGCATTTTAAACATCACATAGTGAGTGAGTAGTTAATATTTTTAAATACCCAATTCATTTTTACCGGGCTTCAATTTATTACGCGAGCAGTAGATCGTGTACATTGAATACATCGAAACTGAGCGAACAGAAGTTTTGGTACTTGTGGGGAGACTAACTAAATCCCATGATTTAAGAGTATTTAATCTTTGAAAGAAGTCCGAGCTTTTAAGTTAACTATATCTGAATAACTAGAAGACTTAAACCCGCTCCCCTCTTGAAGGCGTTGGTTCACTTTTGTACGAATGGGAAATTAAGAATGCAGAAGCTGTAACCCTGTTAAATATCTCCACAAAAATTACCATTCAGTTACGTTAATGACGACGGGAAGAAATTAGTTAAGTTTTAATAATTTTAATGCTGATGTGACAAAAAAATGGTACTTAAATATAATTTGGGGCAGTATAAAAAAGGTCTACCCAAATTATCATGCAGACCAGATAGTTATCGCTTTACTCAGAATGTTCCATTTACCTATAAACCGTATTTAAGCATAGTATTTTAAATTTACAAAATTATTGAAGTTTAATCGGGAAATGTTTCTAGAAGACACATGCCTGCAAAATAGCAGGGTTGTTCCTTGATTTGGGGGGCGTTTGACTTTGGGCCTGAGGCAGCTTCCCCACTTGCGCCGGCTTTAATCGGGCTCCAGCTGTACCCATTACGTTGTGTAGTGTATCTTAAAGTTTAATATTATTAAAGTGACAAGACAAGAAACCGTATATTTTAGATGAAAATGCATACACAAAAATTTGCACTTTTCCCCATCGGTTAAATTTAAAGGTTCATTCAAGAAATTGAGATTTAGGTTTTTACAAATATCGAATCTACCGATCAGTTTAAAAAGAAAGCCAACAATCCAATTTAATTTCTGTATTTGTATACATAAAATAATCCTGTACTTTTAATGCCCGAAATATGCTGTCTCAACTGGATATTTGATCTATGTGTTTAAGGTGCTTTGACACAGCACTTTTAATGCCGTTACAACTTTGAAACTCGTTTTAAGACTTACAAGCATAGATGTCCAGTTTTAGAAGCATAGCTGTAACAAAAAGGTCAAGAGAGTAATTGATTGTGGGGGTTGGGAGTCAAAACCATACTTACGGACCTAAGACTGCTTCTGAAAACTAAAATATACCATAAATACAGTACCGTAATAGAGATTACGTCCCCAGTAACAATTCGGATTTTTGGAGCCCTATCCATTCTGGAAGCGGTCCTCAGCACGGCATCCGGCCTGCGCTTGCACTCTAATTTCTTTCCTGCGTCCGCATTCTTTCAATCTTCATAATCTACAGCTAGTCAAGCGATAGGAGAGAATGCATTAACTTGGGTTACTTCAATGCGAATGCCAAGTTAAAGCTGTAAATTAGAAGTTTTAGTATGCAAAATTAAAAACCAATGAAAATTCTTTATGCATAATAGACTGGAAATTCTCTAAATTGCCAAAACTCGAAATAAAAATTAATGTTCTCACTTAATATTTTTGATTGTTCAAGCATGTTCGTAAACGTACCATCGCTCCCTGTCCAATGCTTCTGGATCCGTTTCCAACTCTCCACTTCATGTCTTCAACCCGTCATTTTAATGACTATATTGCTTACCCTGAAAAATATACTTTCAAGAGAGGAATTTAACAGTGCAATCAAGAAGCAAAAGCAAATTTATACTTAAAATACTCCGATTGAAAATATTGTCTTTCATTTCATCAAATCTCATCCATGAGGAGAGAATATATCTTTCCATTAGCAACATATTCTGGTCTGTCTTTGATATTCATTTGGTGCCCCATAATAAAAATGTCCAGAAGTTCGGGCTTCAGTAGTGGCAAAAAGGATTTGTGGCCAGTATTAGCCCATTGGGGAAAAAAAAAAACTGATGTTTAAGTCAAATACATTTAGGAAACTTTAAAACATCCTTGCCTTGCTCGATCCATTTTTAGGGCTTCACTATCTTTTCGATAAAAATTCTGCGAAAGTTAACTATCTACAATACTACAATACTGATGTATGCACCAACATTCTCAACTTTCCTCTCATTTAGTCGAAAATTTGTCATTTTTCGTATGTAAATTCCGGTTTTGTTGTGGGATTAAGGCCAATTATCTACACGAGGGACCTCGGCCTGTGGGTGGTGTGCCCTCGGTAGGAGTCTAAGGGGTCCTAATCCGTATTTACGCTAAGTTTCGGAGAAAACCAAGGCAAATTAACGATTCGGTTGGCGGACGCAACCTGGTTTCGAATCGGGTAACTTCCGTTTTCCAGTTCATCGCGCAATGCATTATGCCACTGGTAGGGCAAATTCCAGTTTTAATAGAGTGGTCGCTAAATTAACTTGTCAATTTCATGGCAGTCTAATATTTTACTCAATAATTTCTTAATAACTTGTTAGAATGCAGAAATAGATCCAGACATTAGTACATCAACAATAATGGTTAAATTAGCCAACATAGGAAACCCGACTTTAACGCAGATTTCTTAATCAAAAGGAATACTTTAAAATTAATGTTCGGATGAAGATCTTTAAAGTCTAAGTTCACGTTCAGTTCTTGCCGTCAGTAGAATTTTATCTGAAAAGTGAAGGCAAGATTATTTAGGACTTGTTTTAACCAACGTTTTAGACCAGCAATAATGTACCCATTTGAGTATGAAATGTTTAGTCAAATAAACCATCTGGCGACAAGGTAGTGAGGCAAGCACAGCAATATTAATAATAAACTCAAGTTATTGATGTACAGCTTTATTTAAAGCAATTTGAGATTGTTTTGAAAAAAAAAAGCCATTTAACACAGAACTATTCACCATTGCATTTTTTGAATACTTTAAAAATTATCCTCATTAACTGTAAGCTTTTTTAGATGAAATCTTAGAGCGTGGAATCGGCAACAAATCGATTTTTATAGGGCCCAATGCCAACTCCACGCTGAAAGTATTTCATCCTTTCTCAAACCATGCATTGACATAATTTGATGTTATTTAAAAATTTCATATCCGTAATGCTGAACGATTACGAGAATAGAATTCTCTTAACTTTAAACTAAAGCTGTGACTGATCACCAAAGGTTTATGTTGACGAGTAACTGCCTAACAAATTGATTGCTTCATGTATAAAACATTTAGATTTTATTCTACCGCGGGAACACTTCAGTTTTGTGTTACAAAGTGAATGTTCATTTATGCAGCAAATTTGCTTGTACTGCGTGTTTCTTGATGGGGCTAAAAGTTTCCCAACGTTCTTTTTACCACCTTTTACCTCTATCTTAATTTTGAGAGTACAGTCCGCTTTACTGCGGTGAAATTACCGAAGTGAGCACAGTTTTCTAACAAAACTACGAACTTCACTAGCGTCAGTTCTTTACATAGCCGACTCATGAAACTGAAAATCGTGTAGCTTCATTTTTTAAACCAAATTTTAGTTTACTCGTAAGATAGTTTTAGCTTTGATTTAAAGTTTATTTAAAATTAATCCTTTTAAGTATATCATGCTTCTCTATAAAAGGAACTTAACTTTATTACATCAATAAACATAGAAACAATGAAAATTTGGAAACGCTGTGTAACTATTTTCACTATATTTAATTTAGAAATGAAAGAAAAGCTTTGATGACGGATCGGTTAACTACATTAATCTTTTTTCATACAAATTTTGCTACAAGTTTAATTCAAGATTACACACAATATAAATAAACCACCAGTTTTTCTGGAAGCTTGCGTAAAATTATAATGAAGCTATACTTACGTAGATGAGGCATGAAGAGTCCACCCTAGAAATACTACAGAAATATTAAAAATACTGCATTAGGAATAAGGGATAAAATATACCAAGAGCAAGAAAGCATTTTTAATTAAATAGACTTGCAAATAATCCTCTAATAAAAACTCTTTTTAAATTTTAATCTCAGGAGTAAAAATTTTATATCTGTTCTCAAATCTACTAAAAAATGACATACATTTTATAGAACTAAGTGTGTACATCATTACAGTAAGTGAATAATGGTAAATTTACGATAATTACGGGCCTAATTTATTAACTGTTCCAATTATATTTATAAGCAATTAATCTTCAAAGTGAGACCATCAACAATGTGCGTAGAAGGGAAGGAATCTTTTCAAAGTTGTTTCAAAATTAAGCTGAAGGAATCCATTGTTCAATTTAGAGTTTCCCTTAATTTTACGGTTTACATATTTGCCAGTAATTCCTTCCAAAGAAAATCATTTTTTAAATTCATTCTTTCTTATACATAACATCACCGCATCTGGTAACTAATTTGAAAGTACCCAGCGCACGAAACAGATTCATCTAAATCTGGGAATTTTTACTTTTCAAAAGTTTAAATCTGCATATTAAAATTTAAAATAAATGTTAACAGAAAGAAGTTAACCGGGCAGGGCACAAAATTGTTATAGCTTTCTTCGCATTACTACGAGCTAAACTCTTCAATTTTCAAGTTCTGAATTTTCAAGTAGTCTTTATTTTTTAATGTATTAAGTTAACGCTAAGTAATCAGAAATCATTCTTATTCTTTATTTGAACATTTTCTTAATATCGTTATTATAAAAACTCCGCTTTTTATCGCATGTAGACAATCAAGGTGAAAAGTTATTTGAAATTTCACTCTGTTCGAATTTTAGTTGAACTGATACGTTTCTAGCAAATAAAATAGATTAAATCTCGGATTCACTGAAATTCAAAGATTTCAAATAATTTGGCGCATTTGCTTTTGAACTATTTTCAAAATTTCGAGTGGGGTTTCCATCCCCACTCTTTTTCGCTCAAATTTAAAGAGTTCTTCAGTAAAAGTTTAATTGGGGCATTGTAGATTCGCCATCCAAACATTCGGGAACAGCACCAAAGCAATTTTTACAGATTTTCCCTCCTTCACATCTTTGGTTTCGCTGCAAGGGCTAAAATTGCCGGTACGATCTTTGAATTTAGGACTTTTTCGAACACTCCGATCTCGTCCCGCCAGGCGCTCCAGATTTTTCAAGCAATTTTCATGATTGAAAAACTATCCAGATGGGCTTTTTCATGAAATAGTTCCCCTTATCAATTTGCGATAGCTAACACCTCTCATCATATCACGAGACTTAGATTTCAGTTTCACTTTTAACATGAAATTTCATCAGAAATTAGTTTGTTAGTAATATTAGTACCGTTACATTGTACTTATAGACTAATGCTACATCTATTATGCCTAAGTTATCTATATAATGCTACACAGTAATATAATACGGCTCTTAAGTGTTATATCCTAGTATTACTCCATTCTATATATATATATATATTGCTACAGTTGTACATAATGATATACTATTCATTACACCTAAAATACTGTTCTTACATACTAAGCTGTTAAATGATAAACTTCATGCCAAAGCGAAATTGAAATGCTAACCACCCATTAGAAGTCTGTTCTGAAGGAAGTGTGTGGTCTACCAACCAGATCACTTATTTCATGGCTAATAGTTTCAGGAAGTTTGATCGAAGCTGACCTAAAATTGCATCATGTTACATTTTCTAACGGTTTCTTAAATATTCCGCAATGATCAGTTTCAATATTCGAATCTTTCTTAATTAAAGCCCCACTTAATCTGTTCAGGCTGAAAAGCAAACTCATAGCATATCCATCTATGGCTGGCGAGCAACCAGTATCTTTGTAACCAGTATAGATCATTAACATTCCATTAGGTAATTTACTAAATTAAATCATGTCCCATTCCTATGTACAAGAAAAGTCCGCAAAATGAACAAAGTTTATTCAGTGTCTGATAGATATGACATTTAACATAAGCAAAAATTTATTTGATATTAAGATTTGATAATACTTTCCATTTTTAACTTTCGCACCTTAAATAAAGCACAATTTATTAAAATCCGACAACGACCATAGTGTGAAGTCTATTTAAAAAATACAAGTATATTATACAATATTGAAAAAACCAAATATTCCATATTAAAAATTAGAATTTTGGAAACCTACGGGTTTGCATTTAACCGATATGACATGAAACTTATGCAGATTGATGCTACTACATTTCAAAGAGTGGGATAGAAATTTTTATTCAGAAAAAAGGTGTCATGACTGCTTATGAACAGACATTTTAAAATTAAAAATTTAAATACTTCCCTCAAATCTTTTTAACTTTCACTCGAGTACTTCACAAAAAATCTTGTAGACATACGGACGAGATAAACTGGCTGCACAGCCTTTGTAATTTCACGAGCACGGGATCTTTCATACTGAAGCTCCTAAGCACCAGACCTGTTGAATTAACCGTAAAAATTTACTGATAATGCAAAACTTCACATAACGATTTTCTATAAATGTATTCCTGAAAAAGGTTAGTAGACAGTCACCAAATTATTTTAATCGCACTATCGCACCAGATAAACATAAATTCTTTTGAGAACACTGTAAAACTAATCTTACTTTGTGCGTTCGGGGCATGGGGGGGATTGCAATCTTACTAGACTGTTTCCAGTTTACGATGATGTACATGACTTATGAAAAGAACCATCCATTAATAAGAATTGACTTATAATTGCTATCTTATCATTTACAATAGGTCAGAGGTAGCCAAACTTGGCTCAATGGATGTGGCGCATGGTATTCTTGTGCCCAAGCTTACCAGTATGCTTATTTTAACGCCACCCCTGAAGTTAACGATGTACTAGTTCGAAAAACCTTGCGATTTTGGTACATAAATACAAATAAACTAATTATGTCATGCACTTCAAAATTTTTAGAATACCTCTTTACAAGCTGTACTATACACTGCAATGAGCGACAAACCCGTATCAGTTGCGAGACTTTCAGAAAACAGTCTTAAAAATCGACAATGTAGTAGGATGTGTCACTTTTCGAAAATCTTTTGCTGCGCAATTCCATATTACAGAATTTTTTCTAAAAGTTTTATAAAAGGCACCGCTGTCTCATTAATTACGGAGGGTAACACAGCTTATAAAGAATTATCCTGAATTTTTTAGAGTCCCCGGGACAATTAGTTTATTTCAATTTGTGTACCTATACCTTGAGGGAGATTTTGTTTCTTCGTACTACACCCTTAAGTAAAAAGGAGGCTTCAGTAGTATGACAGATCCGATCTCGTCAGTGAAAAAAATTGGTGCACGCTATGCAAAAATGTGCCACCCCTGCAATAGGTATTTCGGAATAGTAATCAAAGAACTTCTGGGAAACTAAGGCTGGGATGCAGACCTATTGACCATCATTATAAGCTAGTTTATTGACCAATTCTAGTTTTATTATTGGTTTAAAAACTGGAATCGTTAATAAAACTAGTTTATAATGACGGCCAATAGAGGTCCGCATCCCAGCCTAAGTTTATATATATTGACGGTTATTTGTGGTCATACAACGATTTTCCCCTAAAGTTTCAACAAGAGAAGGTGGGAAATTATTCAACAATCCTGACAGATCTTTTAATGTTTAACTAAATTTAAATTACTCCTCTATAAAAAGCGAAATGCTGTATAGACTAAAATACTCCCCCCAAAACTTTACTTCCATTTCGAACCACAAACTACGGGATACGCATTTAATGCAACGGTGTACTGTACTGAATATATTCACTACAATCATGACAATTATAAGGCAATGCCTAATAAATTTATTAATGAAAAACATTCAATGAACGCTCGTTCCTGCTAAACAAACAGAATTGAATACATTTGAATAGACACATATATCTTACCACTAACAGCATCTTGCTTGACAGTGAAAGGAGAACAAATTTGCCCACGCTTCAATTTATAAACTTATTGGCCGCATTCGTAAGCGCCAAACGGTTACACTCGTTCAACGAGTTTCCATCTAGGGTGTTCGTAAAGGAAACTGAGTGCATTCAGTTTATAAACTACAGCGTTCGTATACAAAACTGAGTGCGATTAGTTTCAAACGAAGTAAACTGAGAACGGATTAGGTTCATTGAGTTTGTTGAGAACTGCTGCACCTTGTTTTTGTTTAGAAGTGGCCTCCGTTGTTATGGAAAGTATGTTGTTATGAAAAGTATTTTACGCTTACTGGCGCTGCAAATATTATTTTTTCGAGGAGGAAATTCATGCATACGCTAGAAACTGCTACGAAGGTGGTAATAATTTTTCAAAGGTAATCATTTTCTTGTATTTTTTCTTTTAATAAATTCAAAAATGCATGTTTTAGTTTTGAGATTGAAGTTGATTTAAACCGTTATTAGCGAAATTTGAACTTCTCTTGCTAAATACTTTTGAAAAAATGAAGTGGAAATTTCTAAATTTTGATCTGTGCACTTCAATTATGGCCACTCTTTCTTTTAAAAAAACTGTTGATTTTATATTGAGTATGTACTACAAACTCTCCTCAGCAAAATTAACGCATTCGCGAATTGTAAACAAACACGTCTCCTAGCCTAGGCAACGAAACTAAATAAACTGAAGTTGTTCGTAAAGTTACAAGAAACTGATAACCACTCACAGCACTAAACACACGCATTCCAGTTTTCTTACGGGAACTCGTGCAACGAGTCTATCGTTTACGAATGCACCCATTGTTTGTGCGTAGATTGAGTAGTGATTGCCCATCAGGCAATATCTCCATTATTTCAAGTTGATCAAAGCACGGATCGTGGGCACCGGTGGCTTTGATGTTAAGAATCTTTCCTGCTCCACGTCAATAGCCTAATCGTACGGTCATGGGTTCGATTCCCACTCATACCCTGGATGTTTGAATTTCCTTTCTCTGTGTTAGTAAAAACTTCCACTGTTTTGTCCACTTTACTCGACAAGAATTCATAAGCGGATTTCGAAACTAAGCTCGCAAGTCCGAAGATAAATGGCTTTGTTCGTAAACAAAAACTCGTTTCAGTTTATAAACTGTTGGAAGTTAGAAAAGGTTTATTTTGTGCAGTCAGTTTCCAAAGACTACCCGAACGATGTCAATTTATTTAGTTTCATTGCCTGGTGGTTAGTGTAAACAAACATGACATCTTCAAACATAAAAACATATATTTTCGAATTTGTTATAATAAAAATACAAGAAAAATATTACTTTTGCAAAATTCTATACCTCTGACCTGGTGCAGTTACTTATATGTTCATATAACTTCTTATATCCCACCAGTGGCTTAGATCATAGCGCTCTGAACTGGGAGGTGGAAGGTTCCTGGTTCAAAACCAGGCCGCGTCAGCCGCCCTAGCCGTTTGGAGTTTCCGTGGTTTTCACCAAAACAGAGTAAATGCGAGTTAGCACCCCTTAGAAAGTCTCCTACGGAGGGCACCTCCATAGATACAGGAATCTCCAGATTGAGCATAACGAGAGAAAACTTGTTTCCTCCAAATGTTAGCCATGATAGTGGCATGCGCGTGCGCAGAATGGCAATAACTTAAATTATAATGGTATTTTCAATCATTTTAGAACGATCTGTATTTTAAAAAGTACTCGTATCGAAATATTTCCCCTCGAAATTATTTATTTTTCTGAAGTAGTGTAACGAATGTTCTATTTTACATCGACGGCAGCCATGATAGTGACAGAAATGGGGTGTGTTTTTGGCAACAAAAAGCACACGATTAGGAACATTGGATGAGCAATCTAGGTATTCCTAAATCTATGGGCACCTCCCCTAGTGTTGTCCATTTGACATGGATTTATAAGCGGTTGCATAAGCAAAGCACACAAATCTGAAATAGAGTATTTTCACGTGACGTCACTGAATTTTTTTTTTCGGTCAATTCGGATATTTAAGAATACAAAGCCACGTTTTCGGCCAATGACCATTCTCAAATGAACGAATGTTTGACCAAAAAAAAGTTGGTTGCTAAGGTGTGACGTAGTGATAATGACGTAGGTGAAACAGCTCTATACATGTTACAAAACGAAAAAAAAAAAAAAAATATTTTCTTATCCGATAATAACTTTGACAGCCCTCGGCAAATGTGAAAAATGCATGTGCTTCGGACGCCATCTTGACAATAAACTAAGTAAACCAGCTTCGGACTCAGTTTACTTAGTTTGAAACTAAATGCTTTGAGTTTCGTTTCCGAGCGGCAGTTTGTAAACTAAATAAACCCAGTTTCCTTTCTGAACGGCTTACACGAAAACTCGCTGGACGAGATTAACCCTTAAATGCATAGCGATGCATATATGCATCATATTTTTTAAGTGCCGGATTAGAGTAGAAGCCAAATTTCTTACGCCAGTTTCATATATAAAATATAGTTTTTTTTTAAATAATAAATGATTCATATGGATTCATTCATATGGAATGATTTATATGATTCATATCGTGATTAATAAAAGTTTCACATAATTCTTTCAAATTGTTTGTCCTTGGAGAAATGAATTAGTTATTCATAAAACTGATGTAAGAAATTTAACTTATACTCGCAGCTATCGTGCGAACGAGAAAAAAATTCATGCATTTAAGGGTTAAGTGGTTTGGAAAGGAGCGAATAGCCCCATTCGTAAACGCCAAGCGAGTTGCACTCGTGCAACGAGTTTCTATCTAAGGTTTTCGTAAAGGAAATTGAGTGCATTCAGTTTAAAAACTAGAGCGTTTGTATACAAAACTGAGTGCGATTAGTTTCAAACGAAGTAAACTGAAAGCGGATCAGGCTCATTCCGTTGTTTAGAAGATACACTTGCTGCCCGTTGTTGCTGTTTTTAAATGGCGTACGTTGTAATGGAAAAGTATGTTGTTGTGAAAAGTATTTTACGTTTTCTTAAGCTGCAAATATTATTTTTTCGAGGAGGAAATTCATGCGTACGTTAGAAAATGCTACGAAGGCATATAATTTTTCAAAGGTAATCATTTTCTTCTATTTTTCATTTTAGTAAATTCAAAAATGCATGTTTTAGTGATGAGATTTAAGTCGATTTAAACCGTTATCAGTGAAATTTGAACTTCTCTTGCTAAATACTTTTGAAAAAATTAAGTTTAAGTTAAAATTTCTAAATTTTGATCTGTGCACATCAATTATGGCCACTCTTTCTTTTAAAAATCCTGTTGATTTTATATTGAGTATGTAATAAAAACTCTCCTGAGCAAAATTAACCCTTTCGCGAATTGTAAACAATCACTTCTCCTAGGCAATGAAACTAAATAAACTGAAGTTGTGTCAGTAAAGTCAAAAGAAACTGATAACCACTGACAGCACTAAACACACGCATTCCAGTTTTCTTACGAAAGCTGGTGTGACGAGTTAGTCGTTTACGAATGCAGCCAATGTTCCAAATACAACGACAACAACCACAACATAGATCATAGTTATCTTGGAATGCGGCTAGGGTTCTGTAGTGGCAAAAGAACTATTTTACAGCATTGCGGGTCAGGGTTCGATTCCCAGCATGGTCTTGAATGTCATTTCATCCTACCTTTCACACGAGGCAACATCGGTTCACCTATTAAGTGCCTCTATTGTTGTTGTATTTAAAACATTCATTTTCGGATTTGTGTGTTTCATTCAAGGGCCCGTTTATAAATCCTCGTTGAGTAAAGAGGACAATGTCATGAAAGTTTTACTAGCACAAAGAAAGGACGAAAGCACATGTTTACAACCAGGATATGAGTGAGGATCGAATCCACAACCGTAAGGTTAGACGACTGGAGTCAAGTAGGACAGGCCTTTAACCCACAAGCCGCCGGTCCCTAAATGCCTCCATAATAAAGCTACATGCAATTCCGACCCTTGTAGCAGGCCTCTCAATTGGTACTATTTTTTTAAAATTCCTACCTCTATAAATAATAGAGTAAAATGTACTGCATCTTCAACAGTTATTAAGTGTCCTTTTAGATGTTAAGGTTTCGTTTATCAAACCATTAAAATACTAGGCTATATAAATAAAACTTTGATGATGGTAGGAATTTTAAAAAAATAGGACCAATTGAGAGGCCTGTGTAGTGACGAACAGCAACTGCCTGCCATTATTTAAACCTTAACCCTTAAATACCCCACGCTTTAAATCAGATACTGGACTTTTAACCCTTAAATGCATAGCGATGCATATATGCATCATATTTTTCAGTGCCGGATTAGAGTAGAAGCCAAATTTCTTACGCCAGTTTCATATATAAAATATAGTTTTTTTTTTAAATAATAAATGATTCATATGGATTCATTCAGATGGAATGATTTATATGATTCATATCGTGATTAATAAAAGTTTCACATAATTCTTTCAAATTGTTTGTCCTTGGAGAAATGAATTAGTTATTCATAAAACTGATGTAAGAAATTTAACTTATACTCGCAGCTATCGTGCGAACGAGAAAAAAATTCATGCATTTAGGGGTTAAAGCACGTTCACTGACAGATTAGTGTACAAGCCAAATTTCTCATGCCAATTTCACGAATAAAATATAGTTTTTAATGATAAATGATTCATGGGGTAAATGATAAAAATATCTCATATTTCTTCCAAACTGCGTGTTTTCTGAAAACTTAGCACGCTCACTGCCAAGAGTATCGCAGGTGGGTCTCAAAAAAGTTTTCTTTATGTGCCGTGGGCATCACCCGTGGGTCACCGGTATCATCTAACATTATGTAAAATAAAATTTCTTGGGCACTTCAGCAATGACTTCATGTTTGAACGTGGTGCTCTATGATAACAGTTCTTTTAAAAAATCATTCCTGGACACACAGTGCCATCTATTACAAAAGTTTAAATTAGAGTTTTTTAAATTTGGCATACATATAATTATTTTAATTTCCTATAGGGGGGCATTCAAGGTGTCATCGTAAAGTACCGCACCCCCCCCCCCCCTCCTCAATCTTTAAGGAGAATCGCGGTCTATGGAGTCGGATAAACGGAAAAAATCGGGAAAATATACCGTTCAAACGCCCCCAATGTCGACAAGTGAAGCTGGATGCATACTGTCCGTTCCGTACCGCAAAGACTCCGCGATGACGTCACTCAGCGAAGCAAAGCGGAGACCATTGTTCTGATGTCACACGTGTCTGGCACATGGCGGGATTTCATTGGTGCATTTACTACGGCTTGGCAAAGCTCGCGAGTTCCAAAACGGAAAAGAATGGTGGGGCAGAGCGGCACGGTACGGCCAGTAGGAATCCACTTTAAGCCTTGGTTTCCTGCAGGCGTCCAGCGTCCAGCGACCAGAGTGATTAATGACCTTAGCGGTGCCTCTCGCGTCCAAAGAACGCGTTTGTTAAAAGTAGTTTGCAACTCGCGACAGCGGCGCTTTCCTAGGAGCCGGGACGTCCAGATCTGGTGGACGCTCGGCGAACGGCGCTTGCCGTCCAGATCTGGTGGGCGAACGGCGCTTGCCGTCGAGAATTCGTGGACGCACGAAAGAAATACACACCATCCAACGTACCTTGGATTTTAACGAATTCCCATTAAATGAGTATTAATAAGTAGTTATTTATTGTGAATGGAGAACATAAGTACTAATTAATGCTTGATTAAACAGAACTTAGCAGTCGCATATTTTCATAAATCACTTTTTTTTTCATAATTATATACTCAATGATACAAAAGAATAAAAAAATATATTTACATGTTACAAATGTATATACTGTTTGCTATTACACATATGCATTGAATGAGATGTGAAAAATGTCAAAATACATTTTGTACATTCCTTTTTCTAAACAAATAAGGTTTAATTTATCATTAAGTATTAATTTTGTATTTAAAGGGACTTTGTACCTGAAATATACTAAAAAACGAATTTTCAATGGTGTCTAGACATGCCCTGTGATTCTTTATTGTGTTTAGGTAAACAATTTTTTTAAAAATATCCTATTTTACTTTTTGTTTCTTGATTCAATCCAGTGCCGTAACTTGGGTTTGCGAGTTCCAGGGCGAGAGTGAATCTAGGGGCCCTTTTCATGTTATATTTGGTAAAAACGAAAATAAATTAGCACGTGCATATATTTTTATGTACTCAAGGTCAGAATTAAACGCTTTCAGATAACAGATATAACATGTAAGTATGCAGTCAATACAAAAGAAAATAAAAAATAAATAAAGGAAGAAAAAAAATTCCAAGAGGTATGAAAAATAGTTAGATGGATTTTCAGGCCCCTACGTGTCGGGGTCCGGGCATTCGCCCCGCTATGCCGCTTTGCACTGATTCAATCATTATGTACCTCTCGGCCTAGATCCTTCGTGCAGATAAGTTTTCGCAATTTCCCAATAACAATATCAATCATTTTATAAAAAATATAATACTTAGAATCAGAGGCGTAGCCAAGGGGGAGGGGGTCATAACCCCCCCCCCATGAGGAATTTTTTGCCATACAAAATGTATATTCTTCAATACCTTATCACACACATGCATTCATATATGTGAGTTGCAGTTGTCGTACGCCCCTCCCCCATGAAAAATTTCTGGCTACGCCCCCTGCTTAGAATTGAAGAAAAATATTTTTTAAATCACAGATCAAATTGTGTGGTCTGTAAATGAGATGTTAGAATTTTACAATAATTAAATTTTTCATTCTATGATTTCATGTTCGGCCATATATCAGTAATTATTTCAGATGGATGCTGGAATTAAGGGTGTATGTCGAAAAAAAAGAACTCTGCTTTTACTCTTGGTACACACATTGAAATAAACTAATAGCACCATGGTCTGGTGTTTTCTCTGGTGGTGTCTTCTACATCTTTTGGTGATGGAACTTCTAACAAAAGATAATATGAAGTTAAACAACTCCCGCGAAACTCTAAAATATTCACGAAATTTTGTTTCGTCGTCTTTTAGATGCCTTTGAACTAATATATTAAAAGCTCCTTCATCCTCTCTTTTTTAAAATATTTCATGGGTATCTTTTCTTACAAAAGCTGATGAAATGATTTCTTCTTCTTCTTGCTCTTCATCTAATACAAGAGCAATAATTTCATTTTCAACACTTTCAACCATTTTCAGTGTGCGAAGCGTTTTCAGCTGAAAACGAAGAATGTCTGCCCAACAACCGTTGTTCAGAAAGTGGACGCAGAAAAATGCCGCGCGCTCGCGCGCCAGTAGGAAACCACCCTTTCGCGACAGCTGTGGACAGTTTTTCACAGATGTCACCTCGGGCACTTTTTCGCGGTTGTCAAAGGCGAGCGCTTGCCGTCGACGCCGGCAGGAAACCCGGGCTTTAAGGTGAAGCCCTCAGATGGAACACGAAACTGCGGAGTCCCATGTAATCCTATGAGAAATTCTATGATCGATTTCACTCATAGCACCCACAGTTATTAACATTTTGTCTCGTTTCTTTCTTCATCATCCAGCTAATGACACGATGTATAATTTGTCGTTCCTGAAATTTTAATATTTTCCCCGCCAATATTTAAAACTTTTCAATAACTTTTTACAAAACCAATTTTACAAATTTCAACCGAATATTTAAAATATTAAACAGAGAAAATATTGAAATTTCAAACACGGCAAACTATATACCGTGTCAGCTGCTAGATGATGGAGAGAAAGCCAGGACAAAACCTTGATAATGGTGGATGCTGTGAGTCAAACCGATTTTCGCATAGGATAACATGGGATTCCACTTCTACAGCTTCGTGTGCCATCTGAGGGCTTCGCCTGAAAGGGGGGGGGGCTTATTCGGTATTTTAAGAGCAAATGAAATGTACGAGAAAAGCAAGGGGAGGGGCGTTTATTAGAGGTTGGCGCTTTTGCTGTATTTTACGATAATTAGTATTCATAAAACTGTTACAGAAAATTTAGCTTAACTCGTGGCTATTGCTGCGTGATTGTCAACAAACGCGTTTAAAATTCAGGCTTTTAAGGACTTGAAGAAAAAAAGTTTTATTGAATTAGCTTGATATTCTGAACTTTCAATATTATGATAATTTGAAATACTTTCTTACTGAAGTGATAGATCTCATCTTATCTAGAATTAAATAACTATACTATACAGAATAATGAAACGCAAATACTTACATTAGAAATGTTTGGTGCTGCCATCTAGTGTATAATTTTGTGCGTAGCAGCCATCATCTCCATAACTGGCATGTTACATATTTGGTGCTACCATCTAGTGTGGATGTTTTCAACGAACTATTCCTTCCTGGCCAATTAAACAGTTTTACAGTTTTTTAAAAATCGAGAACCAATGTTCTGCTATTTTTCATTTGCTTTGTTACTGTTTATTTACTTTATTGCCTTCTATTCTAGGAAATAACTACCCACATTACAACTTATTCATAAAGACATTCTATGTAACTTTACCTTCCTGCAAGCTGACAGCTAATTCGAAATTTCACTATTCTCAGTTCAGCAACGATTCTACAGAAATTTCATTGTTGTAGCGGTGTATTGCTGGGTACTCTGAGGGTCTCTGAGGATCTAAATTATTTTTTTTTTGTGCTCTGAATCAGCCACGTGCCCTTAAAAAATGTATTTATAATTAGAGATGCGACGGATATCAGGCAAAGATACTGCACACAGCCTATCCGGCCAATTGACAATAGCCGGGTATTACAAATATCCGGCAGTACATCCGGTCTAAAATTATATACAGAGAAATAACATAAATAAACATAATAAATGATTAAATTAAAGAAATTGCATTAATAAAAAATGCGAAAAAACAAAGTCCAGTGAAAATATTTTGTTTTCAATATTTTTTTTAATGTATTTTTATTGTGTTTAGAGAAAATGGTGAAAAAAATTAAGTACTTCTATCTTTTTTTAAGATTAAGAGTAAATTATTACTTAAAGAAATTACTGTACAAAAATACTGTTTTTGTAAGAATTTGGTTACCTTTTTTTCCACCATAAATCGAGCCTGCTTTTGAGAATAGTGTACCTGCTGTATTACTGCTGGAAGGTGAGAAAAATGCCCCCCCCCCCCCCCCGCTCTCAATTTTTATAAAGTAAGGAAATTTCTTACATTTCTTACATTGATTTATTGATTTTCCAAATGTTGAATGGAGCTGTATTTCTTTCAAGAACTGATCTTTTAAGATATTTATCTAACTCTTGAGAGAGAACATACATGGCATTGTTAATTGTATGACTTTAATTGTAGTAAAATTTGTGCTAAATTCGTGGAAACAATCCCTAAAGGATTTCTGATTTTTTAATTAAATGATTTGAAACTAATGAGAAAATTTAAAGAAAAAAGCAATAAAGAAAACTAGTGAAAATAAAACAAAAAAGTCGAAAACATACGGCTGCCGGATATCCGACTGAAAGTATGGCCAGATATTCGGTGTCTGGTATCCGGCCAAATTGATATCCGTTGCATCACTATTTATAATAACCCACTAGATACAGGCCTTTCAAAGCAACGATCCCTATTATATATACCGATTCTTAAAAAAATTTGTTATAATGACCGTTGTTCCTATGTTACTGCTGTGGAAATAATATATGCGCATACTCAATACCTTGCAAACTATCGGATATCTTCCATACCTGAATATAATATAAGGTCAGTTCTTATGTCCGTCTAGTGTAGGTGTTAAAAGACAAATTTTCAGCTTTTTGCTCTTTGTTTATACACATAAACGCATTAAATATAGATACCATTGAAAGAATGTGTTGAACAAAATTTTGGGGCCTTTTCAAAGCGGAGCCCTTGTACTGTCAAACAGATTTTTACGTTTACAAATAGTGGGATGCAATCACTAGCAGCAAACAACAAACGTTAACGGTAGATTTTTTATATTACTCAAAGAATGTCTGTATTCCGGATTTTTTTTCTATTAAAATATTCGTTTTTACTAATGAAATTTACTACGTACGCGTGGACGCGTAGAGATTACACCACAGTTTGCCATTTTATCACAAAAAGTCAAAATGTATGAAAATGTCACATATAACCTTTTTATTTTGAGGTCGCGACAGGAAACCCCAGTTGTAACTGATAGAAAGACGTGGGTGTTGTTCTCTCTATGAAATAAATCAGAAAATTAAGATGGAAATGACCCTTGCAAACTATCGGATACCTTCCATACCTGAATGTACCTATAATATAAGGTCAGTTCTGTTGTCCGTCTAGTGTAGGTGTTAAAAGACAAATTTCAGCTTTTTGCTTCGGCTTTCGCTAAAAAAAGGTGGAGAAGTTTATTTCATTGCAGAAATTGCTGGGACCAGACACGGATTAATGCAAATTTCTGGGTTGGAGAGGCTAGTTGAAATTTATGCCCATTTTATGGAAGTAAAATAGAATGGCTTACATTTTTCAAGTAATTTATTTTTTCTCGGGGGGATGATCACCTCTCCCCCACCCCCCTTTTAATCTACCAGTGCCTGGGACCACTGACAATAATCATGTATACAAAGGATTATTATCAATAATCCTTCATAAGAATGACATATATTGAAAGTCTCGCTCAGTGTGTTTTTAAGTTGTATTCAAACCTTTAGAAAAAATTTTATAGAGACTGCTTTTATTTATTTTTTTTTCTTTCTGGAGTTTTGCTACACATTCTTTAAATTAATAAAATTCCCCTGTTTAACGATTTCTATTTTTAATAGACGTAATTAAAAAAAAAGCATTAAACTTGAAGATAGAAATAATAAGTTGGACAATATTTTGGTGAGCATGACATGACCCCTGCTTACCCCAAATACGCTACTGGATGGGCACTTCAATTTAGTTTATTCCTCTAAGTTGCATGGTTTATAATAGTACTGCATTAGTAACTGTTATTTTTAAGGTCATGTTTACTTACAAGGACATGCACTATAATATTATGTTTACATATAGAAGAATGCTGATAGTAAAAACAAGCCAGAAAAATTAAGCTAGATTACCAGTAACTGTTATACAGCTTATTGAAAAGTGCTTTGCTTGATGTTAAATCTTTTTAAAAACTATTTTATCGTTTTCGTTGTGTGATAATTTTAAAAATGTGTTTTTAACTGTGGCCAGTAGTTTTGCTATTCTGCAAAACGAATGCTTTAATCCACAGCGGGATATTGACTCTCTTAGCGGCTTAGCCTGAAATTGGAGTAGTCTGGATTCGTCGCCTTCTAGTAATATAGTGCTAGTGTTAAAATCCAAGGTATCTGCCGTAGTCCAATGCATAGAGTTGGCCCAGTAGAGAATAATAACATAACAAATTACTAATAAGAAAAAAGAATTTTACCTGGAAGAAAAAAACAGGACTGTGTCTAGCCTCTTACGGTCAGGTTTTTCTTCCTTTTGAGGCTTACGGTTACCACCGTTCGCCTCCTTTTGGCGGCGCATTTCCAGTGTTTTCTGGTGCTGCCGCCTTGTTTTACCCCGTCTCTGCTCGTCATTAGGGACTAGCAGGAATCCAGGGCTCGTGATTCCCTCAAAGCAAACCCGTCGGCAGCTCGGAGAAGAATCACCGTGCTGAGTTCCGCCTCGCAGCTGCAACTGTTACTCACAGGAGCGCAGGGCGAAACTCCTGTGTTCATCCTACTTTACAGGAGCACATTTTTGCACTCCATTCCGAGTTCCACCTCGCAGCTACCACTGTTACTCACAGGAGCGCAGGGTGGAACTCCTGTTTTAGCACTCCTTTTACAGGAGTACAGAACTCCCGACCGCAGGGCTATCCATCAGCCCAAGCCTCCAAATCAGCTGGATTACAAGAACGCGCCACCGTTCCCGGCGCTACGGAAACACTTTAATTACTTTATTAACATTACACTGACAGATTAACACTGAAGCAGGAAGAAAATCATTGTCTCAACATTCCACCCACGCATACAGCACTTACTAAATCGAAGAAATTAATAAAAGTTGAACTTCATCAGGCAGATGTCATACGAATTTTATTTAGAATCGACAAGGTATGAAGGTTGTGTGCCGCCATCTTCTGGCCAGAACTTATAATAATTGTAGCAATCGTTGCCTGTGTATTGTGCATTGTTTTTAAGGTCTGCCCACTCCACTTCGAGTGGCTTGCAATGTATTCTACGACTTTGCATGATTCCGCCAAGATGAGCTTTCAAAGAGATAAACGTCAATGAACTTTGATGCTAAATTAATCAATAAAATCGAAACACATCAGATGCATGCGATCCGAATTTTAATTACAAGACAAAATGAACGTCGTGTGGCGCCATCTACTGCAGCTAGAAGGTCTAATTATGCATTTAATAATCGAAAAGTTGTTAGCATAGAGATGTTTCTCTGGTTTTACCAGAGAAGAAAAAGGTTTGGGTTAAAAACCCTTAGAAAGACCCCCCCCCCCATGGAGGGCACCCCCTCCCTATTATGTTGTCCACTTCCTTTGACAAGAATTTAAAAGCGGTTCTTTAAACCAATCACACAAATCCGAAAATATATGTTCCAATTACAAAACATAATTACAGCAGTAGAAAAAGGAGGGAATAAAATGCATGGGTTGCAACCAGGACCCAATTAACCTCTGATGTTAGAGGAAGCACAATTTCATATCAGGCCCTATTTTTGTTAGGGAAAAGTTTTCTAAATTCTACACAAATTGAAACGAGACTCGCTAATGCTACAATTTTTTTTTTTTTTTTTTTTTTTTTTCCAAAAAGGCCCAAGGGACACAAGAGCGGCTCCAGAGAGGGGACTATGTCCCCCTCGGAAATTTTGTTTTACAATTTTAGATTCGTATACTTCAAGATTTCACACGTTCAATTTGAATTTTGAACAATTTATAAAGGGTTGTTAACATTATGTGTCTAAAATAACCGTGTATGTGTTTCAAAAAATCGTATATACAGGGTGAATCTAAACTCTTGGGCAAAACTTTAAGGGATGATAGGGCACATAATAAGGAATCAGAATCACATAGCAATGTGGGATCGGCAACGTCGTCTTCGTGTAGCTGTTAATAATCACTTCGGATAAAAGTGCCGAAACAACAGCGCACTTTCCGACCATTGTTCGTCAGAAACTAATGCACAGGGTGGCCATAATTAAACAGCATGTGTTCAAGCCCAGACAGCACAACAAACTTGCAGCAAGCTTGATTTATCAAGTCAATAAGCTCGAATTAAGCTTGAAAATTCCAATCGTGTAAGCTTGATGCAAGCTTGAATCAAGTGTTCTAGTTTACACTTGCCCAGCTTGCATTAAACTTGACATTTCAAGCTTAATTTCAAGCTTAAAAAAATGTCCCTTCAAAAAGTTTTCTAAATACACGGGGCGCCCGCGGGCTAACGCGTCCCACATGATTTATTTTTCTGCGCATTTCCCCCCTCCACGCTGAAATTTCAATTTAATTTAAGTCCATCGAGTGTTCATGGCTAGAATAGTACCCGGGCCCTTAGGCTTCGCAGTCGAGCACGCTATCCATTCCGCCACCGGCGCCTTTACGCAGCTCTGACTAAAGTTTGAAGTGACTTACCACGCTGTTTTCTTGCCAGATTATAAGTGGGCGATGTGTTATTTGAATCTGTGAGTGCAGAAACCACCTCAGTCACAAAAAGGAAATTATTTTCAGGAGAGAGAAAAAACTTCATAACGCCTCCAAATTTTCAAATATTTAAACTTATTTTTTTCCTCTGTCATAACATGCATTTATGTTTCTGTCATGCAAATATTACCTAATTTATGAAGTTTTATGAAGTTTTTTCTCTCTCCTGAAAAAAATTTCCTTTTTGTGACTGAGGTGGTTTCTGCACTCACCGATTCATTTGTTTCTTTTATTTTTCCTTGGGATGCATCAAAATTAAAATAATGTTATGTGTGATTTTGAAATCAATTTCGTAGTATAGTTGTATTTTATTTTGAAGAATTTCCATAGTTGGAAAAATAGAAGGGGTTTACTTACTTAACACAAATTTTGTGTTAAGTAATCTGAAATGAAAGAAACAGATAGTTAAACGTTACTTCGAAATGCTATATCACAGTTGCTAACATGTATGGAATACAAACACTTTAGTCATTTTTGTAAATATTTCTTAAAATAACAACTAATTGAAAAATTTTGCTATTTTTTAACGCTAAAAATTATCTTAACAAATGTGGTTATTTTCCTACATATATTGATATAAAGCATTTCGAAGAATTATAAATAAGTTTAAATTAATTTATACAAATGTAAATTTGAATTATTTTTATTGTTCATACTTTATAATTAAAAAAATTATTTAACTTCTGAATTTTTTTTTATCCTTTGTAAATTTATTTTAAAATTACAAAAGTGTAAGATGTAAGATTTTTGGGGCCTGAAATCTGTAGGCCCTGGGCAGTTGCCCCGTTTGCCCAGCCTGTAATATGGCACTGGTAATAAAAAGCCCATCCCCGTTAAAACACATCTTTTACGAACTTTCAACAAATTTGAGGACGCTAGACAATTAATGTCCATTCTCTTTCACAGACGGCGCCATCACCGCACTTTGCAAATGAAAATCCAGCTTAAGCCAACCTTGCATTGCCAAGCCAAATCTCAAACTTGATTTAAGCTTATGTGCTGTCTGAGAGGGGTGCTGGAGAGAAAACTACCGGGAATATTTCAGTGAAACTTGGTATCTACACGTTTGAGAACGCATGCGCAAGTCAAATATGCAATTTAAAAAAATCGCCATTTTCACCCGATAGATGGCGCTATATCGTGTTTCAATGCTTATGGACGCCATATATGCAAATTTTAAGCCCATCGAACAGTTTAAAAACAATACTACATTGAGTAATGGTCAATCATGACTCTGAATAAGAAGGAACGTGCATTGTTAGTGAAGGTAATCTATCAGAATGGTAGCAATTATTCAGCTACTCTGAAAAAATACCGGCGTATGAAACGATTAAGAACAGGTCCAATGAGTGTCAATGAGAATAAATAATGGTTTAATTGTTTTCCAAAGCGTCTTTATGAATTGTTTTGTTATCTTAATTTACGTTAATTTTTGATTAAATGTTACTGCAGAAATTTAATTACTGAAGCGAATTGTATGGAATGTTGATAAGCAGTAAATGATGTTTTATATTGTTTATATGCTTCTTAGAATGTCACTATGTTCTGTCTATCGGTTTTGGAAGTTGTATATGCCACCGGCGAGCTTTGAAATGTAGTACAGCGCCATCTATCGGATGAAAATGACGATTTTTTTTTTTGCATATTTGACTTGCGCATGTTCTGAAACGTGTAGATACCAAATTTCACTGGAATATTCTCGGTAGTTTTCTCTCCAGCACCCCTTGAGCACTTGCAGTTTAATTATGGCCACCCTGTATTTTTCCCCGAAAACAGAAGATTGAAGTTGATAGTTTAAAAATTCTATTTTATTTCATGGATGAAATTTTCGGATACGAGCCTATTGATAATGAAACTTGGTTAAGAAATTAGACCGACACTTCAATACTTTTCCCAAAGTGATTATTACCGGGTAAGTTAAAACTGCGTTTTTAACCCCAGATTGCTATGTGATTACGATTCCTTATTGTGTGGTCTATCACCCCTTAAAGTTTTGCCCAAGATTTTAGATTCACCCTGTATACCCTCTTTCACAAAGCGAAATTTTCCTTTAAGCGAGGGGGTCTTGGTATGCATCTCTCACTTAAGTCCAGATTCCACTGTATATAGGACAAAATAAGTGTAAAAAGTTCAATAGCCCCCTCCGAGAACGCAGTCTGGAGCCGCCTTTGAACGGGCCCAGCAGAATTTCCTTTAAAGTTCATTTTCCTCATCACCACCATAGCATTAACACATAAAAATACTGTACATTTCATGTGCATCATATGGGAATTCTTTTTCCAAGTTCTAATTGACACAACGACTTAAATCCTAATTAAAAACTGGAGATCTCCAAATATTAACTCCTTTCAAAACTGCTGATGACTGCCGAGAAGTTTCTCGGAACCAAACCAAGGCATTAGCGTACCCATGAGCCCGCATTGCACAGTCGTGTTCCAGTGGCGGATCGAACATCGAACTCGAAAAACCTCATGTAATGTCTCCAGTCCAACATGATAACCATTGGGTAGCATTGGGCTGTTAGTTCTGCCTTATATTACAAGAAAGATTCGCGCTGCAGCGCGATCAATCTTGCGCAAGATTTTCGCGATTAACGTGTCTCGGAGCAAACGCTGACTCCTCTCTAGCAGCACGAGACTTTTCGATAACAAAAGAAGTACAAAAAGGTGTGAGAGTAAGTATCATCTTCATTATTTTCTAATGTAGGAGAGAGCCAATCGGCAAACGGTATTTCATCTCTCGTAGCAACATTGAAGGCGGAAGCACCCAGGTCTTAACCTTGTTTTATTCATTACTTTATGAGGGGAATGGTAATACATAGGTAGGGAATGGTTTAAAACGGTTTGATAAGTGTTCATGTATCTAAAATAACTGTGTATGTGTTTCAAAAAATCGTATATTACTGCCTATTTCACAACGCGAGGATTATGGTGGTACGCATCTCTCGCTTAAGTCTTCACTGTATAAGACAAAATAATAGGGACACCTGTGAAAGAATGCAAAATTTAAATTAGTAGTGAGTTGGGCCACCGTTGGTATGATCGGGGACATCGTGATTCTAGGGGACCTGCTTTTGCACTCCGAAAGAAGCCTACGGACGTTTCCTCATTGGTTAGATTCGGCCATTAGATGACGTATCTAAGGGCTGGAACCAATAAGTGAGCATCCGTAGGCCTCTTTGGATGACTCATCAGAGTGCACAAGCAGGCCCGGTAGAATCACGATGGCCCCGGCACGATTTACAGCTGGTATCTGACGTGGGATTGATAAATAAAGGTTCAAGGCACAAAGTTCTAGAGAATTCGTAGCCATTCCTCCTGCAGAGATGTCTCAAATTCAAGTAGTTTGCGTGAAGGAGGAAACCGAGCATGAACTCTGTTCCATAAAAATCCCACAAAGGTTCAGTGATTTCGAAATCAAGGGACTAAGACACCACGAGATATGTTGCATTTCATCACTATGGTCATCTAACCATGCTGGAAGATAGCGACTAGCGAGTCGTGTGTACAGGGACATTGTCATCTTGGAATAGAGGACGTTCTCCAGGAAGTAGAGTCTGGAGGATAGGGTGTAAATGATCTGCGAAAATACTTCTACATTCTATCAGGTTGTAACGAAAGTTTTCCGCCAGATTTGCTTGAGTCAGCTCACGCGGTACCCAGCTATTGACCTAATATGTCAAGTTTATGCGATGCTTAACAGATTGTCGTAGGCGGGCCTCATCAGCATCATTAGGCCGGCCAGAGCGCTCTGCTTCTTTAATGTCCTAGTCCACGTTTTTTAACTTTCGGTACCAAATCTTCACAGCTTCATATGATGCAACAGTAGTACCTTAAGCTGTACACATGATTCAGTGTCATTCTGTGGCTGACTTTTTGCAACAGAACTGAGAGTAAATGATGGTTCAATCTGGTAGCGTGATAGTTCCATTTCAGACACCTTATACTTAATCATAACGATAATGTTTTACAGATTTCACAACACAGTGCTCTAAAACAAGTCTTTTTCTTTCAAATAACAAAAATCGTTTGGAAAAATAGTGGCAAAGACACCAACGCGAACTGCTTGTGCAGGCAATACTTGCAGTGGCGGAAAACTTTCGTTACAACCTAATATAATGCTCGACTTTGACCATCCTCCTCAGGCTGCAAGTGGCTTCAGGCCCGTAGCTAGGGTTAGTCATACTGTCATACAATCTGTATTAATTTTGGTGAGGGTAAGACAGTTTGGCCGAGCGAAGCGAGGTCTAACTCTCAACTGAAGTGACTTTTGTATGTTTGTATGGTGTTTTGACGATAACTTTAGTATCGTTGATCCGATCTTCTTAAAATTTAGTAGATGAGTAGTTGAGGATAATACAATTTTCGAATACGGGAAGTATCGATTGGAAGATTACGGCTGTTTAAAAACAAAGAAAACACAGATTCTTATTTTTGAAAATTGTTGACTTAAATGATGATTTAGCACTTGAATGCTATAAATTTCAGGCACGGATTTTTGTTACGCTGCGAAACGGTGAATCACTTTTCAAGGGTTGGCAGATAGCATATCGGAGTCGTAAAATATTAAAAGTCACGGCCATTTTCGGCAATTTATCACAAAGTCTGGCGCCTAAAAGTAATTCTCCAAAACTTAACCCAGCTTAATGAATCTTCTGCATTTGGCGAGAAACTGTGAAACCCAGTAGTTTATTTAATGGGAATATTAATTAGCATCTATAAAGGTGTCTATATTAGTGTTAATGAAGGTGAAGTATAGCTAGAATATGTCTGACGAAGAATGTAAACAACTTCGTCTGGCATATTCTAACTGCATACTCTAAACAAACGTATTTAGTAGGCGCGGTTTTAATATATATTTCAATTCTTAAGAAATGTTTCATGGAGCAAAGAAAACCAATATTGTACACCAATGGATTATGATACACTTTCCAACATACTGGAATAAAGGAGACACTCCGTTTCACTTCCGGTTACAGAAGATTTCTGTAAAATAAACCGAGAATCTGTAAAATATTACAGATTCTCGGTTTATTTTACAAAGTCTTCCATTATTTTACAGAAATCTTCCATTATTTTTCCGATTTATTTTACAGAAAGACTTCTTTCTGAACGGAAATAAACTGGAGTCCTGGCTGGCAGTTTTTTTCCGTAAATTTGACAGACTTTTTTGCAGTGTGTAAAAGAGGTATAAAAGCTACATACGCTATTTACAAGGTGAGTTTATAAACCTCAATTATTACACAAAAATTTTTAATTCGAACAAATATTTGTTCCTTGTGAGCTTCACCTTAACCAAAGTTGGACTGTTCTATTCAGCTCTACATAGGTGACAGTCGATATTTTGCATTAAAGGAGGTCTCGGTTGTTTCTCTTGTGGCTGACATAAGCCAGGTTAAACCTATTGTAAAAAGTCCACGAGCCACCAGACAACGATCGACTGGGCAAGAATAGTCAGTAAAGCCTGAACTGTCTTTAGTTATATCTGCCGGGGAAGATAGACTTAAGGATTCCGTGTTCACTAAAAGTCGGTTTCACTTCGGGCAGTCGTAATTAGGTATCCGGCCGCCTTTGTAGTTCTCCCAGGTCCGGATGATTGCGTATAACTTATCTCCAGGTGATAGAGTGCAGCCTACGTCCCTGTGACCGTAGATTTCTCGAGTTGGTGTCAGATGACCCTGAAAAATATGCACAAAAAATATTTTTAACCAGGAACGCATAATATAAGGCAGTCTAGTAAATTTCTGTTCAATGAAACATGAATAAACGAGAAAATAAGCACGGATGAAAATTGTCAAAATGCGGGCGTCTTTTTCGGGTCAAACTTAAAGACTAATCATGAGTGCATACAATGGCAGAGGTGCCAAGTCTCCAGCTTTTTCCGAGTGATTTCCCACCACAATTTTTAGACAGCTTTATTTTTGATTAAATATTTGGACTTATTTTAAGCATAAATTTGTAAGTAAAAATTAGTGGTGGGAAATATCCCGAAAGGAGCCGGAGACTCGGCAGCTCTGCAATGGGCAACAAAGTCGCAATGATAGGCGGAAAAGAAGACCGTTGAATTAATAGAATGTCAAAAAAGAAGTTTCTTTAAACTTTAATGAAACAGTTCTTTCTTGCCACTAGATGTCACCACTAGCTCAGTATTTTTGGCGTGATGTAAATACAGCGGTCCTTATTTCCCGCCACTCATTTCGGCTTCGCTGTCTATTAAGTCACCAGTGAGCTCTCATAGTCCTAAAGATATACAACTGCAGCAATTCTTTTTCTGAACACGTAATTCTGTACACAGGATAACTCTTTGAATACTTCGGCATGCAGTCCACAACAACTGAGCTAACACGCAGAATGCTGAGGCACAGTGAGCCGGCCATGCCACTCAGAGTTCCTAACTAGGAAGCAACGATGGGAAATATTCTTGACGATGAAGAGAGCAAGCACGTTAAAACAGGCTCTAGAGCGTTCTTTTATAATCAATCCCTCAGAGCATAAACTTACGAGAGTTCTTTTGTTTGCCATAGTAAGAGAAACTACAAATAATACTTTATTTTCGGAGAGAATCTTTTATGAACTTGCAATGTACATTAATTTTGTTTTGTTTGAAACAGCTGAACATCTCTGAAATGTTTTTTTTAAACAACAACGGTTGTAAGTACACTTTAATGCATTGAAAGAGCCCCTCTGATTTTTATTAGAGCTCGGCCTTTCAACTTTGTTGGGAAAAGTTGAACAGGAAATGGAATTTAAATACTTAGAATATCTTAAAACGCACATTTTAGGTGAGGGATCCATAGGGCATATAGGAGTTTCACTGGCATGTATTTCCCATTGAAAATGGAGCTAAAAACTTGCCTTTCGCACCCCGCAAGCTATCAGGTTGAGAGCGGCGTCGAGCATCTTCTGGTCGGGCTCCACTTCCATGTAGTTGCCGATGAAACCGATGCCGATGGAATCGGTATTGAAGTTTCTGGAATGGGAGCCGGTGATCTGCCAACCTCTCCCCTCGTAAATCCGCCCATCGCCACCGACCATGAAGTTGTACCCGATGTCGAACCAGCCTGAAATGGAACAAATAAGAATGGATAAGCCATGTGTGCATTAAATAAATTTCCGACATTTGTAAGGTATGAAGAATGTATTTCTTTTTCTAAAAAGTATGAATAAAACAATAAAAGATTTGCATTTTACATTATCTCTGAGTATTTTGTGGAAAGGAAATTTATTATTCAAAAAATTAAAATAGAAAAGTAAATTAACATTATAAATTCTTCCGACCAAAATATTTCGCAAATGTCCTCAAAAAAGGACGTTTGGAGTTAATTTGTAACAACTTGTCGGTTTCCCCCGATCTCATCTCGGGGAGGCGAAACGTACCATATTGGCTTATCATGCGTGTACTTCGGACAGTAAGAAAATTCTCACTGTACACGCAGTCTTTACCGAATTATTTCGTATTCTACTTTGATTTATTTTTCGGCATACTAGGTGGCAGCATTATACAGTTACGTTTGCAAAAATGTATACCTATGAAGAAAAAGCATAAAACACAAATTGACACATATTTTGACCTTCAAACTCTGTATAAATTCCATGTTTGTGCTTCTGAAGGTGGATGTCTGTCGATGTACGTCAAACTTTATGCATATTCTTGCAAGCTCGAACAGAAATTGTGTGCTCAGATGCTTGTCTAAGATGTCGAAGAATTTTCAAGTTTGAAGTTCATCAAGTTTGATTGTCCAAGCAAATGGTGATATTAGAAACCATAACGAAGCTTGTGCAATCCATTCTAATAATACACTGTTTCCACATTCGTTTATAAACCTTAACCCATATGTGCCCGGACTGTTTGGATGACTTTGTACAATCTTTGCTGATGCCAGTGATAACGGATAAATTTCTGAGATCAACTGCATGAAAATGCGATAATTTCGTTATAAAAAATTTATTCATAAAAAGTGAAAGTTTAACACCTTTCTTGGACAAGTTAAAGTATTTTGTGGGATTGAGACTATTTTTGTAACAGCATTACTGTTTTAATTCTATTACTGTTAAAATGCAATTAATAAAATATTAATAATATTTAGAATACTTCGGAAATTGAAAACGCAGTTTTTAAAATAATTAATTTAAAACCTTATGCATGATATGAAATATAAATTAGGTCACGTCCGCCGACCTAACTGTTCGGAGTTTTCAGTGGTTTTCTCGGAAACTTAGCGTAAATGCAGGCTAGAACCCCTTAAGAAGACCTCCACGGAGTACATCTCACCCCTCTGCCTCGTGTAGCTAATTGGCCGTAATCCCACAACAACAACAACATGATACATATTGATTACACAAAACTCAAAAAACTCAAAAACTCAAAAATTGATTTACTCAAACATTTCTTATACTATAAAAACTAATGGGCTTCTAGGCCATGGCCTAGTCAAGGACTCCAGGGCCTGATTGGCCCTGGAGGTCAATTCTCCCCCCGTTATTGCCAAAAATTTGGTGGTTAACTCTGCCCTGCCGTGTGGTCACTTGAGGCGGATTCTTAAAGAAGACCGTCAAGGGGTTCCTGTGATTGGCCAAACGATCCCCCCCCTCCACTGGGTCTGGCCAGTTGGCAGCTAACCACTGACTATTTCTCGACAACCGGGGGAAGAATAGAGCACCAGAACTCACTCAGGTAATCCATTTGGTATTCCTGCATGAACTCGACATTCCTGGCGCACTGCTCCTTCGTGCGGCAGAACGGAGTGACAGTGTGCGCAATGATGATTTCGTTCACCGGTGTCTTCATAGTCCATTTGCGCCAGTACGGTCTGGCGTTCCACTCTTCCCTGCTCACGATTTCGACCTTGCTGCACGGGTCTTCAGCGTCGGAGGAAGCTGTGAGAGTAGAATCAATATTGTATCAAACAAAATGCCGCGATCACTTAAGCATAATCGTTTGATTTCTAAACGATTCAATAAAATCTATTTTGCATCAAAGCAAGGGCGGACCCAGAAACTTTTTTCGGAGGGGGCGCAAATCGTAAATACTCATTTTATCTAGTGTAAAGAACATTCAATATTGGTGAAAGCCCCATTTATCTAGTGTAAATATACTTTTCTCGGAGGGGGCGCGCGCCCCCTGCGCCCTCCCCCTGGATCCGCCTTTGCATCAAAGATATTGTCTCCATCACTTGAGAATAATCGTCGGATTTCGAAATGAAATATAGACCGATATTAAACGACCGTATTTTAAAGTTGTACACGACGAAAGTATTGTTTATAAAGTTATGAAATTTTTTGTAGGCCATAATGAAGATATGGGAGTTTGAGCGAATAAAAAAGGTTCAAATATTCGCCACCAGGGGGCGCTCCATGGCCCTCAATCCATGCGACTTTTGGCTTTGGCTTTGAAACATTTGGGAAGTCGTGATCAGTGGCGCACCCAGGATTTTAATTTAGGGGCGCTAAGGCTACAAATACTGGTGAACTCGGTTATAGTGATGTCGATGATAGTAATAACTCTCTTATAACGTCAAAATAATCTGCACCACTTACCCATACAAGGCAAGCCCACTATCAACGCAACTCCTTATAGACTCATAAATAATTATCTGATTTTTGTTCAGATAAAATATCTTAATTCATTAATTACAATTTTCAATTTTTAAAGCTTTCATGATCTAACTCTCCAGCTTAGCGCGGGCTTCAGCCCCCATAGCCCCCTCAGTGGGTGCGCGTATGGTCGTGATAATCCAAGAACTTAAGGACAGCTTTTCAGAACAGGTTTGTAACATTCCCCGAACACACTGTGGTCAGGTGTGAAACATGCTTTTTTACGATTTCAGATGGTAGCTGGCAATGATGGCCGTCATGTTGGACATGTTTTCTTGAAATAATAATTTGTATGTATGCTCAATGTGTAATTCATTAAAAAGCGCCCCCTGGTGGCGAGCATTAGCACTACTTTTTAATTCGCTCAAACAAATTCCCATACCTTCATTGTGAATTACACAAAATTTCATAACTTTATGAACAATAGTTTCGTGTGCAGACAACTTTAAAATAGGGTCGTTTAATTTTGGACAGCCTGTATATTGCCATCACTTAGGCATAAACGTGTGATTTCCGAATGATATGCCTTAAAATAATGGCGTCAAAACCTGTTGAATATCAAGGGTAGCAAAGAACATAAATACGTTTCTCGTGCAAGAAAAAAAAATAAATAAATAAGAGTAACCGTTGATGTTGTGAAATTAACGATGCTTTAACGGTTAACGTTCTAGCACGTAAAAAATAATTAAAAACTTTGTAAAATAAAACGTATGAAAAGATTCTTATCCAGTACGATCATTTCGGGTGATGCAAGAGGTACACTTCTTCTTTGGACAAATGATCCTGTCCTTATATATAATCACCTCTCTATCACCTATATATATAAATTATCACCTCTCAAAAAATGTACATTTCTTTTAGCATAACATTTTTGTATTATTATAGATTTTGTTTAGCTGATATCGCAAGAAAATTTATGAATCTTTTAAATTCTTGGAACAATTCCGCCCATTATTTTTTAATAACAATAGTTTTGTGTGGATATAGTTTTATACGCAGCAATGAAAAATTTGCATCAAATTTACGTAAATATTTCTATACACACGTAGGTTGTCAAAATGGAAAAAAAAAATCTAGATCTGGGAAGCTCTTTTTCTAAATTAAAAAAAAAAAACACAGTATTTTGCACATTTATGCAAATAAATGCAAAAAATTATAATGTTAAAAATCCAATAGTTGGTAACTTTAATATTTATATAAATGGAAAAGCAGCTAAATTGTCATAAAATTCTAGCTAGTCATCTCAAGAGATGTGCTCGCAAATCGAAAAATTACAGTTTTGAGAAAAATCCATTTAAAGTAGAGAATTGCTGTTTTAGCTATAAGAACACAAATTATTTCGTTCATGCCTTCATAAATCTTGAAATTTTCCATGGGGTTGATTTTTAAAAATGCATCATATTTTCATAGTAAACAATTTATTAAAAATAGATTTTTTGACTGTTTCAAAGATACCTGGCCCGTTAAACCAGGTAGGGGCAACCTTTGATAAGTGCTGGCCAAACTTTAGCATGTTAGCGAAAACGCGGGCCAAAGTTCAGGATGTTAGCGAAGTCGCGGGCCGTATAATTGGGATTTATGTGGGATTTTGAATGGTTTATATGGGTTTTATACAGAGGTTTGGATATGTTCCGCGGGTCGGATCGAAAGCCGTGGCGGGTCACATCCGGCTCGCGGGCCAGTGGTTGCTCATATGAGCTTTAAACTAAGAAATTAGTTATAGCATTAAATAAATATAGCAGACGCTTCCGTAAGTTTGTCATTTATAGCAACATTTAAAGATGCAGTCTTTAAAAAAAAAAAAAAAAAAAAAGATAAAAACAAACCTAAGTCATGAACATACCGACTTTGCACCAAGCAGAGAGAAAAGTAGATGTCAAATACAGCAAGTGCAGCTCCAAACTTACTGAAAGAAGAAAAGACGCCAACAGTCAATCAGCTAAGAAAAGCAAGATGGTAGCTACACATATGGGGGCCCCGGGTACAGATGGTAGTGTGTGTGGGATTCCTTCTTTATTATTTTTATCAATCTAATCTAACACCTTGTCCGAAATAGAGGTAGAAGCCCACTGAAAGCTGACCAAACAGCATATCTCTGCAGGAAGGGGAATAAGACTCTACTCCTAAAAAAAATATTAAAACCCAATAAAAGTGTATGCACTGTCATTGTTTGAGCCATGTCCAAAATCTCGCCAACTTCTCGAGCTCGGGGAATTAGAGGAAAAGATCGACAAATTTGGCTTCAGTTTTTGAAACTGAACAGTTTTTGGAACTGATTTCTCGCCAAATTTGGCTTCAGTTTTTGAAACTGAACAGTTTTTGGAACTGATTTCTCGCCAAATATGATGTCGCCAAGTTGGGTTCAGTTTTTGAAACTGAACCCAACTTGGCGACATCATATTTGGCGAGAAATCGGACAAACTTTTATTTTACTGAAGTATCGAATGTCAGTTTCAACTGAAATGAACTTGAATGAAGTGTATCAAAAGGATGTCTAATTGAATAGGCGTAGGAGAAAGTCACGCATTGGGTGTCCACACTGTCATAATTAGGCTCTATATTTATCATTTACAAATTAAAGTACATTAGTATACTTTAAACAAACGGGGAAAAAGAACTGCATTCAACGAAATCTCATTGACTTTCGTTATTAGCAATGAAGCACAAAAATATTCCACAGTCAATGAGTAGATTTTGGCAGCTCAGGGGCGTAACCAATGGGGGAGGGGGGGACGATACTAAGTCTGTCATACTTAATCTGTCCAGCAATCTTTAAATTTCATAGTTTTATCAAAGAGTTGATAGTTTTATCGAGAGTTTAAATTTGATATTTTTATCACTTTTAGGTAGTTTTATTTTTATTTTTTAATTCACTGATAAATTACAAAATTTTTGAAGAACTATCTGCCCCGTGAAACTTGACTTTCATTGAGCACTCTCATTGTGAAAACTTCGCAGATTACGATTTGTGGATTTTTTATTGTTATCTATACTATTTATAAATACATGTTTCATATTCATCGGCGCCGGCAGCATAGGGCAAGGGGGGGCACTTGCCCCTCCCTGGATTTTTGTATGGATATTGCTTGCTTTTATGTTGGAAAGAACATAAAAGCAAGGGAAGGATTGTTTTCCCTTGCTTTTATGTTCTTTCCAACATGGTAACCATACCTTGAAGTAGTCTTTGCCCCCCCCCGCCCCCGGGAAATATTCTGTCGGTGCCCATGTTCCTATGCAGGGTGATTCGCTACCAGACAGACAAACTTGCAGGGGATGTAGGGGATACAGAGACGGTTCAGAATCACACAGCAATGCGGGGTCGGAAACGCCGTCTTCATGTACCTGCTAATAATCACTTTAGAAGACTTGTTCAAGTGATAATAAACTTACCGTGATAATGGTTTTTCAAAAACTAATTCCTCTTTCACCGATTGCACTTGATGAAAATTGCTATTTCAGAATTGTTTCTTTCATTACATTGATGAAATTGTCTGATGAAAGCCCATTGTTTATGAAACTTGGTTAAGAAATTAGACCAGGCGCGTAGCCAGGAAAATTTTTCGGGGGAGGGGGGATATGAACTTATATGTGTATAAATAGACGGAATTTCATCACTAATCCAAACATTTCGGGGGGGGGGATATATCCCGATATCCCCCCCCTGGCTACGCCCCTGAATTAGACACGCACTTCAACACTTCTTCCAAAGTGATTATCAACAGGTACATGAAGACGACGTTTCCGACCCCGCATTGCTGTGATTTTGAACCGTCTCTGTACCCCCTACAAGCCCTGCAAGTTTGTCAGTCGGGTAGTGAATCGCCTTTATAATAGTTAGGAATGGATATGTATCTATTTTAGAAACACATAATTGATTGATTAATTGAAAATAACAATTTGGCATTGCACTTTGTGAAGTAAATAGCAGTGGCGGCTCGTGGGATACAGCAAGTACAGCCGAGCTGCACTTGAAATTATCAGCACATACTTTAAAATAATTTATTCTACTAACTTTCTTAAATTCAGATTAGAATTATGGAATTCCTATCGTAAATTTAAAAAAAAATCTAAAAAAAAAAAAAAAACCTATTGTAGTAACGGCCGGATCTCTCATTCAGAAAAAAAACCCTTTAATCTTCCCGCAATTCAACTGCGAAAGTCGTTGGTACAGCCGAGGCTCTCCTCTCTCGGAGGCCTCGGTACAGCCCTCCGCGCTGATTAAGGAATTGGCAGCACCGTTGCCATGGTAACGAGTACGTAAGCAGTTTCTCCGGCTTAGGATAGCATAGGGTGTTTTAGCTGAGACACAGCCGAAGAAAGGGTTTCTGTCTTTTGCAGCACTCGTGAATTCGACGAACTGATTGGCTCGGACGATCAGTGAGGGAGAGAATAAAGACACATAATATATGTTCTAGCCCAGCGTTTCTCAACCTGAGGGGGACGCGCCCCCCGCAGAACTTTTGCAGGGGGGGGGAACGAGACAAACTATGAGCAATAGGGCAAACTATAGAGCAGGATGCATTTTTTTTTTAAATCATCTTATTTATTCGCATTTTTACTCAAAGAATATCCATTTTCGCTTAAAATGTTCATTATTAAAGATTAAAAATCTCAATGTATGCTGAAAAATGTGAGGGGGGGGGACACGACGTTAAAAGGTTGAGAACCGCTGTTCTAGCCCATTCTAACGGAAACAATAGTTGTTTTTTGTTGTCTGGGAAGGTTGAAAGTTTTTAGTCTTATTTGTTACTGTGTCCATGTGTTATTGGAATCTATGATTTAACCGTTTTGAAACAAGGAGCCCCGTTATTATCCAGTTTGCGTCTTGCTTGAAACTCCGTTTAACACATGGAAAGAAGATAATAAACGACAACCACTAAAAGAAAATAGACCGACACCAAAATTGTCCGTTCATAAGAAAAAAGCAGGTTCGTCTCAGCATGGTCGTAGCTTCCATTTCTCATGATATGCACTATTCTCGTGGCTATGGGGCAGTTTTTATTTACAAAAAAAATGTTTTGTTGGCCGTGTTTAATCGTTGAGTTAAAAAAGACTGTTTGGAATGGTACTGGATAGGATGGATTAACCACCATCACACGAGCACGTAAAACACATGAAAGCTCAATCGAGCATTGAAAAAATTCTTTAAAATTTAAGGAGTTGATAAGAAGTGGGAGCTAAATTGCTGACGCATTAAAGGAAAACTCTCGACTTTATATTGCTGAATTTATCAAGAAGGTAAGCCTGAATAGACGCTTCATGCAATTACCCATCAAAGCAGTATTGTTTTTAAGTAAGCAAGAACTGGCATTAAGAGGGCATGGCGAGCGAGAAAATTCTTTAAACATGGGGGATTTTAAAGAGCTTTTAAAATTAATGATATCTAAATTAAAACAACGCCCTTTTATGAGGACATCACTGACTGATTCGCAAGTTTAAAAGAAAAGAGGATTGATTTGACTTATAAAAAATAAGTAAGTTTTCTTTTTTTTTTCTTTCTTTTCTTCTCAAGTTATCATTACAAAAGAAAATTCTCAGGAAACTTCGAATCCGACACGGATTAATGCAATTTGGAGGATAGGAGCGGTTGGTTGAAATTTATGTCCATTTTATAGAAGTAAAATAGGATCTCTTACATTTTTTATGTAATTTCTTTTTTTTTCCTTGGATGAGAGCTTAATCCGCCAGCTTTCGAATTCAGTAACAAAGATTTTCCATTCCTAAGGTTGACAGACCTATGGCTTCAAATTCAAACCCATCCACATCTTTGTTATTGTTGTTAATGCCTTCTGGCAACCACGGAACGGTACCAGATCCTGCATATACACACTTAAACCCCAAGAGCGAAAAAAAAAACGGTACATTGCAGAGCAATCCGTTTCCATGGAAACCTACCGGTATTTCCGCAAAAGTGCTCTTGAAGTAGTCTTTTTTCTGATAATTCCCCTCCTCGCTTCGTCTTTTTTCTGAGAATTCCCCTACTCACTTATTGTTATTTTTCGCTCCGCTCTTGTGATCGAAAAACGCTCCTAAAGGAGAAGCGCACTTTTGAAAACTGGGCAAAAAATCGCTGAGACTGATCGAATTTCGCTCGTTTGGTTTAAGCGAGTACGACGGCGATGGGCGAAAGAAAGTGGCTTCCATTTAAATGATCCCCAGAGAGAGGAAAACCGACATAGCTCGCTCTCCTAATCTTGGAATATTTTCAGATGAGAGACCTAGCACCTTAAATGGCCACCCCCAGAGCTATCGTTTGAACATGGAGGACACTGGAGCCACGGCGTATTTTACGTGCACCAGCTCCCATTAGCGTATACAGCAGTATAGCAGAGAGAGGAGTTTCACCCTCCCAAGCACTGGCCAAGCCGGTGCTGCTTCACTTTCCGTGTTCTTACAGGAACGAAGTTTAGTGACTAGGCCACTGCTGGACATCCGCATCATTGATTTACTATTTTATAATTGTCGTAATCGTACGGTCGATCATGAAAGTTTCAAACTACAATAAATCTATGTATTTTTACCTTTACTTTATAATTAACTAGTTTAACTTCAGTCAAAATACATGTTTCAAACAAATAAATAATAGAATAAATAAAAAGTGAATACTTTTTATGAAGCTAGAAAAATTGTTGATGAAAACCAATGTAGAAATCATAAGTAATGGATATTTTTTATGGAGTTCCCAAAAGGTTCCATACAGATTGTACTATTATATAACAAGTGTTACTAATTCAACAACAATATCAATTTGAAACCCAATGTAATGTCGCAACTGGTAAATCCAAACTAACTGCGGAACCATTGCTTGACCCGATCAGTAAAAATTCGGATAATATGAAATTTCGATATAAATAAAAAAGCGAAGTTTATGGGCAGAGGAAATGAAAAATTCTTATAAGCATTATAAATAAGAAGTGTATATCTTGCGATACATTTTTCTCAAAATTTTTCGTTCCTCAGAATGTTTCATGTAATTTAAACAAGTAGTAAGAGGTTTTGTTTTTTTCAAAGTATTAAAGGTAAAAAAAAAAAAAAAAAAACACTTTTAATTATGTGTAGTTCTTTCTATCATTTTTAAATGCAGTATGTATTTAGAAATATTCATTTCGCTTAATAATTGTTTAATTTTCAAAACATAATATCAATTCAGGATTTTTATGAAAAATGTAATATTTTTTGGAAAACGCTCATACTATATTCTATAATTTTTAGTGACATAGAAGCCAATATCAAGGGCACGGAAGAACTAGTAATGTGGCTGGTACATGTGTGTGTCCGATTAATATAAGAACTAACTTCTCAAAGTAATTAAATTCAATTGATTTCACCAAATGGACAACGTATAATCATGTTATTCTAATGAAATTTGAAATATGGTGGCAACGCTCTAAACCATTTTACTTTTTATGGAAATTCAAAAAAGGCCTGGACTTTTTTTTATAAAGTTAATCTTCTTGCTGCATTGAGATTTATATGAGGATTTAAAATAACAACGGAAATCGTAGATTATCATACCTAGTTGCATTCTGCGGAATATTAAGCTTATATGTTGTTAAATATGCTTTTTAAAAACACAGTAATTGTATAAAACTAAAAATAAGTTAGAAAATAGAAAAATGTCGTTATTGATTTTAATTTTAATGCAATTAAAAATAATTATGCACATCTCTTAAACATGCCTCTTTAAGTACAACACCTAAAAGGAAAAACAACATTAAAAAAAGGCTCTTGGTGACCAGTGGTACATTTCATATGCATTGGCATTTTATATGGAATGTACGACGGCAGTTTTTATTCATCTTCCGATTGTCAATAAAGAAAAACAAAGAACAAAGAATAAAGAGAATTTAGTATCAAAAATTAGGTACATAATATGGTTACTTTATACATAATCATTATGAAGATTTCATGGGAATAAATTATGAAGATCTCATCCGTAGAGGTGCTTCCCAATGCTCTCATCAAGAAACGTTACTGCCATATGATACAACCAGGGCCTGGATGTGGTTTCAAAATTCTTCGTTGGCCTGGAAGCTTTTTCTTCTCATCCAGCTCTTTATTTCAGGTAACAGATGAAAATCGTTCAATGCTAAGTCAAGCCAATAATCAAAATAGACCAATGGGTTTCAAAACGCCGGTGTGAAAGTGAGATCCTCGATGGTCTCTTTTGGTTATGTTGAAAAGAAACCATATGGGGAAGGTGGTTCAAAATGATCGCCTTAAGGAGGAAAATTGCATAAAATAATATAAAAGTTAAATAAAACTTTGGCCCTTTGCCACAATATTTTACATTATATTGTGCATCATAAACATTTTTTTAATAGTATTTTAAAAGCACATTAAGTAACGAAAAAAATAGAATTTTGAAAAAGAGTCCAAAGGATCATTTTACCCTCACCTAAGGGGGAAATGATCCTTCATTTGAAAATAATGGTGAATTGCTTTTTATCGGCAAAATAAATGATGTACAAGTATTTATGACTGTACTTAATGAAATAAAGTAAGTTTTAGATACATATAGTATGCATAATTTCTTTTATGAAAATTTCAAAATTATAAATAAAAAATTATGGCCTACAATAAACGCAAAAATAAATTAAATAACATAATGGGGAATCGCGCATTTTGAGAACGACTGCAATCCTGTCATGATGACTTGGACTCGGTACTGGAGTTTCTTCAGTCGATGGATCATTTTACCCAGCAGTATAGCTGTCCATTTTAGGTCATATTACTTGAACACACCGAAAAACATAACCAGCTAAACAAGTGTAATTCACATCTAAAAACATACTCTATCCCGTAAACCAAGTCATATTTCTGTGCATTAAAGACTGTATTTCTAAATAAATAGGAAAGTTAGTGCTTACTTTATAAGAGATATGATAAAACCCAGTTTGTTGAAGAATTCTACTCAGACACGTAATACGGCGAATGTTTAAATATCGCCATTGCTTCTTCTTGACAGCACAACTAGTTTATGTGTTACATAGTAGATAGCGCTGACTCCCCAGACAGCACATAAGCTTAAATCAAGCTTGACATTTGGCTTGGCAATGCAAGCTTGGCTTAAGCTGTATTTTAGCTTTCAAAGTGCGCAGTGATGGCGCCATCTGTGAAAGAGGATGAACATTAATTGTCTAGCGCCCTCAAATTTGCTGAAAGTTTGTAAAAGATGTGTTTGATTTTATTACCAGTGCCATATTACCGTCAGGGCAAACGGGGCAACTGCCCAGGGCCTACAGATTTTAGGGCCCAAAAATCTTACATCTTACACTTTTGTAATTTTAAAATAAAATTACAAAGGATAAAAAAAAATCAGAAGTTAAATAATTTTTTTAATTATAAAGTATGAACAATGAAAATAATACAAACTTACATTTGTATAAATTAATTTAAACTTATTTTTAATTCTTCGAAATGCTCTATATCGATATATCATACCAATATCTAGGAAAATAACCACATTTGTAAAGAAAATTTTTAGCGTTAAAAAATAGCAAAATTTTTCAATTATTTGTTATTTTAAGAAATATTTACAAAAATGACTAAAGTGTTTGTATTCCATACATGTTAGCAATTGTGATATAGCATTTCGAAGTAACGTTTAACTATCTGTTTCTTTGATTTCAGATTACTTAACACAAAATTTGTGTTAAGTAAGTAAACCCATTATTCTATATTTCCAAATATGGAAATTCTTCAAAATAAAATACAATTATACTACGAAATTGATTTCAAAATCAGTCGTTTGTCTCGATTTTGGCCAGCAGTATTGCTCATGAGTGTTGCGGTACTGAAAGTTTTAAAACGTGTGCTGCTCTAAAGTTTATATTATGTTTATTTCCCCACTAGTAGAGTCTCTAAATCACACATAACATTATTTTAATTTTGATGCATCCCATGGAAAAATAAAAGAAACAAATAACACATCGCCCACTTATCAATCTGGCGAGAAAACGGCGTGATAAGTCACTTCAAACTTCAGTCATATCTGCGTGAAGCTTAGTAGCTGAACGGATAGCGAGCTGGACTCCCAACCGAAAGGTCCCGGGTTCTATTCCAGCCACGAACACTCGATGGAAACAGATTAAATTAAATTGAAATTTCAGCGTAGAGGGGGAAAATGCGTGGCAAAGTAAAATATGTGGGGCGAGTCCGGCGCCCCGTGTATTTAGGAAAATTTATTAAGCTTGAAATGACAAGCTTGATTCAAGCTTGAAATGTCAAGCTTAATGCAAGCTGGGCAAGTGTAAACTAGAACACTTGTTTCAAGCTTGCATTAAGCTTACACGCTTGAAATTTTCAAGCTTAATTCAATCTTATTGACTTGATAAATCAAGCTTGATGCAAGTTTGCTGTGCTGTCTGGGTCTGTGCAAGAAAGCATAAGTGGATCGTTTTGCTCCCTTAGGATCATTTTCGACCACCTTCCCCTATATGTACCTAACTTTACTCCAGTGGCGGCTCGTCATTAAGGGCCAGAGGGGCCTGGCCCAACCGACTCACCACCGTCTAAATCAAAGTATCTTCCAATTATGTAAAACGACTATAATTATGTAAGACGGTATTTAAAAAATGCACGCATTTTAATACTATCCATTAAAAAAATCTGATGTATCCAACACATGACTTCCTTGCACGTCCATTAGATCAAAAATATTTTCGACGCACTTCCTCTAAATTTATTTGTTTGAAAGAGATAAAATATCAATAATAGTAAGGTTTAGCGATTTCTAGCCAAATATTTCGATATCGCCAAGCTGAGTTCAATTTGAAAGATTTCCTTCTGACACTTTATTTGGCGATATTTCACCAAAAGCCGACAAACTTGAGATAGTCAGCGAGATTTTGGGGATAGCCAAAGTAGTCATTGACCACAGACTTTCAATGAATTGAATGCATCCATACACCTCAATGTATTCAAAGTCATTTGGCTCACCATGTAAATAAATTCTCAGTCGATTGCTGTCAAAAAAGATATTGAAAACAGTTAGATATTACAATAGTTCTAAATACAAAGTTAAAAAATCTACGGGTTAAAGTTTTAGAGTTATACAAAATAGGAAATAATTTTTGGCGCCAAATTTGGCGATATTTCGGCGAAACTCGTCAATGTCGACGACATTTGGCGAGATTTTAAGCATGAACCAAACAATGACAGATTATCGCCAAATTTGGCGATATTTCGCCAAAACTCGCCAAGAACGATAACAAATGGCGATACTTTGGGCATGGACCAAATGACTGACTATCGCCAAATTTGGCGATATTTCGCCAAAACTCGCCAAGGTCGAGGACAGACGGCGAGATTTTGGGCATGTACCAAACAATGACTGTCTACAGTTGTATTATATTGAAGATGTCCATAGACATTAAGGTACTGAAATTCTTTTCGGTGGTCCTGTAAATAAACTCTCCAGTAGATTGGAACCAAAAAGAGATGCACAACTAGATGTTACAACATTCTTATATATGAAATTTCATAATAGTTTTTGAGATTTGAGAGTTAAATATGCACACACGTACACCAAAAGTCGCCAAGCTTGGCGACTTTTGGCATAGTTCTTGAGGGAGGCACGTGACCGTATGGTCGGACCATTACCTAACTTATGTGGTAGGACGGTATTGTGCTTGAAATGGATGAATGCCCCTAAAATTGCTATTGACTTTAATGTATTGGAAATCTTTTGAGTGTTCCTGTAGCAGAACTATAAATGATAAAGACACTTTTTTTAATGGAGAAATTCATTTTTTAACTCTTTACAGCATATATCACTTCTGAGTCGTTTGAAATAGCCCAATACCTCTAAAAAACGCTTTGATGAATTTCGGCCCATAGAGCGTAATGTATTTCGAATCTTTTGGGCGGTCCTGTAGATAAACTATTCAGTCGAATGGAACCGAAAGGGGAGGTGCACAACTAGATGTTACAACAATCCTACATATAAAGTTTCAACATTCAACGCCTAACAGTTTTTGAGATATGCGAGTTTAACGAATTTCGGCCCCTTGAGTGTAATGTATTTCGAATGTTTTGGGCAGTCCTGTAGATAAACTATCCAGTCAAATGGAACCAAAAGGGGAGGTGCACAACTAGATGTTACAACTATCCAAAATAGGAAGTTTCGACATTCTACGCCTAATAGCTTTTGAGTTAGGCGAGTTTAATGAATTTCGGCCCATAGAGCGTAATGTATTTCGAATCTTTTGGGCGGTCCTGTACATAAACTATCCATTCGATTGCCACCAAAAGGGGAGGTGCACAACTAGATCACAGAACAATCCTAAATATCAAATCTCAACATTCTACGACCAATAGTTTTTGAGATATGCGAGTTACATACATACGTACGTACGTACGTACGTACAGACGGCATGGAAAAACTGGCCACAGTAGACTCGCCACTGGTCAAAATGAGTTGCAGACGCGTTAATATGATCGTGCATGCTAGCCTACGATGAGATGCATCGAAAAAATTTTTTTAATTAAATTTAGAGGTAGTCAAAATCGGTTTTTATGTCGAAATTTGGCCCCCAAAAATTTTCGGGATCACATTGCTTCCTTATACTACGTACAAGGAAGTAAAAAGCACTTAAAAAGCGATAGTTATACGATTTTCCCCCTATCTAAGCCATGCATGGGCCATGGGCTGGCTTGCCCTAAATTTGGCGTAATTTCTCCGTTCACCGGGTTGACATATTTGGCATTGAGCCAAAAGCCATATTTACGCGGAATTAACTTGGCTTCGAAACGACTTATTTGGCGCTGTCTTCGAGGCCCAGATCTTCGGGCCCTCGCATTATGATCTACACGACTGTACGGGGAAATTTCAGCAATCGGTAGCTATTGTCGAAATTTTCCACTTAGGAGGATATCATTTTTTATGTGCACGATCGTATTTTTGCAGTGCAGTCAGATATTTTTCTGTTTTGTTTTCTTGATTTACGAAAAGCGATGTACAAATGTCTTTTTTATATATGTTGATATTGATTTTAAAGTAAATAAATCATCTAAAAATTATGAACAAGCAGCTATAAACATAAATATTAAATAATTAAATGTGGCTTTTTGTTTAGTAATAAAGTAAACTTTTCAATTTAACATAGTTAGGTAAAAAATAGCAGAAGTTGTATAGTAATTTTGATAATCATTTGTCATTTGAGAAATTTGAAATACTTGCGCTTTGTGCACGTGGGGATAGGTTGGTCTATTTGTATATATACTTTCGCGATTTTAATGGGCACATTTTTTTTTTTTTTTCGGGCCCCACCACTGAAACAGGTTACGAGCCGCCACTGCTTTACTCTTATTTTTCCTTGACTTGTTGAATAAAAAGTTGAATAAAAAACCGCCCCCGTCCAGAAATTTTTTTTCGTTTATCATATTTCGGCCGTGAAAAGATTAGTAACACTCGATAGAAAATACTCTAGACTGATGAGAAAGATCCAGGCCCACTGTACCCTTTTTGTTCTGTGTCCTACTGAGCCAGAAATTCATAGTTTGGCTGTAAAATTACATAACGTCACTGTAAAATATCAACTGACGAAACCACTAACAATGCTTATAAATAATTTAAAAAAAAAAAAAGTGCGTCGAACATTGTCTAAAACCGCATTTTTTCTGGATAATCTCTTTATACAGAACCTATCTTGTTCAGAAATGGGAGACTGTCGTGCAAGCCATGTTCAATGCTGAATCGGTCATTGTGAATCCGAAGCTTGTAATTCATTTTCCAAAATTGGCGACATGATTACAGTAATCTTCGAGACAAGTATACTATCACGGCGAGAAAGCCATTTCTAAAAATGTGTAACCGTTACAAATAGAACTTTACATTACTATTCTTCACTGACTTGAAGAAGCACTGTTTTCTTTGTTAATAAATAGAATGAATGTTAACAGTAAAAATAGTTTTAAATCCCATGTTCATTTAATACTTTGTAAGTTCAACGAATGTAAATAATCAAATTATTATTGTTTGGAATAAGAGCAAAATAACGCCATTTTGCTAGTGACAAATGGTCTAACAAATGTGATCTCTCCGTGTTACAGAAAAATACAAAAATGCTATGCTAATAAATAGTTTATAAAAAGGTAGCTTTTTAGAAAAATAAATATAGAACCCATGCACTAAAGTTACAGTTTTGGCTCGAACTTTTAGATTGCACAAAGTAGGTGATTAAACATTTGAAATAGATTGTGCAATGCGAAATTCAAATTCTTACACATCAGCAAGTTATATTGCTTATTGCTTAACATTTCTGTAGTACCATTTTCTATCACAGACTTCCGAATTATTTGGGAACACATAAATAATAATAATAATAAAAAAAAAACGTATTGAAAGCCAGTCCGCATTGATTTAACATGGTAAATACTACATCCATGGCACAATGATGATGATGCTGATGATCTTCAAATATTTTTCCTTCGAACAATCATTCATTAACTAGATGGCGATAAATTTACATCGTATGCTCATGTAATCTTATCTGCTGTTATAAATAAGCGGAATTTCGGCTATTTCTTTGAAAGTTCACTTTCATTATGCAAACGTGGAATAATCTTCTTGCAGATTTTGTATTAACAATATGCAACAAGCTCTTATCGATTATAGCTTCAAGTTGATGGTTAAAAAAGTATGGCGACGGACGAGATAGATAAAAGAATGAACCCCGATTTTATCACTGCAAAAAGGCCCTTTGTTTTCATTGTGCAGAACAATCAGTGCGACTTAACTGTAATGGAGCTGACTTTTCCTTTCTGCTTTTAGATTTATTGTGTTACAAGTGGTTTCCTTTTATAGCTTGTTGATTTAGACGCAGATGCTAAGAGAGCCAATTAATATTTGTAAGTAATAATCTATTTAAAAAGGAAAGTGAAAAAATTAGCCTTTTTGGTCTATTCGTACTCGAAGTTTATCATGATGCCCTACTTGGAATGAGAAAAGTTCGATGTTATTGCCTTTGGTTCATATTTTTAAGTTTTAAATATGAAATTTTTGGAAAAGTTACTCAGCTTACTTCAACTTGTCAAGTAACATCAGTTACAATTCACAATCTTCCCAGTGTTATCAGTTTATCAGTTAACAATTAGGGTTTATACTTTCGTGATGACCTTTTCTGGATCTCGCGCTTACAAATCTTTACAAAACAAACAACGCGTCAAATTATTTTAGAAATGCTGTCTTCCCAGCAACCCAGACCACAGCTACCTGCCTAAGGGTCTCAATCAACCAACCTCTCAAATCTCAAATCTAGAAATGCTGTTCTGAAGAGCATAAAAATTCAGTTTTTCGAAGATATCGGCCTTGGACATCATTCGGTCAGCCACATCTATATTATAATTAATATCTCAATAACCATGACTTGACAATGCGTTGTCGGTAACCGATCTCAATCGTTATTCGATTCTTTCAATCTAGCCCGCAGAGTTTCTCAAACTGGGCTCCTCAGAGCACTCAGCGAAAAAAAAAATATGGTTACCTTATCCTATAATACACAAGACGCTAACCGTATAACTGTACAAGGTGCTCTGTCAAATTTCAAAGATCTTCCAAGTGCTCTGTCTTAGAAAAAGTTTCAGAAACTCTGCTCTAACATGTTCGCTGCCTACGCACACCTCTATCTGGTGTGGTAGCTCATGTTGTCCACACAATTTCAATGCAAATTTTTGCTCATTGTTGACATTTTCGTGAAAAAATTCCGAAAAATGTTTGGAAAGTCAGATTTATAAGCTTTTTATGACGGTATTCTATCTCTATTACCCAGATGTGTGACTAAAAATAAAATATTTTGATTTAATTTTCATTTTTTTTTTTTTTTTTTTTTTTTTGACGTAAACACTTCCTTCGAATTGCGCCTCCCCCTACCAGATGACTAAAAATACAAAGTATACTTTTATTTGATTGCCTATCTTCTTTTTCCTTTTAACATAAACACCTTTTTATAAAGTCAAGCAAAACAAAGAAACGACAAAATTCCTCAATCAGATGGCGGACCTATGGCAGTAAAGTTCATTTTACTAAACAACAAAAAACACTCTAAAGAAATTGACGTTTAAAAGATGAAATAGCACACATAGAAGGTACTTATCAATCTGAACCTGGGGACTGAGTCCCCAGGATACTGTGTATGCACTTCTGATGATGAAGGACGAAAATTTTTCCCCCGAAACACGTGTCCAGATTGAAAAGTACCTTTTATGTATACAATTTTACAAAGGTTTTTTTTTTTTTTTTTGTTGTTGTTGTTGTTTTTCATTTGATATATTTAAGAAATCCTGACTGTTACCTCTAAAAGTACTGTTTTTTATATTTTGACGTTCAACTTTGCCGTGCCAATTTGTACCTTATTTATTCAAATCCAAATTACGAATAATCATAAATTTAAATAAAGAAAAAAAAATTACATCCATTGACGCATGACTAATGATTAAAGTCCCGTTTAAGAACACCGATAACCGCAAGATAAAAGGAACACTGTAATTAAATTTGCTTCGCTGTTTCTGGATAACAGCAAGGCCGGCAACTTCATTGACTAAAAGAATGTACCGTGGGATGCTGGCAAATCGTTTAACGTGGGCTGGACCCTAGAGATTTCTCAATAAAATCAAATAAGATTAGCATTTTTCGCTGATGCAAATTGATGATAACAAGAGCGATTGACTTATTCTTCGACAAGTCGTCCGCATTCTGCTAATGCTCCTTCTGCCCACATTTGACAAATCATTAACCGTGTCATTAAGATTTCAAAGAACGTAAGAAGGAAATCGATGCCAATAAGGTATTTTCAAAAATACGGCCTTGGCCTGATTTTACCCGAGCATCCGTAATTCCTTCCCTCCCTCCTTCTCTAGCTTTCTAAACATTGCTTCTAGGGCGGAGGACCATGCGGAAAGACTCCGTAAAACGATCTGTGCTTGGATCAATGTTTAAAGGATTTTCTTAAATGAAAGAGAGAATGGAGTAAAGTTGGGTTGTTTCGTTTCAACCGGTGAAACATTTATTTTTATGCTTATTTGTATATAGTCAAACCTCGTTTTAGACGAAAAAAAAAAAAAATCTTTCTCATGGTCTAAGTACACAAATTAAAGTGCGCTAATTGCACCAGGGTCTTGAAAAAATTCAGGATAACTCTTTGTAAGCTGTACTACATATCGTAATTAATGAAACAATGGTGTCTTTTGTAAAACTTTTGGGAAAAAATTCATCAACATGGAATTGCACTTCAAAAATATGCAAAAAGTGACACATTCTGCTAAATTTTCGATTTTTAAGAATTTTTTTCTGAAAATATCGCTTTCGATGCAGGTTTATCGCTTATTGCAGTGTATAGTACAGCTTGTAAAGAGGTAGTCTAGAATAATTTAAGTGCATGACGTAATTAGTTTATTTGTATTTATATGCCAAAATCACATGATTTTTTTCGAACCACACCATTAAGGAAAACAAAACAGTTCCCATTCACGTCTTGGTCTTTTGCTGTTTTATGGGTTAACACGAAAAGATTTTGAAACTCTTCGATTTCGTCTTAACCAGGCTCAACAGTATACATTTCAAATAAGGTGACGTGGTTAAGCAATTAAATTTCACCGATTCTTCCGCTGTAGTTGATTTGCTACTATTTGCTATTTTATTTTATATATTTATTCCACAACACCTGCTAAACATTACGACATTGTTCTAATTTATGTTTTGTGAAAGTTGGAACAAATTTTGCATGGTCGACTTCTTGTAATTCGACGTCTCCTATAAAGCTTTCCTGAAAACTATGCAGCACCATAGAACTAGTTACACATCTATAAAGCGCATAAAAGTAGGTCTGTCTTAATTTTTTGAAAATTCCGCCGTATTTGTAATTAGTTTTTAGAATTTTGTGACCCAGTTTTCCCTCAATTGTGGCAGCTAAGTGGTAATAGCGGCTAAAAAGAAGATGAAAATATATATATGTCATGTTACGACATAATACTGGAAAACATCACTCCAAACCAGTTTCCGCATCTTTATACTATATTAGCTAGTAAAATTATAAATTCCATATTATGACAAAAGCAGCGAATAAAAGGCGAGGTCCGATATGAATATATCGTCTGCCGTCCTGTTCGCAGACCAGCAAGCGAAAGTTGTTTTGAAATGCCGGAACCCTTTCTAGCGAGCGGGGCCCGAAGGGTCACAATGTAGCGTCGCACCCAGAAATTGTCCTGAAAAATGCCCGCAGCACGTGAGAAGGGCTCTTTATGTAAAATAAATAAATAAATAAAGGGTGTTGTAGATGTGGAATACATCACATTGGGATAGGCCGAACGGGAAGTCAGTTTTGAAGCCTCTGCTGTGGAAATAATAGAGGGAGACATGACTTGGAAAAGCATTTATTGTAAATCTTTGACTGGTTCGTGCAATAGGCATTTTTATTTTCCTTTTTCTCTTTTTTTTTTACGGTAGGTATTTGTCTATCTGAAAGAAATGTTACATGAATGGACGTTAGATGAGAAAATTTTCCGAAAAGGAAATTACATGCCGTAGTTACAATTTGAAAATTATGCAATGCGGGGGAGAAGCTGATAATCATTGTGAGATGAGTTGAGTGGAGTTTTTTGTTATCGCAAGCCTACACTAGGAGCATCTGCATAATGGGGGGGTTGCCTTGGACGAAGGCGTTTTTAACCCTTTAACGCGCAGTGTTCCCGCTCTCAGAACACCAAACTCTGACGTTTTGACTGTTGCCAGTCACGAAGAATAGATTTGATTTCTATAAAAATAGTTGCGGGTGACATGGCTCCACGAGAATCCTTTACTTTTTAGCCTGTCATTTCCTGTAAAAAAACTGTCACGATTATTTTTAACAGCCCTGACAACTGCTGAAAAATGGAAGTGCTGAATAGAGAGTGGCATTGGTAAAGGGTGCTGAATAGAGAGTGGCAATGGTAGTGCGAGAACAGCTGAATAGATTGCCCAATGCTGAAAAAAGGGCAGTCGTTGCCATCGCTTGACTTAACTACCAGCCAGATGGCAGACGATCGAAACGTTCATCGCGTGCCACAGATCTAGTGACCTTTTTTTGACGCAGCTGGCACAGCCAGTTGTCGTCAAAAAAGGGGTCAATCAACTAGAATGTTCAACCTAGTTAACCCTTTGATGCGCAACCCTTTACCAATGCTGAAAAAAGGGCAGCTGTTGCCATCGCTCGACTTAACTACCAGCAAGATGGCGGACAATCGAAACGTTCATCGAGGGCCACAGATCTAGAGACCTCTTGTTTGACGCAGCTGGCTGTGCGGCACAGCCAGCTGCGTACGTATCGTATGATCTGGGACGTATCGTATTACTATCACGTGACCTACGCTCTTCAACGGATTCTTTGCCATAGTCACCTCGCGAGCATCGAAGGAGAAGCATGTCGTTATCAAAATATGAAGTAAAAGAATTTCTGAAGAGGATACTGGATGCACTTTTAGTTAATGCCAAGTCCTTTTGTTGTGGATGCTTAGTTATGTGTGTATTCGCTTGTGATAATTTTGTTTTATATCCGAATACCAAATGCATCTTTTTCATATTCAGAGTTGTGAAATAAATTCAGCCTAGATATGGAGGAGATGCTTTAGGTAAAGATTTCGCTTTAATGACATAGTTTCTTACGATTGGATTATAAAAAGGTGTTGTAAAAGAAATGAAGTTATGATATCTCCATTCAAAGTGAGTAAGTAGTATTTTACCTTTTTCATGTCAATAAATTGGGTTGCTGCTTTAATCAAATCTGACAGCTGGTTTAACCATGATTGCATTTATTGTATTCTGATTGTACTGTGAATTCGTTTTATAACTAGAGACTATAGTGAAATTATATTCTATTTATTAAAAAAAAATACTTTTTTATAGTGTATTAAGATATATGTAATGTATTTGCCTTGATTTAAAATTTATTTTCTCGGGCTCATAATCATAGATTTCAGCTCTGATAATAAAAAATGAAGAAAACGAATAATTCAATATATTAATGAAAAACAGTAAATTTTCATAAAACACCCTTTTTCTAGCTTAAAATAATGATCTTAATTGAGTACAGATATATTAATTAAAAAAAAGACTGATTTTGTAAAGTCGCTCATTCTATAGCTTAACCCTTTAAGGCGCAGTGATCCCGCTCTGGGAACACCCAACTCTGTCGCTTTGACTGTTGCCAGTCAGGAAGAATAGATTTGATTTCTATAAAAATAGTTGCGCGTGACGTAGCTCCACGAGAATCCTACACTTTTTAGCACGTCATTTCCGGTTAAAATATTGTCACGATTATTTTTAACAGCACTGACATCTGCTGGAAAATGGAAGAATGCCAGAACAAGCTCAGATTGCCCAATGCTGAAAAAAAGGCAGCCGTTGCCATAGCTCGACTTAACTACCAGCAAGATGGCGGAAGATCGAAAAGTTCATCGCGTGCCACAGATCTAGAGACCCTTTTTTGACGACAGCTGGCTGTGCTCAGACAGCTGGCGAGCACAGCCAGCTGTCGTCAAAAAAGGGTCTCTAGATCTGTGGCACGCGATGAACGTTTCGATCGTCCGCCATCTTGCTGGTAGTTAAGTCGAGCGATGGCAACGGCTGCCCTTTTTCCAGCATTGGGAAAGGGTTGCGCCTCAAAGGGTTAAATAATAATCATAATTGATTACAGTTATAATCAAAAACGGACAGACACTCCTCATTTTTTATTATTATTTAGCCTAAATGGAGCTGTTGTATAATGCTCAAAAATTGAGAATTTTTCGCTCCATTGATTTTTGTCGATTAATGGAGCAAATTTTACTCAATCGGGAGAATGGCTGTTTGAAGTCAAAAATTGAGTAAAAATATACTCCGTTTGATTATTATTTTACTCGGTAGATATAAGCGTGTGGCCGCGCGATAGGGCCGAAAGCACAATTTGCACTCTTCATCCAGGCCCGGACTAGCTCCTTTGGGAGCCCTCGGGTAGAGACTGAAAAGAGGCCCCATACTGAATTTAGAGGGAATAGAATATTATTTGTTGTTGTTGTGGGATTAAGGTCAATTATCTGAAGAACAAGAGGTATCTAGGCCTGTGGGTGGGGGTCTTTCTGCGGGGTCCTAACCCGTATTTACGCTAAGTTGCGGAAAAAACCACGGAAAACTCCGAACTTTGAGATCGGCGGACGCGACTTGGTTCCGAACCGGGCACCTTCCGTCTTCCAGTTCAGTGCGCAATGCACTATGCCACATGGTGGTCATATAGAATATTACAATATGTAATTTTTGAAAATTAGGCTTGCGTGCCAAAAACGCACATTTAACTATTTTACAGCTGGGGAGCCCCTCAAGCCAGGGGGGGGATATCGGGATATATCCCCACCCAAAATTTTTGGATTAGTGATGAAATTCCGTCTATTTATACACATATAAGTTCATATCCTCCTCCGAAAAATTTTCCAGGCCCCACCCGGGGGGCAATCCCCCCCCCCGAAAAATTTTCCTGGCTACGCGCCTGCCTCAAGCCGCGGGTTTCTGTGTTCCTCCGATGCTACACTGCGTAAAGATGCAATATTACTGGGAAATAATGAACAAATTACTCGGATATATATGTATATATAAATAATAGATATAGATATATATCAAATTACTCTTAGAAAAAAAAGTAAAATATCCATTTTTGTGGGCATCCTTGGAGTGGGGGCCCTCGGCAATCGCCGACCACCCGTCCTGGCCAGCAGGCGCGTAGCCAGGAAAATTTTTCGGGGGGGGGATATGCGCTTGGAAAAAAATTTCGGGGGGGGGATATGAACTTATATGAGTATAAATAGACGGAATTTCATCTCTAATCCAAACATTTCGGGGGGGGGGGATATATCCCGATATCCCTCCATCCCCCTGGCTACGCCCCTGCTGGCCAGTCCGGGCTTGACTTCATCTGTCACCAGATTCAGTTCAGTGCCTTATCGGCCTTATCCACTCGGCCCATGGTGGGGGCCGATAATCATTGGGATTTGCTTTTATAGGAAAACCTTTCATGATCAAAAAGTGCGCATACTGAGATTTTTGAAATAGCGCAGATATATTTCTGCACTTTTTCAAATATTTGTGAAAATTTTCAAGAAGACCGATCCAACGGTGTGCTTTGTATCAGACAAGAAAGCATTGTTTCCGCAAGTTGTGACTTGTTAACTTTTTTTTCTTCTTTTTTATATAAACTTTTCGGATTCTGTAAAAGGCTTAACGGCAGCTTCACAAACCAAGCAGGCATGCTTAGAGGCATTCAAACAAACCCACAAACAGAGTTTTGTTCTTTATTTATTCGGATTAACTATAGTATATATTTTACAGCATCCAGAGCTGCAGCTGTATATCATTACATGTGTAACCTAACAGTGTGAACTTATAGAAAAATATGAACTATTTGAGGTTGTTTCTATTTGAGAAACAGCCTACGGGCGCATCCAAGGAGGGGCTATAGAGGCTGAATCCCCCCACCCCTTCCCGAAAGTTGAAAAAAAGAAATTAAAATTTCTTGCTGTTCTGATTAATGCCTTCTGGGGCCGTGGCAGCCCACTGGTTAAGGCGTTGGACTCGTGAACGGAAGGTTGCTTGTTCGATACCGGCGTACGACTAAAGACCACCGTATACGTGCGGTGTACGTGCACGTTAAATCCGTTGTTTCGAAAGTCCTCTCGGCGGTCGCCAGCAGTTTCCGAGGGGCTGTCGATTGTCAGAAGTCCCCCCAGCCTATGATGAGGATCAAAATTGTGGCGGGAAACTCCTGGAAGGACGTACGTAGCTCTAAACGTCACATTCAGTGATGTGAGCTTTCCTCTACTGGCAAAGCAGCTTCTATTTTATTGAGCCCCAGTGGGAAGAGACCGACTTAGCTCAGGGTGCTCCTAATTTGGACCAATTCCAGATGAGAGACCTAATACCTGGATTGGCAGGTATCGTTCGATTTGTGAAGAGACACCCTGGTTTTGTCACCAAACGAGCGTAAGCTGAGCTTTGTATATTTTAAGTCTCCTGGTGACAAGTGCACCTATAGATTTTTCATGAGGGGCCAGGGTGTCCAGCTAAGAGAGGGGACTGTCCATTCTTACTATAAAACTTGATTGACAGTAAATTATATTATAAATATCTGGTAAAATTATATAATAGCCCTAAAAATTTTTCGATTCTATATTGTAAATAGTGTTTGTTACACTCTAAATTAGGAAATTTAAAAAATTGTGTAATTTTTTAAAATTTTAATAGGAAGTTTCCAAGATTTATATAAATTTTGGATTTTTATTTTTTACATATTATTATTTTAAACAATGGATTCATAAGGCGAATATTTGGCTACAATTAGCATTTGTGCATAGACCGAGGAGGGGTGTCCAGACCCCCCTTAACGTCCCCCCCCCTCCTCTTTATATATATATATATGCCTGTGCTCTTGGTTATAATAGAAATTAGGAGATTTTTGAATTAACGACTAGCAGATATTGAAGCTCGCATATTGTGTTTTCAGTTTAATTTCGCGAGGTTTCTGGTGCTCCCATACCTATTTATTTACAGTGCAATTTCAACAGTCGCGTCGTTCATCAAACAACAACCCGTTTAGCCACTCGATTTTCGCTCGCTTTTTCGCAGCTTGAGTGAACTTTAAACCCGACGCCATCTGCGCCGGCACAAACGGTCTCCCGAACCTCATTGGATGCCCGGGGAGCCAATGAAAGTACCGCCTCTGGCTCAACTTCGTTACGGAGGTCATGAAGGGAGCGAAAGACGATGCTAACCCGATTTGGCAAGCATATCGCTCGATTTGGCAACACTTTTTGTGCCATTAATAAGAAAAGCGACTGGTGAAGGGGAGATTTAAAAAAAAAAAAAAAAAAATGTAGATCTGACACCACTGTGGCAAAGTGTCGTAAAAATATGGGCACAAATGTTCGGAAGGAGGTATGAAATGCTGTGGGCTTCAAAATACGTAAAATTTTTGGAGTATCAGTTTTCGACTTAATAAGAGCAGAACACTCAGAATTATTTTAAAGTAAAATATTAATCAAATGCCATTATCATTTCAATTTAGTACAGTTGTGAGCAAAATATTGCTGTACAATTATTATTACTTTATCTTAATACAGTTACCAAATATAATAACAAAAAACAATTATTATGTTGTGATAAAATTTCATAATTACTTTTCTGGGAAATAATAATAATAATAATAATAATAATAATTCCAAAAAAGTGCCTCGAATAAAAGATGTATAACGATAATGACTTAACTAAGGATAAATTCTTGATTTTTTAAAAATTCTGCATCTTTAAATTGTGGGTGCAAGCTGTAATCGTAAACCAACAATGTTAGCTTATTTGATATGTAATAAGGTTTAAAAGTTTAAGATGCTTTAAAATTTTTTCATTAATTTCATTTTTAATACACTTGTTTAAAGTAAACGTTTAAGATGACCACAGCCTGATTATCGCACAAGACTACCGTGTTTACTTGCCTAATAGTCGCCCTCGCATTATAGTCGTACCCTCGTTTTGAAGCAGAAAAAAATAGCTTTAGAGTTTCAATATTATGTAATAGATTTTCCCCCAATTAATACCGCAATTACTCGCGTAATAGTCACCAGCGCATAATAGTTGCAACCCTTTTTGTAGCAGAAAAAAAATCGTCGAAATATTTTCCACGCATAAAAGTTGCAGGCACGTATTCGACTTTTATATGAAAATCGAATGCGTGGCTGCGTCTATACTTTTACGTCTATAAAAATATTACTGTAAAAAGGAAAATGACCCTTTTTTGTGTACAATTGAAGTAAAGATTATTTAATATACGACAGATAAACTGGAAACATTTGGTAAGATAGTTATTTTATTATAATACCAGTAATGTTTTAGCATTATAGTGTAGAATATTGTGTAGTAGATTTCCCCGCATAATAGTCGCAATTAGACTTTCACCATGAAAGATTGGCAAAAAAAAAAAAAAAAAAAAAAAAGTGGGACTATTACGCGAGTAAATACGGTACTCGCACCTAGATTTTCACGAAAAATTGGCAAAAAATGCGACTATTGCGCGAGTAAACGCGGTACAAAACTACGGCCTGCCTAGGACAACCTTTTAGCCCTCCCACCCTAAGTAATTAAAACAGAGATTAAAAAATAAATAACTTACCGTTAATATTTAGTATTATGTGAGGCAGGAGGATTTTTGAAGAGCAGACTTGATAAACATTTTAAAGATTTTAAAGTAAAAGCATCAGACCAATAGGTTTATTGGTCAATAAGTAAAAATATATTGTTGACAATTAATATAATGATAGATAAATAATACAGACATTCAATCGTTTTTCTACAGTAAATTATTGGAGCATACACGCTGCGTAACAAGTTAACCAATTACCTCCCATGTTTTCAAGGACGTGGTGATCGTGATTCAACGAAGAGAATTAGTTTATAAATTACTAGCTGAAGTACCCGTTCTTCGCACGGGAATGAATGGACTTTTTGATATTACGATTTGTGGTGATTACTATTCATTGTAATAAACAGATATAGCAAAGTGGATATCGCGTTATATTGTGTCCAATAATCATGCATACCGAATTGCAAGGCAATCGTTTGTACGGTGCAGAAGGCCATGCGGCGTAGCGCAATCTAGTGGCGAGTTTTAGCAAAACGGATACGGTGAAAATATTTTTCGCATTCAGATATCGATGTATACGAATTTTCATGACTATCGGCTGGACAGTCCTGAAGTTCACGTGTTGACGCGACATCTAGTGGCAAGTTATAGGAAAATGGATAGCGCCAAACTCTTCCCGTGTTCAAATATCTATGTATACCTATTTTCATAGCGATCATTTGCACAGTCAAGAAGTGATACACTGCAGGCCATCCAGTGGTTCAATAAAGTAATGATTTGCTACCAGCGCCGTCAAGTGGCGAGTTATAGCAAAATGGATAACGCCAAAATATTCTCATTGTTCAAATAGCTATGTATACTGATTTTCATAGCGACCGTGTTCAACTATCTATGTATACCAATTTTCATAACGATCATTTGCACAGTCAAGAAGTGATACACTGCAGGGCCATCTAATAGTTAATTAAAGTAATGATTTGCTACAGCGCCGTCAAGTGGCGAGTTATAGCAAAATGGATAACGCCAAAATATTCTCATTGTTCTAATAGCTATGTATACTGATTTTCATAGCGACCGTTTGAATGGTCAAGAATTTGGCCTGCTGCAGCGTTATCTAGTGGCGACTTAAAATAATAATGCATTGCAGTGTCATCTAGTGATGAGTAACATCAAAAGGAACGCAGTTAGAATATATCTTCGTGCTCAAATGTGTAAGTATAAAAAATTTTTGCCGATCGGTCGAACGGTATAGAAGTTGATGCTTTTTCAGCGCCATTTAGCGGCAAGTTACAGCAAAATGGATAGTGAAAAATATTATCCGTGTTCTAATATTCGCGTGTACCAAATTTCATCGAAATCGGTTGGACGATATTCGCATAACAAACGGCTAAAACGGAATAGAATTCGACGTTCTGCTGCGCCACCTGGTGGCAAGTTAGAGGAAAACGGATAGCATAAAAAGCTTCTCCATGATAAAAGACTTAGGTGAACCAAATTTCATGGTGCATCGGTGCTCAACGGTGCTGGAGTTATTTCAACCTCATACACTCATACCAACATTCATTTTATCTATAACCAGTGTCATTATATATCCCAGTCTCAAATAAAATCCAGTTTCAAATCTAAGCCTCGCCAAAGTGCCAACATACGCCATTTTGCAAGCGTTTTTTCAGGAAATCCATTCGAAGCATTGACTTAGCAGCAATAATATATGGGAAATGGTTCGACCGCGAAAAAGTAAAGCAAGCCTTTATTTGAAAAGTTGAATCCCTTAATACAGCCGAATTTTTTAAAATTATCAACTATAACGTGTTTTATTCATCGTTACTCCGATGTACTAAATGAGAAGATTTCAATTTTCTGAAATTTGGCGGAATTCCCCCAACTTAAATCAATGTACTCATTTGGCGAGAATTCTGGAGATAGATCAATTGAAATCCCTTAATAACTGCATTATTTCTTCACGGATCATTAAAATTTATACGCTGTATTCTAATAAAACCTTTGCACTTGTTTTCAAAAATCTATTTCCTTAATCTCTCAATAAATTGCGCCAAGCCGAAATCTGTGCAAACCGCTAGAACTCACTTTCACAAAATCGGCATTTGAGCCATTTTATTTTTTCGCCAAACTAAAATAATTTACCTATTAGCCTCGGAAATCTTCAATTCTTATTGTTTTGCGTGTAAAGCATTACATTCCTGCTCTGATTTCCCATGCACACGATATTATAATTAAAAAAAAAATAACCTTACGAATATAAACTAACAAGAAAAAAAATCATTATTATTCTTTTATTTTTACTTTGAGAATTTAAAACATTTTATTCGGCAAAATCGCCACACATGGCAACCACGATCCTTATTTTCACACTTTTTTCACTACAGGGGTTACAATTACGGAAAGCTTTTTGCGTGAATAGCATAAAAAATCTCTTAAATTCCGGGAACGGGTGGACTTTCAAAGTTTTAAAGTGGACTACGATTTATTCTATATTATTTTACATATATGTGCTAAATTTCAGGCCGATAGGTCCATTTTTGTGGATTTGTATACGAACGACATTTTATTCGGCAAAATCGCCACACATGGCAACCACGATCCTTATTTCACACTTTTTTCACTACAGGGGTTACAATTAAGGAAAGATTTTTGCGTGAAGAGCATAAAAAATCTCTTAAATTCCGGGAACGGGTGGACTTTCAAAGTTTTAAAGTGGACTATGAGTTATTCTATATTATTTTACATATCTGTACTAAATTTCAGGCCGATAGGTCCATTTTTGTGGATTTGTATACGAATCAAATCCACAAACAAACAAACAAACAAACAGAATTTCATTTTTATTTATAAGATAACACAAACAATTTTAATTTGCTCAGGATTGTTCGAGTTAATAGGTTCCAACTACACACGAATCCCTAAAATACGGATTAAAAATCGTTCAAGATATTTAAAAAGAATGTTATATTTTTCACCTTAAATAGCTTAAAGCATAAATATTCCATAATATTTTTCTCGTCCATATTTATACTGTGAGAACTTACACTAATCATCTTTTCTTCTTTAAAAATTCATTATAAATATATATATATATATATATATATATATATATATATATAAAAAGACAGGTGTTTTTTTAATTTTGCTATCCATGTATGAGCCCAGCAAGCATCCAATTTTTTTTTTTTTTTTTAGCGTATATTTTTCATCCCTGACATATTGAGCATTTCAAGATAATTTGTGCATCGCTGCGCAACATGAGAAAGCGCGTCTAAAAATGTTCTACTGTTCTATATATCTTTACTAATGCGTCATGTATCTGTAATTTGAACAAAATGTGGAAGGGAAAATTACAGATGAAGCATACAAAGCTACACATTCGGATTATGTACAAATAGGAACGAAAAAAGAAAGAAAGGGAGAAAGAAATTCTTTCATCTTAGCGCCATTCAGAAAACTACAAAGATCACTCTATGAAATCCAAGTAAAAAAAAAAAAGGGGGGGGGGGAAGAATCTGGAAGAATTCCAGATTTTAACTAGCACTAGACTGTTATTTTTATTTCTTTAAAAAGAGCCTGTATAAGCTACAAAATTAGGTATTTTATTTTCATTCATAGATCCAAAATCTTTACTCCGATAGGTATAGGATCTTCCATAGTTCTGCACGTTCACAGTCGTTTTGAAGACTTTTTTTTTTTCTTTTTTTCCCCGAAATAAATATTTCTTATCTTCGGTATGGATAGTGTCTTTCGCACCTTTATTTTAAAAAGCGAAACAAATTGACATCGTCGGCATTTTTTTTTTTTTTTTTAAGTTTGAAATGAAGAAACGATATCAACATAAAAACGGAAAAATTGAGACTGTGTTCGTCACAACTCAAAAAATTAAATTTCGGAACTTAAAATAAATGAAAAATTTTTAAAAATATCATGAAATTTGAAAAGTGTAACTCAAACGCTACAGATTTCTGAGGCGTGAAATTATAACACTTTTTTTAAAAAGGAAAACCCCACTTTTTATAAAATTATGTAATTTTGTAAAATTGATTTTTGATTACTATTATATTTTACAGAACAAACATGTAGAATTGTCCCCTTTCAGTAATAATAATGATAAGTGTCAAAATAATTTATGAGCAATGCTTCATAACATAAATGCACCGGGAGTTGAATAAATTTGCCACTGACTTACAGAATTCGCAAACTTCGACTAAATAAAAAAGATCTTTAAACAGTTTTAATCGATTTATAGTGACAGATGAGCTTTTCTTAATCGATTGTAATATTGTGATGGGGGGGGGATTAACCGTAAAAGAAGGGGGATAAAAAAGTGAGAAAGTTCGTTTTGTTTGAACGTTGCCCTGGATTGATTATTAGTTAATATAATAATTTTTATAAAAATTCAACAAATATTTAGCACGAAGTGGTAGCAAAGGATAATGAACAATCTTTTATTAAAAGTTTTGCACATTTTTAATTAGTTTTCTTTTTTTTTTTTTTTTTTAATCGTCACTATTCATCTTCCTTTATTACTCCCCCCCCCCCCTCTCATGCTGATATGAAACGCTCAACCTAGCAAATGCATTAGCCTATTTTTAAGTAGCCCGAAAATCGAAAGCTAAACCAGATCTCGCCCGCAGTTCACGCACTTACAAAAGCTTTTGAGGCGCATTCTTATCTTGTTTTGAACAACACCCTCAGAAGGATGGGGATTCGTTTAGGATAGAGCGATGTGAGCGAGAAAATTTGTATTATACTTCAGTACAGCTGGATATCAGGGTTCTGGCACAACCGATTTGGTATCTGAGAGCGCCTTTTGAAGTAGAAATGCTTGAAAGTGTTTACAAGAGCCTTCCAAAAATGTATGTATGCCCCAAAAATAAATAAATAAACATTTGAAGAGAAACGATTTTTGAAATTTTTACTGTTGTTTGTTTATGGCTTAAATTTTGCAATTTTTTTTTCTATTTAAATTAACTTTTTGAGAAACGATCTACATATTTATTTTTAGCTTTACCTTTTTTTTTTTCTTTCTTTTCTTTTAAGTTATTCTTAATCGATTTCTTGACACTTGTTTACACAAAATATGAGATTTCATTGGTGACGAAAAGTTGCGCGAATTAGCCACTGGGAATCACACCGGCATTTGAATGCGTTATAAGTTTGAAAAATGCGGAAAATGGTAGACTTGGCTTGATTTTAACTGTATATTACTGTCCGAACTGTAACCAAAAGTTATAATACAAGTTCCTTTTAAAATCACATTAACGAAATTTATGCAAGTTTCTGCCAACCATTTTATGAAATATGATTTAAAAGCTCCAGTTAATTTTTAAAAATGCATAAAAAAGCGTTTGAGTTTTATTCTGTCTTATATTCTCTAGCCATAGGCTGACAGCGGCGGACCTCTACCACTGCTTTCAAGTTAGTAACGCCAACAGTCAAAGCTTAAAAAACCTTTGCTTAAAAACACCAGATCCAACTTTTGAATTTGTTTATTCTACTCTTAAATTCCGTATGTTCTTCACTCCTTTCCAAAATTCATAGTACTGCTGCTTCTGTGCTGAAAAAACAGGTATTACATGCTAACGGGGCTGAGACGTAAAAAATTCTACTCGCTGACTGTATGTTTTCACTGCAAAGCACCAACATTTTGTTGGTAACAAACACATGTTTGTCATAAACTATTTTTGAGCTTAAAAGGTTGAAAGTAATGTTTAAAAGCAAGCGACTTCCTCTTAAATGCAGTTGTTTTTAAATTAATATTTTATATTAAATATATTATACTCAAATTATATTAAATATATTATTATTAAATATATTTATATTAAATATGTTTATATTAAATATATTATATTATTAAATATATTATACTCAAATTAATATTTTATAATTATATATTTAAAAAAACCATCAAATAGTCATACACTTAACATTATGCTGTGCATTTTTTTATTCCCCTTCCTTTACTTTGATCAATACCCCCATGTTAATATTGCTAAATAACTTCAATCGTTAAAGATTTTACTAAATAATAAAACATCCTCCCCCAAGTCAATTTATATTGCCTTATTAACGTAATAAAACCAGATTAAACGAGATCTTGTTAACATTAAAAATTAATTTGTCTTCGTCTATCAAAGAAGAGTAATTACTTTCTGAAACGCGCTCAATTCATTACAGAGGAAGTCTACATCAGATATTGGGTAAGAGCCAGAATAAATTTTAGTCACCAAAGGATTCTATAGAGTATTACTTGAATGCGGACTTTTAAGCCTTGCAGAGTTTTATTAATTTTGTCCCTCAGAGTATTCAATCAATCAAAGTGTAAAATGTCTTGCTTCAGATTTTGAGTATTCTTCATGAATAACCAGTATATATATATGTGTGTGTGTGTGTGTAAATTAGTATCCCCCGAAAAGTTTATATTGTTTTGGCGTAACCTTTTTCCTTTACTGTATACATGCCGTTTAGATCAAACAAACTTTTATTAAACATTAGCCCTTCTCCAGAAGAATATTTGTAATCGCCACTATGAATGAAGATTATTTTTTTTCTTCGTGGAAGTATTTGATTTTCGTATATGCAGTACGGCAGGCACATAGCCAGAAAAGCAATTGAGAAAGATGGGGTAAAAACAAAATACAACATTTTTCCCCCCTCAGCGTTTTATTGTTAAAAAAAAAAAAAAAAAAAAAAAAAAAAAAAAAAAAAAAAAACGGGTCCACTTTCAGCGCTACTCACCAGAGACCATGTACGCAAAAGGAGGTTGACCATATATTCGTTCTGGAAATAAGGCTTAACCTCTTCACTGTTATCTCTACAAAGACGTAGGGCATTCAAAGACCGATGTCAGTAAGCAACGCTGGGCATAGAAAGGGAAGGCCTTTGCAACAATAAAAGCGAACAACTTAAACCTCAGGTGGATCCGCTACTACCCTTGACTTCAAACAAATCATAGCCCGACTTCAAAATGCGCTAAACGCAAGGGTAGGGTTTTTTTTTTTTTTCTGATATTGCCATGAACTCTGAATTTAAACCATGTTTTTCTAATTTTTCCTATTTTTTTAAAATTAGTTTATGCAAATTTTTACATTGCGGTGAAATATTTTTAAATTTTTAAAAAGCGTAGTGATTCCTGGTGAATGTTTATGAAGCAAGCTCGGAATTTTAGCAATTTCGACAGGGAAAGGAAGACCCCCCCCCCTGGATGAATGGTTTTCCGGCCATAAACTCATCCGGATTTGTCAAACTGACGGTTTACTCTCATACATCAAATGAATAAACTAGCATTGCGCTTCTTTAAAAATATGCACAGAAAAAAAAATTAAAAAAAAGAGGTAAACTGCGATAAGGCGTAAGTGAGACGAAGAATAAAATGTAAAATATGTTTTCAAGGAATCGTCACAGTCACGCTTTCTGCTCGTCGAATCTCTTTCCTTTTTTTTCCAATCTTTCCCATGGCTCGGAGACAAAAAAAGATACATTATATATGCTATATCTGCAGCGAATTTACTGAAAAAAGGGTTTATACTTTATTGCCTCTGCAAAAGCAGGATAATTCCTGTTAAAATTACACGAGTAGTTATAGGCGAAGCTATTTGATCGTTTGTTTTTAAGCCTAAATTGAATGAAGGTGGTTGTTATTGTTACGGTTATAGTAGTACTTATGGTGGAAATAGTACTATTGCCATTAAGTAATCATAATCATTATTAATCCACATGCAGCCAATTTTAGAAAAAAAAGACAGTGATATTATTGTGTTTTACTTACTTTGTTTGCCTAAACTTCACTGTGATTTATTATTTTCCTTGTTAAAATAACAGATCGTTATTAACATTATTTCTCCTTCCCCATTTTTTCAACATTAATTAGAATTTGTTATTTATGAAACAAACTATGATCTAATAATGTTATCTTTTAGAAACCAACTATGGAATGGGTTTCTAAATGATACGTTTAATGATTTCAGAACATAAATATGCACGCTAAAAACTTACACTCTAAAAAATTTGCTAAATAAATAAATTATTTAAATAAGAATTCAAATCGTTTGTAAAATACATATATATTAAAAATAGCATTTTTCTACCATTAGAACAGTTATGGGAGAAATTATTAAGGAAAATCTTTTAAATGGACTAAAAAAAAAAAAAAAAAAATCCTCAGTAAAATAAGCAACGGGAAATTTATTAAATGAATAAATAAAATAAAATAATACACGTTAATAAGTAAACTAAAGTAATACATTAACGTGTGTTATTTTATTTTAGTTTCGTGTATTGTCACATAAAAAAAAGGAAAAAGAGAGAGAGGGGGAGGGCAAAAAAGGAATTTTTTTTTGTCAGACTCAAGATTAATTGGTATAGTTTTTGTGTGGATTTAGTCAGATCCTTCAAAGAAAAAGAATTAAATTTGTCTTTTGCTTAACACCTGATGAAATTTGAAATTATAATAGCTGAATTAGCGGTTTCTAACAGCTAACAGTTATGGCAAAAAATTGTGAAACTGTTGCAATTTCAAGAAACAAATAAATACTTTAAGTATTTTCCTAAAAAGCCTTATTATTTAAATTTTCGAACGAAATAGCCATAAAAGATTAGAAAATGTATATCATATTTGATGCGAATATTTTAAATAATAACTGTTTTTGCAATATTCAACGATCGATTAAGGAATTTAAGGTTTATAAAACGATTTTTTTTTTTTTAACCTTGTAGGGTTGAGGTACATCCTTTCTTCTTTGTATTTTCGTAGTGAGTTTTCTAGATATTGACGCTTTTATTTTCCAGAGAATAATTTCTTTTGAGATGAATATGCAGTATTGACTTCGTAAATTCATGGTCTGAGTACGCGATGAAATGCATGAATGTTGATTATAGTTAACTATTAGTTAAGAAAATTAGATATAACTGTGGTGTGCAAATTAAAAATATGTCTTGAAAGTATTAATAGTAAATTAATTATTTTTTTAAAGTACTGAATATTCAGACTGTAGAACAGACATGGGAACTATACTAAATTAATTGTTAGAAAGTGGGAAATGCGTGTATTTTATTTATTTATTAGTATTTTTATTTTAAAGAGAAAGTGAACAACGAGTTTTCACATTTAGTTTTGCTTCATTTTTTAAATTAATTAAAATGTTATCTTTAGATTAATTTATCAATTTATTATACTATTTTTTTATTATTATTATTTGTAAACCTTAGAAGGGGAAATTGAAAAATAAAATAAAAAGGAATCTCTTACTCATTGCACAAGTATTAAAAACAAACCTTCTGAGCTTGGATAAAATGTAATTGCTTTGCATGTTCTATTTTACTCATCATTTTATAAACAAAGAAAAAAGTTGTGAAAAGAGAACTGGCAATTTTCTTTCCAAGATTTCTTCCTAATTAAATCGCACTACCTTTTTCCTTACTTGCCTTAAAAACCGCTCTTCACGACATAATTAAATAATAAACAAGACTCACGAACGAGCTGTTTGAAAACATCCCTCCTTGTTTACATTTCCCGGCACGCTTTTCTTGGCGACACTTTGGCGCGACTCTGACAGGGGAAACATTTCGGCAACCCTGTTTTCGGAGTGCTTTGCGACCGCGAAGCCAAGCGAAGTTCGAAACTCGCTGGTTCTTTCACTCTCTCTAACAAAGAAAGGATGCTTTTCTCAATGAAGTCGAACGTTTTTCACGATGCCTACGGCACTTTCGGAATTCTACGCTAGATCTGTGACTCAGAACTGATCTGGAGTATGGTGATCCTAATCCAGAACTGAACATCGTGGGATACTTTCAGAATTTTAATGCTCTTGGAAAAGTTCTTGTGAAGAAAATATTTACGGTTGATGCTTGCTTTGTTACAATTGATACTCCATTCAGATAAAAGTGGAAAGAGAAATTATTTCTGGACTGCTTCTTGTGTGTGTACCTCTGGCTCTGTTGTCTTATTTAGTTGACAGAAGATAAATATAGTGATTTAATTTGGCAGCTCTGGAATTGAAGGTTGCTTGTGGATATTTTCGACACCAATGTCGTCGAAAAAAATGTTTTATCGTGCACCATAAAATTAGAGAGGAATTTGTTTGGATGATGCAAATTTCTGAAATTCTTTACACTTATTTTATTGAAATAGCAAAGTGAATAAAAGGCTGATAAGGATAAAATTTTGGGAAATGTACTTGGATATGAAATGATGGTTGACGACTTTTGCAATTTATGACTTTCTCTGAGAAATAGTGCTTTTTGAATGTGAGCCTTCACTTAAAAAGCTCTGATACAGAATACGCGTTTTTATTTTCTGTAAGCAGTTTGGGAAAAACTGCCCTTTATCTTTTTTTTTTTTTTTTCCGCACCGATTAAAACAAGAAAACATAATCGACTTTCTTAATGGTACCATAACAGTATATTTAACAAAGATTCATAAAGTTTTTCTTTAGAACCGAGATAGTCGTTCTGAAATCTCAATGTTCTTTTGCACCATCAAATGTAATGGTGTGCGAGTGTGTGAAAATAAGTGCTAATTATTTTTGTCAGTGAAAAGAAGGGCCAATTTTTCTGTTTTGGTCATATCCAGCTAATCCCCTGATCAGTTCACATTTAGCAATGTTGTGCATCTTCCTATTCTATTCCAGAGCTTGAAAGTAAAAAAATAAAGAAAGAAAATAAAAGAGAGCGATCGCTATTACTTCCTGAGTGCTCGGGGGCAACAATATTTTCTCTCTCCCGTCGCGCTCTCTAGTGCTGCTTCTTTCTTGGAGCAGAGGCACCAGTGGAGCGCGAAGCTGTGACCAGATATTCCCGAAGTTATGCGAGGATATTCCGGATATTTCGGCGTCGTCTTGGTTTTTTCTCGGATATCTGAAAGGGGGAGGGGCCCAGGAATGATTTTGTGACGTCAGCCGGTTCGAAAGAGAGCCCGTGCAGCCATGAAAGTGACAGTGAACTTCGGTGCTGTTCGTGTGATAGTGCCATGCGGGAAGGGTGATTTACCGGTGAAGCAGCTCATGGATCTAGCGATTACACGATACAAAAAGGCCACTGGAAAGGTAAGTTCGCATTCCTTCTCCCTCTCGTTTTGTGTACGCTGCTCTTCTGGCATATATATATATTTTTTTAAATGTCGGATTCTTCCAATATTTCAAATCTATCGCCATCTGGTCGATTTCATTTCTTGCTAAATATGTTATAGATTAACTTTTCTTGTTCGATTCTGTGCATGGAATGTATGTATTTATTCTATTGCACGTATATATTTCATTATAAATACGCGTAAACGTTTAAACATTTCATGCCTGAATAAATAATATCACTTTGAATTAAATCATTTTTTTGGATAACAGACAGACTAAATTTATAGTTTAAAAAATAAAATAAAATAAGCCAGATTACTAAAATATCCATCCTGTATGGCCCAATGGAAATTCATGAGGCCCTTTCTACAAAATTGTCAAGTTTGAAGGTTTTAGCCGAATTTCTTCCCCAAGTCTTTTACGCTCATAAGAGACCTCTGGGACAACATAACACGATACTAGATACAATTAACGTGATTTTTAGCCTGCAGTTATAAACATGATGTAGTATGAACTACAAATCTTTCATATTTTCGTAAAATGCATTTAATTGCACAGTCGAAAGTGGCCATGTATTTAGAATTTCTACTGCACTTTCATGTGCATAGCATTTCGAATCAATCAAATTTTTTTATGCATGTATTTTTTTTTTCTCCAATGATTTGCCGTTTTTCGCCCCTTTGAGAGGCCACCTCTGGGGGTCTTTGAAGTGGTCGGGGCCCATAGGCTAAACTTAATGAAACTAATAAATAATTGGGCTCTGTCTGTAAAGCATTTTCCTCAATTAACGAAAAAGAAAAAGAGGCATGACAAAAAGTGGACTTTGGTAACCTCTCATCACTGCCTTCTATAGGCAGGTGTTATCGCATTCGGCCCGTTTGGAAAGAGAATCCAAAATACCCAACTTAAATTAAGATAATGGAAATACATAAAGAAAGTAACCTGGCACCGGAATAACTGCAGTAAAACCACTGTCAGTTGGTCAGTTTTCTGGAGAACGGAACTTGCCCATAACTGTAACGCTGGACAAACGGAAGCTTTAACGCTATGAGTTTGACTCATTTAATAAAATAATAATAATAATAATAATAATCGTTTCCTCCTCTTTTTCGAAAAGATAGTTTGTCTTAAGCATTCACGGAAACTTTGTGGTGCCTCTGGAAAAAGTGACAGAAGAAAGAAAAAAAAAAGTATCGACTTTAGCTTATCCGATATAGGATTGTATAGATAACCTTTTAAGGAGAAACAATACGCACTTTAAAGACTCAAGTTGCAGATGTTTTATCTGTGTTATCAGTCTGCTGCTAATAGAAATGAGAAGAGTGTTCAAAAATCCTCAGTCTCGACTTCCAAGTTCGTTACGCGATAGTAGTTAAATGAAAATGCATGAGAAAAATATCCAACTTAATAAAAAAAAAATCTTCATAAAAAAGTTACAGCCTTTTATTTTAATGAATATTTGATTCGGCTTTAAAAAAGTGTTCACTTGGATAAAAAAGGAAGCATATACATTATTAAATTTAAGACAAGTAAATTGTTTATTAGTTATTTATTATTATTTTTTATTACATTCTGACACTCGTGTCTTTTTACATTTTTTAATGTCATGCATCTCACGATTACAAAAATAGCTAATACCAAAGTTCTATTTTTTTAGCGTCTTTTTTAGCTTATCTTTACCGCTCTTCGTGTCAAGCACTTTACTAAAATTTCATGATTATGGATACACTATAGGAATATAGTTATAAATAAGGAATGCATAATATCGATCGAAGTGTTACTTTAAAAGAATGATTTTGAGGGAAAAAGAAAAGAGTTTAAATAACTTTACATGTCCATTTTATTGCAAAAAGAGTAGTGCTCTGTGTATGTGAAAATTTTCAAACTGTTAAATCTATTTTTCTTAAAGTCTTCTGGTTATTTTTAAAAATAATAGCAATACATTTTTTTCTACGTTATAAAATCCTTTATCGAACGAAATAAAAAAACTCTTGTCGAAATAACTTCTGAGAATTCCAATTAAAAAGAAATCTTTTAAAACGGTTTGTTTGAGAATAAGGTCTATTTAAACGGTCATTTGTCCCCTTTCAGCTATTTAGGTGCCCATTACCGGTCTTGTCAGTGTTAAATTGAAGTTTGACATAACTCTAGATTTATAATTATCTCTTCATTAAAAAAATGAACTTCCGTTGGATTTTTAATTACAGTGATCTCTTAGCTTATGCTCATCTCCAGGGGTCGATACAGACGAAAACTGGGTCCGTTTTGCTACCCCTTCACAAAAATAACAATATATTAAAACAGCCCCTTCACAAAATTACAATCGATTTAAACGGCCCCTTCACAAAATATAATCTATTAAAACAGCCTTTTCACGAAATTACAGTCGGTTAAAACGGTCCTTCATTGGCATTTTACCCTATCTTTTAATGTCTTATCATTTATTTTAACAAAAAAAAGGGACTTTATTAAAAATTGGTATGAAAATTCACAAAATTAAGTACTGAAATTCACAAAAATAAGCAGTTTTCACAAAAATGGGACCCTGGAAAAAATTCCTGGATCGACCCCTGCTCTCTTTAGCAAAGGTTTTTTTAAAACATTTTATTTTGAAATTAACATTAACACAAGCTTTTTTGCACGTTTCTTAACAATTAAAAGATACTGAGACCTGAAATTCGGTCTTCCTACACTATTAACTTAAAAACAGTAGATGTCCCGTTTTGAGGAAGAAAATAAATACACTATTGCCAAAAAAGTAGTAGATGTTCCGTTTTGAAGGAAAAAATAAATGGTTACGTTAGTTATACTCGAATTTTGGAAAGTCCCGTCACAAGGAATAGGAAAACAATGCTATAGGTCTTTTATAAGCGCCACTTTTAATTGTCTCTCTCAGTTATACGCGATAATAAACAATGCAATTCAAAAATTCTGTCGCACAGTACTTTTCACTGTCGTCATCGAATATTTTAAAATATAATATTACTATTTTTAACTGAAAAAAATATTTTTAAGAATATTGTTTTCATTGTTTTGTCTCTTATTATTATACGCGGCTCTCAGTTATACGTTATTTTAAATCGGTTCCTTAAAACGGGTATAAGTGAGAAATCAAATAGCCTTTTACACTAGTCATTTAAAAAAATGTTGATCAAAATTTTTAATTTGAATGTACGTACTTGAAACCTATCATTATCGTTATACTGATATTCAACTACATTTATTCTGTTTTATTTAATGTCAAAACACAGTGATCAAGAAATCACTAGTTATGATCTTTTTCCAGATTGAAAGTAATTATTAACAGCTATTTATAGCAACATCTACCATTTCAGTTCAGACTAGGAAGAGGAGAGAGGAAAAAAAAAAAAGAACCCTTTGATTAAAATTAAAAGTATCAACATTATGTATATTGTATGAGCGAATAAGGAAATGCGTGCGTGAAGATTACTGTTTATAATCTTCTTCTTTCAGAAGAAAATATTGGCGACGCCCTTTGTTGGCTGTACTCCAGAAAGTTCATAAATTAGTGTGAATTTTTCTTTATTGGTTGTGGAATTTCTTGCCCTCTTTTGTCCGTTATTTTTCTATTTCCCCCTTCCGCTTTATTAATCTTTTCAAAACTTGAATAAGTTCTCTCTAATTTTTCGACGATCTATATTAGTTAAGAATACTGTGGAGAACTATTTATACCATTAACTCTCCCATATGACTGATGCACAGTTCCCGCGTCTTCTATGGTAAGCAATTGAGTGCGTCAACAACACATCTAAGCTTCTTCGACGGAACGCATTTTTTTTTTTTTTTTTTTTCCCCCCATCGAGACCGCCGGAAACTGCAAAAACAAGGATTATCAATGCAACCATCTTTTGTCGATAGACACCACATTTTTACGCCTTTGATTATCCGCCAATTAAAGATAATCATGCATCATTTGTGGTTTCGGACAGTCTGATCAAAAGGAGTTTTTGCGTTTCAGTTCAAGAATCTTGGAGTTGACGCTGCATTGCTTATCATTAAAGATGCGGGAACTGTATATTAGCTCAGCGGCAGGCTGATATCGGGCTTTCAAAGGCTGTAGTGTAGTACTAAATAAATACAGAAAAGCTCAATATGCGATAAATAGGTAGACTATACGACAGCTAAGCAAAAAGTCTCTGATATATGCGGATTTTTGTTTCCTTTCTTTAGTTGCACAATGTCTGTTCTGAGGTAAGGTGACTACACCGGCCTTTTTACCAGCCTTTTTACGGCCTTTACACCGGCCTTTTTACGATTAAAAAAATAGCTAATGCCAAAGTTCTATTTTTTTAGCGTCTTTTTTACCTTATCTTTACCGCTCTTGGTGTCAAACGCTTTACTAAAATTTCATTATTATGGATACACTATAACCTGCCTTTTCTGAAAACAATTTCTGAAAAGAAGAAAAAAAATGTTAAAAGCAGGCCTGAGTAGACAGACAAAATAGGTTATGGTAAGTTAGAACTGGAGTCAAAATTTTCTTTCGTTACCTAAGCTACGGTCAATCAGATTTTATTCCGTAGAGAGAACCCTAAAGAGAACTGTTTCAGAGAAATCCGTATTCAGATTTTGGGTTTGATGCCCAGAGCTCAGAGGGTCAGAAAAATTTATTCAGTAGGTTCTCTCTAAATTGAATAAATGTTCATGTACTTGCCTGAGACTAAAACATTCGCGAATATTTTCTTAGACTGAGAAAACACTAGAGATGCTTTTGAAAGCTCATCAAATAAGAGTTACTGGCATAACTCGAACCAGGAGCGTCATTCGAGTTTTTCATTTGGGGGTGCGAGATTTGATGTATTAAAATCCAGAATATGAAATAAATGAAATGTTTGTTAAATTTGAGATTGCGACCGCGCCCCGTATATGCCTCCCTTGACTGGAGCAGGAGCCGGAAAATAAAGGTTTCATTTATAGTTTCACAGGCCTGTTGTAAAAGAAAGGACAAAAATCACTGCATGGTTTAAAAATAATGTAATGATGATGTTTATTTATTTATTTATTTTTTTTTTTTTTCTAATTCGATTTTTATAAAGCATATTGTGAACGTATTTTCAATAATGAACAGAAGATGAAAATATCGGCTTGAGGTTATTCGAAATTTTTTTCGCCGAAGTTAGAGACTTTTTTTAAATTTTGTTACTGCATGCATTAGTTGGAGAAGGAGGCCTAAAATGATTCGCCTTAAGGAGAAAACGTGCGCAAAAATATCGTAAATGTTTAAATAAAACTTTCACCCTTTACTAGTATATTTTACACCATATTTCGCATTAAAAACACACTTTAATAATATTTTAAACCCACACTATGTTATGGAAAAAAAATTTTGAAAAAGTGTCCAAAGGATCATTTTACCCTCACCAAAAGGCAAAATGATCCTTGGCAAAATGATGAAAATACTTATAAATCGTTTTTATTGACAAAATAAAAGGTATAAAAGTAATTATAACCATACATAATTAAATAAATGAGTTTTACAGTCGAATAATATGTGTAATTTATTTCATGAAAAATTTAAAATAAAAAAGTGTCATAAACAATAAAGTGGAATGTTTGAAAATTATAATTCAAAAAATAGTAGCCTACAATACTTGGACAAACTTGGAGAAAGACTTGGGGGAAGTCATGCATTTTGAGAACGGCTGAAGGGCTGCCATTATGGCTAGGACCCAGTACCGGATTTTCTCCAGATGATGGATCATTTTAAACGGCAATATGGTTGTCCATTTTAGTTCATATTACTGGATGATGATCGGAAACATTTAGGAAGCATAATTACCATCTAAAACATTCTCTATTCAGTAAATCAAGCCATATTTCTGTACATGAAAGACTGTATATCTAAATAAATAGGAAAGTTAGTGCTTACCTTATAAGATATGTTATAAAAATCAATTTTTCAAATTATTCTTTTTAGACGCGCAAAAGCGTGATCGCTTGAGTACCGACAATCCTTTTTCTTCATTTGACACAACTAGTTTATACGTTACCCAGTAGATAGTGCTATCTGTATGTTAGAAAACATTTGCGGATCGTTTTACCCACTGGAATCATTTTAGGCTACCTTCTACAACTTAATAAACAAATAAATATTATTTTTAAGATCTATATTTTTCGAATTTTGAGCTGTTCGAAGACTCCTGTAACCATCGTTCTAAAGACGCAAATGCAGATGCATAACTTATGGTTTTTCTTTTTTTTTTTTTAACTGGAAATAATGAAAAATCGTTACCTTTTTTAAATTCGAGATAATTTTTTAATGCAATGTTGAAACGATTTTTGTATAATTTTCTCCTCAAAATATCAACAGTAATTCTTCGCAAGTCTTAATTTAAATCTATTTAAATGAACATCACAATCAGTGGGGGGATCCAGAAAAAAAATTCTGGAGGGGGCACAAAACTTTTTTGCCTCCCTTTTCTTGCAAATTCCTTTGAATTTACAAAATAAGTCACTCTTCTATAGTGAGAATTTAGTTCATCTGGAGGAGGGGGGGGCGCACGTTCCCCTGGCCGAGTCCGAAAGCCCGGGCCCGAATCGGGCTCGTGAAGAACAGTATTAAGAGTTATAGAAAGTGTATTAGAGTCTTATAGGAAGTGTATTAAGAGTTTACTGTTAAAAACGAGACCGAGCCCGAAATTTCAGATAATAGATAAATAAAATTCAATTACTTCATTGGCAAAATATCATAAATTTTGCCGTTTTAGCAAATTAAAGAAAAACATAAAACGGCAATATTTAATGATATTCTGTCAATGAAGTAATTGACATTTACAAGGATCGATCCAGGAATTTTTTCCCGGGCCCCATTTTTGTGAAAATTGCTTATTTTTTGTGAATTTAAATACTTAATTTATGAATTTCAACACTTAGTTTTGTGAATTTTTTTACTAATTTTTAATGAAAGTCATTTTTTTGTTTTAATAATTGATAAAACAATTAAAATGTAGGGTAAAATGCCAATGAAGGGCCATTTTAATAGATTGTATTTTTATGAAGGGGTCCGTTTTAATCGATATAATTTTGTGAAGGAGCCACAAAACGGACCCAGTTTTAGTCTGCATTGACCCCTGTTCTATTTATCTATTAGCTGAAATTTCGGGCTGGGGCTCGGGCTCAGACTTAAATAATATCACGCGGGCTCGAATTAACCCTTTAATGCGCAGTGTTTCCGCTCTGGGAACACCAAACTCTGACGTTTTAATTGTTGCCAGTCACGAAGAATAGATTTGATTTCTATAAAAATAGTTGCGGGTGACATAGCTCCACGAGAATCCTTTACTTTTTAGCACGTCGTTTCCCGTAAAAAAAAAAAAAAAAATGTCACGATTATTTTTAACAGCACTGACATCTGCTGAAAAATGGGAGAACAGCTGGATAGATTGCCCAATGCTGAAAAAAGGGCAGCTGTTGCCATCGCTCGACCTAACTACCAGCAAGATGGCGGACGATCAAAACGTTCATCGCGGCCACAGATCTAGAGACCCCTTTTTTTGACATTTTTTCAGCATTGGGAAAGGGTTGCGCCTCAAAGGGTTAAAAGTCCTCGGATTCAATAAAAAAAAAAAATGAGCCCCATCTCATCTCTAGAGTGCATATCTTTTTTTGGGGATTGTTGACATTCCATATCACAAAAATAGCTCTCATCGAATAAGCAGACGAACAATGAGAGGGAAAAAAAAATAATCTCCACCGGCCCTTGACTTGACATAATTAAAATGCTATTTACGAATGTGTCTGATTTAGAAAAGAAAAAAAAAAACCCAAACTTGATTCCTGTTTTCGTAACTTTTCTTGGAGGAAAAGGTTAAGTTCACGCATTTCGTTAAATTTCCTGTCGAATGCCTTTTTATCACACGTGTTTTGTTCTGGATAATTACTTTTGTTATTTACTTGAGTGCACATCCGTGCTTTTGGCACCTTATTTTATACATTTTTTTTAAAGTCGAAATTGCTGAAGTATGTCTAGGAAATGACCAAAAAATTACTAGTCCCGAAAAGTCAGCCTATTCGCACGTCACGAATATGGCAACAGCATTATTTGCAAACAGGCGGACCGTACCTCCTCGACAACTTCCGGTCTTCCAAGGCCTGCATGCTGCTGCGGACCACCATATTGGCCCAGATCATTTTTCAGTAGGGTTATCTGTTTCCCTGATTTATTTGGGGGCTGAAGTTTGTGTATCGTATTCTTTTTCCCGTCTGAATTTCGCATGCTGAGAATTTTTTCTTTCGAGTGTCTTTGAAACTATCGCATGGTAAAATCTTTCTTTACTTTTCTTGATGTTTACTTTTTAAAATTATTAATTTGTTTGTTGTTATTGTAATTGTTATCGTTGTCTTAGTGTATATTTTGTGGGTTTTAATATTATTTGTAATCCCTAAGCACACTAAGTCAGCATTTGGAATTTTTGTAGAAGTTCTTGAATTTGGACTATGAGTTTCTCTGAATCGTTTATATGTTAATCCACCCCCAATATTTTCCTATTTATTATTTTTTTAAAAGAATTTTGTACTGGTTTTGGGAAAATTGTTGCGGTAATTGGTGTTTATTTTAATTTTTTCGTGTGTGCATTTTATATATTTCAAGCTGCTATCAATGATAATAAACACGCGATTAAATTACTAATAATTCGGAGTTCGATGTTAACTTTTTCAGTCATTTGAGACGATGAAAAGAGTATACGCTAGGAATTAAATATATTTAATAATAAAATAGAAAATTGTACCATTAATTTTTAATATTTTGTATTATGATAATATTTGTGCACTATATGTTAATATTTTTTACATCATACGTACTTTTAATTAATTTTCAGAAACATAGTGTAAGTTAATGAGTGCCCAGTTAAATAGTAACTGTTTAACTTTCTGATGAAATAAATTTTATGTTATATAATAATATGTTATACCATAAAATAAAATGAGATAAAAGTTTATAATCGATCAGGATTTTAGTTTAAGTTGGGGCACAAATAAGTATATTTGAATATTGGGGCCGATTCCTGGATTTACCAAATTGATCGTAAATCCAGGGGTTGATGCAGACGAAAATAGGGTCCGTTTTGCGCCCCCTTCACAAAATTACAATTGATTAAAACAGCGCTTCATTGGCATTTTACCCTGCGTTTTAATCTATTTTATGAATCATTTTAACAAGAAAATGGACTTTTATTAAAAATTGGTATGAAATTCACAAAAAATAAATGTTGAAATTTACAAAATTAAGTATTAAAATTCACAAAAATGGGACCCTGTAAAAAATTCCTGGATCCACCCCTGAAATTATTCAGGTGTTAAATAGAAAAAGTTACAGATGAAAATATTAATTTAAAAAGAGTTACAATTTGTGTTTTTTAACGTTCGCAATTTTATTTTTAATTAGTAATCATTTCCATTTAAGTGATTATTTTCCAACGGAATAAGTTTAATTTAATATATTATATCATAAAATACATTATGTACCGTAAAATAAAATGCAATAAATGTTAGCCGAGTGCTCAGCCAACACAACAATGGCTGAAGCAATTTGCGAGTTGTTCAACCTTCCTTTCACTATTACTGATAGTGATCAGGAAAGCTCTTGAACCGTTGCTAAGCTAAACATCAGTAAAAAGGATGAGAAGATAGTTACTAGTGATAGCGTAAACAAGAAAGCTGAATTGCATTCGAAGTGTAATAGGCAAGATTATAAATGATAGTAAGAGTAAGAAAGCAAGACGTAACGCAACTAACAGCTTCTCGTTGTTTTGGTTTAGCTTCTTTCCTTCTTTCAGATTCTCGGTAGTAGGAAAAAAAAAAAAAAGATTAGCGTTTACAAAATTGTGTAAGTTATGTAAATAAATATGAGGTAATGAAAGAGCATCGAATATTTTAAAAATAATGAATTCAGACTGTATTTAGGTACCGTGAAATTTTTTAAAATAGATTGATGTACTAAAAAACATTGATGTACTAATAATATGCATTTTCATGGAAATAATAGATATTTTCATTTAAGTAAGGGACGAAGACTTGGGGTTCCGGAGAACCTGTGCATTTACCAAAATTTTGGATTTTTGTTGACTGGATTTCAATAAATCAAGCATTTTTGTGAGAAATTCTACATTTTTCATCTTTTATAAGGCATCCTTCGAAATGTTTTCCTCGTTACGTCGATGGTTACTCAAATCTTATGTCCATCAGAAATTTTCTGCAGAACGTTTTAAACGGAATCGAAAGCTGTTTTTGAATAAAGGTTTCGTTGAATAAAACTATTGCAATAAGCAGATCAGGTATTCAGGAAGTCGGGAGATATTTATGATCATGGGAAGTTTCCGTCTAATACAAACTTTCCGGATTCGTTTAAGGCAGGTTTAACTTTTTCTAAAACAAGGCTTTTTATTATTTTTTAGACTTTTTTGTTTCTCTATAGCTATTTCTTTGCTAATAAAAGTAAGACAGAAGAACATAACAAGTTTTCATCGTAATTTTTCCTCCCTTAAGGTTTTTTTTTTTTTTTTTTTTTTAAGCAATTGTCGTCACAGGACTTTTGAACAATTTTAAAAACAAACCAGTGATGTTAAACACTTGAAAAAAAAATTAATAATGCTTCTTCACTCAATTCACTATGTACTAATGCTAACAGTAAAGCTGTGCGTTTCATGTAACTTTCAGGGGGAAAAATCATAAGTACAAAAACTGCCTTAAAAAATGGGCCGAGGCAGGCTTTGATTATCGCACAAGTATTTGGGGTACGTGCCCTGGGTACACACACACAAATAGGACAAAAAATTGAGTTTAAAACTACGTTCAGGTGCCTAAAAGTTAAGCCAGCTACATTCAGGGGCATAAAATTTGAAAAGTGCCCACAAAATTTTACAAAGGGCACAAAAATTTTATAGTCGGGCCCTGGGCCGAAGAGTCACCAGTTTCGGGATTGCAAAATTCTGTATTTTTAGCATTTTTTTCCCCTGAGTGTTTCATAATTCCTATATTTCCAATGTTTAAAACAGTTCACAGTACAACTTTAGAGCACAAGAGAGATTATACATTTTTCCCCTGGTCTCTAGCGCAATTAAATTCTTTAAAAAAGATGTTTAAAAGTTGCATGATTTAAACAAAAAGACAGTCTTAAACTAACAGTTTTTTTTTTTTTTTTTTTTTTTTATTATTATTATTTTTTTTTTTTTTAGGAAATCTTTCCCGTATATCTATACTGAAGTTATTTTTTTTTTTTCAAAAATAACTAATTTTCCCTTTTTAGAAGTTTTCCCGTTTCCCGTCTAAGCAGTTTTTGCCTTCCATTCCGGTTTTACTATATTATATTATTATTGTACTCCTGCATGGTATTGCTGTTCAAATGCAAGTGAAAAGCCATCTCCGTCTCAAAAATTCTAAGCAGGTTATTTACCTATTTCTCTCGAAAAGAAGAAAAAGGAATTGAAAAATGACTTGTTCTGGCTCTTTAAAATGGGAGGATGCATCGCACATGACAGGCGAAAGAGATGAATAATTGCGAATCCCGCTTCTCCATCTATATACTTCATATTTTTGTTCGGCTGTAACGCGGAGGGGGGGGGGGGAGAATTAAAAAGCTATTGTTTATGTTTTGTAGCAGGCACAATAATTCCTCTGACGGTTATTATTAATGATCACGAGTACTCAATAGCCTTGGTTACAGAAAGTCTTGTTTTGTTTTGTTTATCGCACCATTCGCTTTTTCATAAAGATTAATGATTAAAAGAAGTCACTGAAAGTAATAATGAATATATAAGCAGCAACCCCCCCCCCACACTATCTCAATAATGAATTTCAGATGCCGTTTAACTAACTGTGTCAGTCTATTCCTGCGATTTTTTTGTATATCTGGGGGGGGGGGGGCGAGAGATTTGGGGGAACTGTGAATTGTATCAGAAACTTTCTGTAGCACGTCAACGGGCTTTGGAGATTATTTTTAAGCTTGTAGATTAATTTAACAGCTTTATTAATTTGATAATTAAAATATATTTGATTAATTAAACAGTTTTATTAAAGAGGAATAAATATTAATAAAATTTGCTTACTTTTAAATTACTGTATTTTATGTTTTGTCATATGGCATGTTCCCGTTACTATTTTTTTTTTTTTTTTGGTAGGGGGGGTGTTAAGGCAAAGCTGCACTATCTGCATAAGGGAAGGATGCGTTGGCCGGGGGACTTTTTAAGGCGGTGTTTTAACACGCATTCAAGTCATATCTGGAGAAATCCGCCTAAAATTCTAGATTCTAGACCATTCGATAGACAGCCGTGCGGGAGGCCAGAACCCTGGACCTGCACACTTCAGCCATTTCATAGTGCTTATCCACCAGGCCACTGGTCGGCTCTCCTGTTATTTGTTCTATGCATAGAGAAGACATTGCGATTGCTCGTACGTATCAGAAATGGTTTGCAAAAGTTTTGTAATTATGATTTCTCATTGGAGTATGCAGTTGAAGTTGGTAAAGATAAAATAAAATGATAAATTGTGATTAAAAGAACAACACTTTACTACACGCGAAATAAAATAAGAGACACTTATCAAGCTGTTACGCTTGTGTGGTACAATGAATTTAGATGTTCATCATCATCAGCAGTAGTAGTCCATCCATACAGACATACTCATGGGTCGATAAAGAATTTTTTCCAGGGTCCCATTTTTGTGAATTTCAGTATTTAATTTTGTGAATTTCGACAGTTAATTTTGTGAATTTTCAAACCAATTTTTAAAGCAGGTCACCTTTTTTTTTTTTTGTTAAAATAATTGATAAAACAAATTAAAATGTAGGGTAAAGTGCCAATGAAGAGCCGTTTTAATCGATTGTATTTTTGTGAAGTGGTCGTTTTAATCGATTTTAATTTTGTGAAGGGCCGAACAAATTGTATGGTGGGTTAAGCACCGTACTCCGGTTTCGGGTTCAACTCCCGGTTGCCGGGGTTCGATCCCGGACTGGACGTGGTTCTCATGTCCGTCCCTTCATAGTGGGCGACGTTGGTCCATCTACTAGGTGCCCCCATAATAAAGAGACCAACAATTTCGGCCTGTTGTGGCCAAAGCCTTCAAGGCAGAGGCCGGCCATAAAAAAAAAAAAAATTATGAAGGGGCCGCAAAGCGGACCCAATTTTTGTCTGCATCGATTCCTGATTCTAGAAGTCCATATTGGAGGCAGAAAAAAGTCTTTTTCTGTCCCCAGTCTGTGTATGGACTTCTACCGCTGCTGATGAAGATCGGCATTTTTTTTCCATCGAAATACGTGTACAGTTTGATAAGTACCTCTTATGTGTGTTATTTTACACACATAAGAGGTACTTATCAAACTGTTTTAACTATTTTACCTTTTTAGCTCCAGTGTCTTTTGAGTGTTTTATGCCATCAAATGATGTTATAATTTTGTAGATCAGCCTCTGTAATTAACCACAAAGCAGTGGCGCAAAGAGGATTTTGTTTAAGAGGGGGCTGGGTTTACAAATACTGCACAACTCAGTTATAGTGACCTCCAGTGGCGTAGCAAGACGGGGACGGGGGGGGGCGGTCCGCCCCGGGTGTCACCTCAAAGGGGGTGACACTCGATGGTTTGTACAGCAAAAATTCCAAAAATATCGCATGTATGGCGCCAAAAATGCTTGTATGGGCTTATATCCGCCCCGGGTGTCACCCACTGTAGCTACGCCACTGGTGACCTCAGTTATAGTTATAACTCTTATAACGTCAAAATATTTTTTACCACTTTGCCATAGAACACAGGCACACTATCAAAGTAACATCGTTATAGATTCATAAATAATAATTCCCAATCTTTTAGTGATGTTGCACCCAGCTTTAACTTTATTTCATATACTAACTGTAAGTATTTATTTAAAAACCAACATCCTCTTACAATAGAAATAATTTGTAGACAATTTTTAAAATACTTAGTGAAATTCGTAAGTGACCATTTTCAACTTTCACAGCTTTTAGCATCTAACTCTCCAGGGGGGGGGACACTTTAGCCCCCTTAGCCCCCTCCGTGGGTGTTCCTATGCCACAAAGCACAGGTTTCCCCCGAAATATGGCGAATGTTGCAATAACACTAATGAGGCACATTAAGAAAAGAATCTAAATGCATCGGAATTAACCAAAAAGTACGCAAGAGACCAGCCATTCGACCACCGCTTGATTCATTTAAATGCCTCCCAGTTATAACGTTAAGCTCTCTCTCTCTCTCTGTACAACAACCACAGAAGGCAGACAGCTGTAGGACACGTTCCTGTTTTTTATTTTTATTTTTTTCCCCTTTTTTTGCCAATTCACGATCGACAATCGACTCACGCACGCTACTTTCTTTGTCATACCTCCACTTTTATTTATCCCCTCCCGCCACATTTCTGTTTTATTTTATTTTTCATACCTTGCGTTATGCTTTTTTTTTTTTCTTTATCAATTTTATTTTCAGCTTACCCTCCCCCTGGGGGGTTATCGAAACCACCTGGCGGAGAATTTCGAACGTTCCGCGCTCGCTCGCACTGCTGCTGCTCCACCCTACAGCGTTCGTTTTCATCTTCCACGAAACAACCGGTCTGATCTGAACTGAAAGAGAGATTACCGGGTCTTCTCCTATATTATTTAGTCGACTATAAAGCTGGCTGGGGTCAGTTTTGTTGTTGAAGAGTTCTTCGTGCCCGTTGAAAGTTACTTGCTGATAGCAGAATGTATTGCTTCTTTTATGATACATTCATATCACGGGCCTTGTGAATTGTATTATTATATCTATCGGCTGATACGGAAATAAATAGCGTCGTTTGAATATAGTTATTTCATTCCAACTTACTGATGTTTTTACTTTTATGTATTGTTTTAATCCAAAAGTTACCTGGAGGTGGAACTCAACGTTACGATGATTTTGTTTCCACTAGATGGCACCCTTTCGTTAAATCGTTTCAATTCTATCGCTTAAAATTCTTTTGTCTTCTGCCTTTTAGTTACCCATAACTCGGCAACTACATCCCCACATCCAAATTAGAATTAAGTAGTAGGGATTTTTTTTTTTTTTTTTTTTATATATATCGTTCAATGCACACAAAACGTCAATGTCACTGTAAATCATTAAGATATTTTTTTAGCTTCCTTGTGTGTAGTAAAGAAAATATTGTTCTTGCAAAAATTTTCAGCTCTCATATTTTGATCTTTCCTGAATTTACTGTTCAATTTCTGCGTGATGTCTGTATGTAAGATCTAATCCGACGGACCGCCATTCCATTTTACCTACTTTCGGTTTGACGTCTGTACGTATTCGCATGTACTTCGTATTTCTCGAAAACGATTGGCCGTTGAAAGTTTTAGTATTTTTGTGTTTAGATGCTTTGTATTTGGCCTGTTCAGCATCTAGTTTGTACACCTCTGTTTGTATACCAGCGTAAATCAACCAGCCAGTAATCAAACGAGTAGTTTATTCACCGGGTCACCGAAAAGGGCCGTCTGAAAACCGGGCCAAATTCATTTTAAGTCTTTGGAAAGTCTTTGTTTTTCGGTCATGCCCAAAATCATTATTTGGGACTTTTGGCGATATCCCTTATATTTGGCAAGAACCTTAATGTTGTTGAAGTATAAGCTAATTCGACGATGGGCCTGTATCTCCCTCTGAAATTTGCGTCCAAAGTCGCCATGCTTGGCTATTTTTGACGATAAACCGCCAAATATTGAGCGGAAAAATTTTTCTAAAATGAACCCAGCTTTGGAGATATTTTCATTATTTGGCGGGAAATAAAACGATTCCTGTTGTGGTAACATTAATGTATGGCGAATTCGATGGGAATGTTGAAAATTCGTAACTGATGGTATACTGATTTACATTCAACGAAATTGCAAATTTTGACTTTCCACCTCATGGAATATTAATTTTCGGCTGCTAAACATTAAAAAAAGTACATTTTTCGTTCTGTGTGTCAGTGCAATATGGTTATGTCGTATAAGGATAAGAAAAATATTTATATTTTTAACACTTTCCAACAAGGTTGAGAGGTGTTTATAATTTCGGCTAGTCTCTCTGTCCGTTCTCTGGCATAAATACGCATAAATAACTACGAAATTTATTTATATTTTTCCTATATGCTCTGTACCATGTACCCTATTGAAAATGGTGCATATATTATTTATAATTCTTTTATGGGAACACTCAAATGAATTCTAATACATTACGCTTTATGGGTACTCATTCTTTAAACCGTATTTTAGAGATTTTCGGCTCTTTTAAACAAAACAGAATTGATATTAAGGATCACAAAATAGTGCTTCCAGTGGAAAATAGCGTCTCTATGATTTATAGTTCTTCAACAGGAGCTTGCAAAAGAATTCTAATACATTAGATCTATCGCAGTTTAGAGACATTAATACATTTCAATGCCAAACAGTAAGTATATAAATGTTTATAATAGTTAACTCTTCAGTTAAAAGATGGAAATAACTTTTAAAGCTTTTTTACAGGGTCTCACCAAATTACATTCGTACTGGTGTACGGCTTTTTAAAGATTTTCTCCAAAATCTCGCCAAATTTAAGTACAATACATCGCTAAATCTGCTGCAAAAATTTGTATGTTGAAAAGTGTTTTATAATGATAAGTTTGGTATCATTTATGTTTCTTGTTATAAATTCATATCACGATGAACGAATCGTACCATACCATAATATGGAAATATTACGTCGCTGGGAAATACTTTCATGCAAAGTTCTTGACTTATTCTTTTTTACTGTTATTTACTACTTAAACCCAAACCTAGCCGGAAGGTAAGATTCAGTGCGATTTTATTTCCTCTCTGGAATAATAACTTTTTTCAAATGGTTTCAATCGAATCTTTTAAATTCAAGACGTTTTTCCTATTTTTATTCAATTTTAAAGGAAGATGTTAAATTGTACGTTTGGAGAAATTGCCTATGGAAACTTTTTGCATTTTATACGTCGAGTATTTTTCCTGTTGTATTAGCATTCGATCAGACAATTTATTCTTCAATTTAATTTTGCGAGATTATTGTCATTTTTTTTAACCTTACGTAATCGTAACAGTGGTGAATTCTAGTTATTTGGAACCAACGGACTATGACTTAACAGACTGCAAATAAACTTCCAGCTTACTATTTTTCTTTCTTTTTTTTTATCGAAACTGCGGAAACAGTTTGGTATAAAATGATCTACGGAAATTTAAAATATTGAAAATAATGCTTTGTATCGTACAAAGAACCCCGAATTTTCTAAAGTGTTTCAATATCTCGCACTAAAACTTAACTTTTGCCATTTTGTTTATAGAAGACACAGTCAGTGATATTTCAGTGGTTTCTGATTGTGAAATATATGAAATATTTTACGTGTAACTCTCAAAAAGACAGTTTTTTTTCTAATGTGTAAATTTTTTATAGTTGCTTATACATTATAAAACAGTACTGTATAAATGTATTTCTCATGCCCAGCCATGCTTTAAATCGCTGTAATTCCATTCTCTAAATATACTTAGTTTTTTTTTGTATTGTATTGTTATTATAAAGTGAAATTGATTTAATGATTGTCTAAGGGCACGGCAAGTTTGACCAATTTATCTAGTTTTATCAAAAGATTACTACACATTAATTTTAAGGAATTTTTCAAATTCTGGGTTAGTACACTAAAACTTGTGCCGTCACACGTGTGGAATTTTTTAAACTGTGCATGAAGTATTAAATAGGTAATTATTTAGATTAAAATAGTAAAGTTTTTTTGTCTTAACTTATTAACAATGTTTTGAATGCTGAGCAATTCTTTTCTCATAAGTGTTATGATGTTGAAATAATAAAAGAAGACTAAATCATTCTGAGTTTAAAAATCATTTTTACCTGTTCCAATCTTTTTAAATCATAATTTTTTGTCTACTTTACTGTGAATTTTAAGGGTATTTTTTCGTTGCTTTTTTTGGACAGTTTTCACAATCGTCCAAACGATGAGAAACTTTAATAAATTCAGAATGATTTTTTGCAGTACTATATGTATTCTTGTAAATGATAAATATGTACAGCTGCGGAAAAAAAAGTCCCACCTGCTTCGTTCGCCATCGTTCGTCGTATAGCAAAGTTATATATACCATTCGTTTGCAAATAACGCGTACTTTAATTTACTATTAATTTAATTTGCATAAGGGGCCGTCTTCCTTCCAAGAAAACCTTCAAATTACCCTAAATATAAATTTTCACCAATTTTCTACGTTAATTTCCGGAGATATTGCGAATTCATTTTTGTGCGTTTTTAAGGGACTTTCTGCAAATTGAAAAACGCTATTTGTAGGTTCCGAACTTTTCGCCTTTCATTTATTTCGCTCGCGAGAATTAAAAGAAATTAATATTATTTTCAAGGAAAATATTGTTCCCATCTCTCTTAAAGTTTTTTGTACTGAGAATATCAAGGGTAGAATAGAATATTTAGTCTGTGGTCCAAATGACCCGTGAGTTCATAACTTCCTTGGTTCGTACACATGATTTAAGGGGAAAATGCAAAATGATTGCTAAGGATTTTGAAAATCTTTGTAATTTTGAAATTGTTATTCGGTGTTTCCCTTGATGTTTCTCTTAGACAGCTGAAATGTTGGCAGGAGTTAGAGGCTGCTCCCTGCTCTTCTGACTACAAGCATGAATATTGCTCGACTCAGCTATGGTCGAACTTAAAGAATGGTTTCATGATTGAAAATTTATTTGTTTGAATTTCATGTAAAAAACGCAATTACTTTTTTGCCGACCCAATATTATCACTGTGTTTGTTATTTCACTTTCTTCATTTAATACTATAGCCTGCAATGTGCAATATTCTTAAGACTTTTGGCGGTATTTTAATTTATAGTTAGATGAAAATTTTTTTACAGGAAAACGTAATTTTGAATGTTTGATAAAGTATGGGAAATTCCAAAGACCTAATGTTTCCGATATTAAAAAAGGTCACATTCATGTCTGGAAAGTTGAGGATGTTAGTTTTTCAAAAATAGGACGTTGTATTAGAAGACATACATCTACTGCATCTAATTCTATAGCTGGAAAATATTTTATTTGGGGGAATATGGTAGCGGACGCAACAATACACGCTTTATAGAATCCCCAACAAACTGTAAAAACCTCTAATTTATTTGCTTCAAAATTTGATATTTTTAATACTGGCATCTTTTACTGTGTTTTTGCACAAAATAAATCTAATTTACATTTATTTTATGCAATTTTCAAAAAAATTTCACTTAATAAATTTATATATGGTCCCTTAACTCATGAAAATAACACATTTTATTTAATATAAATTAAACTACTGAATGTAAAAATTTGAAATTTTGCACAGCCATGTAATATTAATTTCTGCATCTATTTCCATCGAAATTTGGCTAGGTCGCTATTCATAATTTTTTTGAATATTAATTTAATAATTCATAATTCATATTAATAATTTATTAAAAATCATAATAACATTAAATTATGTTTGGGTCGTTTAGTTCTAACAGTACGAATAAAAATCAGCTTCTTACTACCAATATTATATGAGATATGAATTGAAGTATGAAAAAATATTTTAACATAGGGGGAGGGGGATTTTGGGTGCTCATAACTCACTCATTTTCTGTCCAAATTTATTGAAAATTGGTGTCCGGGGTTAAAATGAGTTAAATTTTTGAAATATGAAGTGAAATCTAGGGGTTGCTATTGAGAAAAAAAAAGTTGGTGCGAATTTTAATATGTAGATGGCCCCTTATACAATTTTCTTGCATAGTAAATTAAAGTGTGCGTCAATCGTAAACGATTGGTATCTGTAACTTTGCTGTGCGACGAACGACGGCCGAAAAATGTACAAGTGGGACTTTTTTTTTCCGCAGCTGTACAACAGAGTTCATAGGGAACCTGGATTTTCTAAAATTTCGAACTTTTGAAATTTTATCCTAAAATGGACTGGCATTAACAATAGATCTCGTTTTTATAAAATACCAAAAGACGTTCTCTCGAGTATCTAAAAAAGTAGGACGTCTAAGGAAAATTTTTGAAAAGTTCAGAATTTTAGCCGATTAAGGATCCTTACAAACCCGCTATTAGAATAGTTCTTCAGCAAGGGAAAAAAAATTAGCTATGCAAGTTTTTTTTCATAAGTAGTTGAAACCTAAGCTGATTTTACTGTGATCAAGAATTTTTTTAATTGTATAAAATAGGCAATTTTATAGTTTATAAGAGTATATAAGCGTGCCACTTTGTGAAGAAATGTTCCGAATGCTTTCGAGTCTGTGACGTAAATTTTTTTCTAAACTGCTCGAGAGCCAATTGACAAATGTAGATTTTGTTTTTATTTTTCAAGAAAAACAATCTCATCGTGACATCATCGACGTAGCCGGCGATTTCACTACACCGTAAAAAATTCTCAAAAGACAGGAAGGGGATCAGTCGGGGCTAGATCCGTTAGGGCGTTAGCTTATTTCATTTCTAAATACACTGTGCCACTATGTCACTACTGCCACAGTTAAACCTCTGATAAAAATCCCCTAAACAATGTCTTTAAGTTTGTTTCTTTTTTTTTCTTTTTGTTTAAAAAAAAATGTCCCATTCACGTCGCATGGATTTTGACATATGTCACGGACTCAAAATGAATCAAAATATGTCTTAAAAATCAATAGTATGTAATTTTTACAGTGCATTATTCTAAACCATTTTGAACCAGGAAGTATTACGGCAATAGTTTGATTTTTTTCCCCATTATAAATAGTTATTTTAATTTTCGTAGCATTTCTTGTAAAATGTTCTACAAGAGGTAGAGTCTTAGTCTTTTAAATCTGATTCTGAATTGCATTTTTGTGCAAAGCAATACACGAACAAAAGAAACAAACAAGCAATAAATAAATAAAAGAAAAAATATAAATAAATACAGTAGAGTTCCGCTTTTCCGTACCCCGCTATTTAAAAAATCAGCCTATTACGAACACAGTTCATTAAAAATACCGAATGCTTAAACCCCTAGAAATTAAAAAGACGATAGTGAAAAAACATATATTTCTTTACGCCTGAAACCAAATTTGAATGAAATCTAGTTACTTAAGTTGTATAGAGCTGACACTACTAGCAGATGTTTCCGCATCGATGTTATTCATGAAGTCCGCCTGTTCCGAATCCCCGCTAAACCGAACAGTGTTCGGTCCCAGTTAGTTCGGAATAGAGGGACTCTACTCTAAATAATTGTTTCAATTACGGAAAAAAACACTCAAAATACTGGTGTTAAACGATAAAATAAATAAAAACTTTAAATGAAAAACACACATAAAATGTTATTTATAGCAAGAATCTTGCTATAAGTATCATTTTATATGTGTTTTTTATACAACTTTTATTTATTTTAATTGTTTCAATTATTTTATGTTGTAAAGTTCTTTCCGGTTATTCTGTTTTTACTTCTTCTCCTGTTTATTTAACATTTCGAGTTAGTGAAGAGTTTTCAAATTTGAATTAGAACAAAATATTTATTAATTGCTCGTGAAACAAAAATAAGGAATTTCTTCCTTCCTTCCCCCCGCCCTTTCCTTCTTTCTATTTCCCGAAAAACTGAACGCTTAAGTATGTCTGAAAGAGTCAAAATAACGATATATAAAATTATAACAAAACAATTTGATTCACAAAAACCATGCTCATTAAAAGTCACATTAAAAAAAAAAAATAAATAAAAAGGGTGTTTTTTCTTTTGCATTTCTTCCCCTGTAAATGTCATTTCACGGTCTGCCGACAGTTTCAGCCGGAAAAGCTTTTTATATTCTACCATTGATAACACTGTATGTCTTGTTGCCAAAGCTTTAAAGGATGCAAGCTTGATGAACCAAAGATGTAGAAATTAACGACATATAATAACATCTGTTTGTGTGATAATGAACCACCCTTGAAACTGGAGCAAGCTTTATTACTTGACGTTTCGCGGTAAATTAAAACTTGTAATCGGTAGATGGAGGAAAAGAAGATAAAAAAAATGCTTTTGCATAGTTTTCATGAACGTTCGTGATATGAAGCGTTGAGTATTTTCATTTTTTTTTTTCACCCTATGCTAAAATTAAACCTGAGTAGGGAGGGGAGGAATTCGTTGTTATTAAAAAAAAATTATTTATTAATATTATTTATTATTTATTTATTTTTTACTTTTACCGAATGTTTTCTTTTTTCCTCCCCAAAAGTGATTCTTTTGTCTTCTTGAGAAAGAAGTTTTCAAAATATACCTGTTTATTTTATTTGCTTGTTAATATACCTAGTCAGATAATGTAGACGCACGCGCGCACGCCGCGCGCGGATACATTCAAAGATCTAGCAGATAGTTTTCCGGTAATTCCAAGTTTTTATTTTATTTTATGCGTAGTTACCTAAAAGAAATATCTTTTTTAAGTCACTATAGCCCAAACGCATTGCACAGATGTGTGCGCATATGCATATACACGTGTTCATATACACACTATGTATTTAGCTATCACGAACTATTATGAGTTTGCAGATAGTTTTGGATTACGTGCGCAGATAGTTTTATCTTTTATCTGACTATGTTAATATATTAGATTATTGAAATTCAATTTTCTGTTTATAAAACTGAAAATTTGTTTTCTGCTTATACTTTAACAGTAATTTGTATTAACAAGAAATGAAACGGGTAACTAAAAAATAACTGAAATAGTACACTACAAAAAGAAAATCTGTCAAACTGACAGAGAAAAAAAAATGTCAGCCAGGACGCCAGTTTATTTCCGTATGTTTTGCCGAAGTCTTCCGTAATTTTTTCCGTATACGGAAGATTTCTGTAAAATAAACTGAGAATCTGTTATATTTACGGAAGTAAAGCATTCGGAAATAAACTGGCGTCCTAGCTGACAGTTTTTTTTTTTTAGTTGACTTGACCGACGTTTTTTGCAGTGGAAATAACTTTGTATATAGCACAATGTATAAAAAGTAGAACAGTACTCACGTTTCGGTGGAAGACGTGTGGACTTTTTGTACCACCTGAAACTTACTGTACTATTTTTTATGCGTACGTTTTATATGCAAAGTTACTTATTTTAATTTTCATATTAACTTCAGGTTTTTCGAGTGGTTTTCTTTTCTTTCTTTTTTTTTTTTTAATACTTAGCAAATGTATGAATGTTTGGCAAAATTTCCTAAGTTTTTTTGTTCTTAAAAAAGTGATACTGTATAAACTTTTGGATATATATATATATATTTTTTTTTTGAGGGAGGAGGAGGGGTCATTGGGGTAATCTTTGCTTCTACAAATTTATGCAGCTTGCGAATGGCAACAGTTGATAAGAAAATGTGATTTTTAGAATAACAATGGTTCAAGAAATTTGATTCATTTAGCCAAAAAAATAAACATTTTTAAAATATTGTAGTTGAAAGTTACTTTTGAAAATCCCTAATATTTTGTGAAGTAGTCACCGCTACAATCATATCCAAGGACCATAAGACTAGACAAGATTTTTTTTCCCTTTCAGTAAAGATAAATTTATACATTAACGTATTTAACCCTTGCTTAAATGAAAAACTGACAAGTTTGACAAGTTTTTGATGTTTTTTTGTTTGTTTCCCATAAACTTCAAAATGGTTTATGTAATCAAACAATTGTAAATTCTTCTTTTTTCTTCAACCAAAAGGGAAACATTCATATCTGTAGAATGTAAAATAAAAACAAAAAATATTTCTTTGACAAGGCTCTTGAGTAAATCCATAAATTATGTGGTTGGTTGCTGTGGCGGTGAAAGTTGTAAATAAAATAGAATGAATGAATGAATAATAAATATGTGAAAAAAAAAGACATTTCACCACTTCTGCAATTTTTAACTTTAACATATCCAAGAAGTTTATCACTAACGAATATGCTTATTTGAATACTTTTAACATGTATCAACAAAATTCAGTACATTAAACTCAAAGGAAAAAAAATCTTCACCTGTTTTTCAATTGCGAAAAGTTATTGATCGGTTGTTATAGTGTCAGTCATATGAATTACAACTTTTCATTCTGGGTACTTCCACTTTTCTTGTGATTATCTCTGCTATAGCTGAATAAATTCCATGAAAATTGACACTTAAATTAAAAAAAAAAAAACGACGAACGTGAAATTTTACCACTTCTACAATTTTTAACTTTAACATATCCAAGAAGTTTATCATTTACGAATATGCTTATTTGAATACTTTTATCATGTATGAACAAAATTCAGTACATTAAACTCAAAGAAAAAAAAAAAATCTTCACCCGTTTTTCAATTGCGAAAAGTTATTGATCGGTTGTTATAGTGTCAGTCATATGAATTACAACTTTTCATTCTGAGTACTTCCACTTTTCTTGTGATTATCTCTGCTATAGCTGAATAAATTCCATGAAAATTGACACTTAAAAAAAAAAAAAAAAAAAAAACCGACGAACGTGAATTTTCATATCAACATCGCTAATTTAGATCAGACATAAAAACTCATGCAGGGTATTTCATTTTCAAAAATAATCCGTCTTTGTGCCCCTAAAATGCTTAGTTCACTCAGCAAGTTACTTGTTTTTTTTTTGTTCTAATGTTTAAATCAGTTCTTGTAGCTAAACATTGTATTCTTATATAAATCCCCAATTTTTGCATTATGTTAACGAAAAGTTAGTCCACGTTTATCTGTGCTGAGTAAAATTTCATATAATTTTTACAAAACATTTAATAAATGTAGTTCACTAGTTCCAAGACAGCAGTTGAATAAACGGGATTAAAATAAAGTAGCTAAGTTCTTTAGAGTGTTGTATGTTTTTCTTCTCTTTCAGTTAGTTGACTGACATTCTTCCCCACTCTGTGAACCTAAAACCACTCTTTCGACAAGTTCAGTTACCCATAAATCCTCATCAATTACTTTTTCTTACTTTTTATATATATATTTTTTTCATTTTCAAAGTTAATTATTCTTTTTTCAATGTTTCGTATTTTCTTAAAATTATCTGCACACAGTTTTGTAAATTTAAAGACAATTATTTCGTAGCAACATGCAATTATATTCAGATAAATCAAAACTTAATTAATGAACACACACATATTTGCATGTTATAAAAACATTAAACAGTAGGAGAAAAGGGGCCACGTTTTAGTCAATAGAACAAGAATTAATAACGGCAAAATATTGCCAAGAAATTATTCAGCATACTTTATTTTTATAGTTGTATTAACCCCCCCCCCGAAAAAAAAAACTTTTATAAAATATTTTTTTCTTATTCGGGGATCCGGGGTTAATGATGTCAAATGGAAACTATAACTAGTAAAAACGAGTTAATTTTGATATTTTCAATAATTTACGTCGGGGCTTGAAAATTAAAAAAAAAATATTCCTATGTATTCTAATTTTTTAAAAGGAAATTAAATTGCGATACATTTCTTACTATCCTCTATCACCTGGTCAAACGATGCATCATAGAAATAAATTAACAGCAAATAAAATTAAAAAAAATACGCCAAGCCATAAGTAGTAAGTCTCTAAAAAGTATATAAGTTACAGTAAACTGCTCGACATATGAGAAATAAAAAGACGTTGAGAACGAATAAAAATGTTCTTTTGTTTACCCCTGCAAAAGAGTTTACTAATGTAGTGGCGTATCCAAGGGTGTTTAACCCCCTCCCCCCTCTTGACACTAACCTAATGATTACAGTGACTGATTCTTGGTGTTGAGACATGATTTTTTTTTAATTGCAAAACAAAAGAGATTAAATCAACAATGCATTTCAATTTCTGTTAAGAGCTGAGTTAAAAAGTATATGCCCCGCAGTAGTCTGGGCGCTGAACTCCGTTCGTATAAGAACACGGCAAGTGAAGCAGCATCCATCTTGGCCAGCGCCTGGGAGGGTCAACTCCCCCTCAGCTCGACTGTTGTGGGACCGTGTACGCTAATGAGAGCTGGTGCACGTAAAATTCGTCGTGGCCCCAGTGTCCTCCAAGTTGTTAAACGATATCTCAGGGCGTGCCGATTTCAGGGAGTTGGTCCCTCCTCTAGAATTGGTTCAAAAGTAGAGGACTCCGTGAAAAGTCGGTCTTCCTCAACTGGGGTACACCCTAATGGAAGCCGCAGCCTTTGCCCTTCACCGTCCCTTATGTCCCTTCCTTATGAAGGATTTGGCACCTCAGTGGTTGCCAGAGTGCATTAGAAACAACAACAATATTAAAAAGTATAAATACCTATTATTAAAATATTAAATAGATTAATTAGACAGACATGTGGCACTATGCTAGTATTGCATAGCGTGTATTTATAATCTATGTATTTCTTAACGTCTATTTCTTAACATGGAAATAAATTGAATTGAATTAAAAATAAAGCTTTATTTAAATTATAATTTCATTTTTGGAGAAAAATGTAAATAAATATAAAATTTAAGAGGGAAATGTAAATAAAACATTATTGGCCCATCCAAATATTCTGATGGACCGTTATATATTTTTGTGGTTTGGGACTAGCAGACCACCGTTAATTTCAAGCCCTGACGATAATATTTATAAATTTTACTGGCAATCAGTTCATATTTACAGAAATCAGAGCTCAGACAGAAAGACAAGCTGAAATCATAAACAATGTTTGGAAAGTTTTTTTTTTTTTTTTTTTTTTTTAAGTATGTAAAAATCTATATGTTTATAAAGAAAACGAATAGGATGTCAGCTTTTTGAGCCCGGGAAGGGAAACATTGTGTCCATATTTTAACCTTTCCACAGGTTTAAAAATAGTGAAATTCTTTCACAGTTTTGGCTTCAATGTATTAGTAACCCGCATTACATCCTTTTACATTGACCCATAAATCGTTTAGTCATTTATTTGTTGCTGCAAGCTCAAAAAATAAATGTATACAAATTCCTTTCCATTCTGCTATACATTTCTTTTTTCCATTCATGAATAAGCGATGTATCACTTTCACATCCGCAGTAACAAATTACAACTGTTATTCACCGTCACTATACCAATTCAAACTTCACAAAAATCTCAACAATGGAGTTCCTGCACAACCTGAATTCTTAATGTAACTTTTCCCCGTTTTTTGAAGGTTTTTTTTCCACCCATAAATTTTGAATGTGACGCCCAGATAACTTGTCGAACATCCTGACCTGATGAGTTGAGTTGCCAGTGATTCACTTTTAACAACAAATTATTGTTTTTGTTCATTGCTTTAGCGGCAACGCCTATGGATCAATGAGGTAAATCTGCTGTCGTCTGCCAGTGACTCACTCCGGGTTAGTTTCGCTTTCGTTCATTCCGGGTTTCCCAATCAATAATTGCAAATTTGATTTGTTACCATTGCCGAATGTTCTTTGGTCAAGTCGCCGAATTCAGTTGAAATAGTCATTAAAATTTAAGAAAATCTCAAAAAAATGAATTAAAATAATAAATTTAAATATTATTTACCTAAAACTATGTTCATTTAAAATACTCTAAGCACATTGATTATGACGTTCTTTCCAACTCTAGTAGCATATGTATTACGTATCCTCATTCTATACGGAATTGCTTAATCGATGTTACTTTCCAATTGATGTGAATGTGGAATCAGTAATCAATGTAGAATGACAATTCTTAAAGTAATTTTAGTAAGATGCTACATCTTTTTACGCTAAGGCAGTGGACGATCTAAAAGTTTGTGATGATAGAACTATCTGTCCGATTCTTCCATTATTAAATTGTATTTTCTAGTTATCTATTGACCAATGTCTCATTCAATGATCGGAACCCTTTAATCGTTTCATTTCTTTTCTTAGGTCGAATGATCGGATTTTAAAAGTAAAAAAGACGAGAAAAATATCCCCGAAATCACAAAGGAAAATCACTGAAAATTTCAGTAGTTCCACGGTATCCCTAAATTATAATAATAAACGTAATAATTCAGCATCAGAACAACTGAAATGCATGAATTTGTGTTTTATTAATTAGAGTGGAAAACCATTTATATGGAGTATTTTATTAATATAAATTAAATTTTGATTTTGAGTTTTAAAATGAAACAAATATTTGTAATAAAATTTGTGTAAAACAAATAGAGAATTAGTATAAGTAGCAATAAAAACAACTGGAATAACACACCGAATTTTTAAAAAATATCTAGATGACACTATAATTAAGATATACAGTAAAGCGCCTTAAAGAAATTCTCAGTATGTACTGCATTTTATAACGTGGATTCTCTAGATATCCGCTGGGCATCTTTTAATGTATTTGTCTGAAGGACATTCATCTTACATTCATTACTTAGAGCATTCATTAAAAGATCCCCTGGACATCTTTTAATGAATTTGTTTCAAATGACTATCTACTCTGAAATACTCCACTGTAATGTTACGAGTAAAAGTTTTTTTAAATCTTTGTGTCTTCTGAAAGAGAGGTAAAAACTTTTATTCATGTTTGTACGAGACATCTATAGGAGTCTGTGTAAAGTATACTCTTGTGTAATTTATTTTAAGGAAGAATTGATCTTTTATAAATAAATCATAGGTATTTATATATTAATTTATAGCTATCTGAATTTTTTTAAAAGTTATTCTATAATAAAATCAGCATTTGTATGATTTTAATATTGATTTAGAAATTAGGGAGCTTCCATAAATTGCGTTAACACTTAATGTCGAAGCCTTCGTTACAGAAATTACTATGCGGAGGCCAACATTGTAGCTTTGGCAGTGTTGAAGAATATCAGCCCGTACTCGTCGTTCTGCCTTTATTAATTTGCTCTGCTTATTGGAATTTCGCGCCGGCCGAAATTATTCTGGAAGTTTTGGATTTGGGCATTTTTAAGTGTTTACCACATAAATCTGCTTTAACAGTGTAAAAAGTTTCGACCATTACAGAATCTATAACGAGTGATACCAAAAATTTGAAAATTCATTATAACACAAGTGTGACATAACAGCGTTGTTGAGTCCCACCCTACCTCCCTGTCACAAAATCTTACATTTGGTTACTCCCCCCCCCCCCTCACACACCCACTCCATTTGAGTGTTATGTAATTTATGGAAGCTCCTTTATCTTCTTTGTCAAAGCCGACTCTCCTCCGTAAATGTCCAGCCAAATTATTTTAAACTATTCAGTAACGTTACTTATTTTTTTATTCTGTTGATAGTACTCCCATATGAGACTGTATAAAGAATAAAAGCACTAAACAAAATCACAAGCCAGAAAACCGCGAACACTGGTTTCATTTTTAATGCATTCTTTCCAGTAAATAGCAGAGAAATTCAAATATATTTCATGGTTGATTACTTTTAAGATCTCTGACTCAGAATTCATTTATTTTCAGGCAAACTTACTTATGCATTCATTTTGTGTTTTCACAGAATCCCCCCCCCCTCCTCCAGCAAATAAATAATTTGCTATATCTTCTCTAAATGAATGAATGTTATGTCTATACATTTCCAAACTTTTTTTTTTTTTTCCCCTACAGTAGTTGTGTTCGTGCAGCAGACCTTGATGATTTTTGCTTTTCGCTTTATCATATCCAAACGCGAAACTGTGACAGATGTTACACAGACATTAAAGTTCGGAGAGAAGGTTGGTGGTGGAGGGGGAGGGGGTTGCATATCTGTTGAATGAGAAATCTGCACTCGTAGATGAGATAGTAAATCAACGCGCGAAAAATACGTTGGGTAGGTCAACGTATTTGCTAAATATTCTGTTTTCCTCAAATATATAAAGCTAGAATTGTTTTTAATAATAAACAATGCAAATATATAGTTTAGACCCGTTGTATGTTTATATCATTTAATTAATGTTTGATTTTCCGCTTTATTTTTTCTGCTTGATACTTTTTTCTTGGAGAGGTGGGGGAGACAGCTATTTTACTGCTTTATTTTAAAATTTAGAATTATAATTACAGGGGTCGATGCAGGCGCAAATTGGTCCATTTTTCGGCCCCTTCACAAAGTACTATCGATTAAAAAGGCCCCTTCACAAAATTACAATCGATTAAAACGGCCCTTCATTGGCACTTTACCATAGTTTTTAATCTGTTTTATCAAATCATTTTAACAAAAAAGTGACTTCTATGAAAATTCACTAAAATAAGTGTTGAAATTCGCAAAATTAAGTGCTGAAATTCACAAAAATGGGATCCTGGAAAACATTTATGGATCGATCCCTGAATTACTTCGTTTTTTGTTTTGTGTTTTTTTTTTTTTGGGGGGGGGGGTCTATGTGTGGCATAGAGCCTTATATCAAAACCTCCTAGAATACAAAGGTCAAACTTTATATCGATATTTTTACGTCACATCCGGCTTAAATCAACTTTTTAAAAGTGATGCTATATTAAATAAAAAATATTTACAAGTTTTTTTGTTGCACAAAATTTTTTACTAATTTGTGATAAGAAATATACTCCAGGGGTCGCGCTGGACTCTAAAATTTGTGAGTCCTGTCCTGGTGACTGGAAAGAACTAAGCCCTTGCTGTACAGGTCCTTTTAGGAAAAAAGTGGGCAAAATACGATCGATAGTGCATGAGATTTTACTACAAATGTCAATTTTTAAACATCAGTAATTGCACTATACAATAAAGAAATATTAAACAGTGAATTATTTTATAAAAAAGGAACTTAATTTTGAATTTTAAAAATATTCTAATATTTGAAACATTCGCCAAAATTTTTTAAATAGTTTTACTTTATAGAACTTTTAAAAATAGGCCCTATGATGACTTCTAAAGTTTCTGAGATTTGGTTTTCTGTATTTAGAAGGTGATGCTTATTAGGGATGGATGCGAGACTAAAAATGTGCATGTCTCGTCTCGCAAAACTGTGCTTAGTCTCCTCTCGCAAAATCCCTATTTAGTAATGATAAAAATGTCTGTCTCGTATCTATCCGTAATGCTTATAATCTCCTCACAAAAATATCATCATGTAGAGTTCAGATTTCAAGGTTTGTGACGTTTTACATATTTATTCGATGAGGCTTCTAACGCTGTTGTGAGAAAACACGCAAATAATTCTTTCAGTGTTTTTCTTTCTTTTTTTTAAATCCTCTTGTTCAGTTTTCACGTATAACAAACAATGCGTGAACAAAGTATATTTATTTTTATAGGTATGTATCGAGCTTGTTTGTAGTGATAACTCTATAGAAAAAGAAAAAATATGTATATAAGGAAACTTATCTGTGCATTTGAAAAATTTTATTCAAAAATTTTAGCAGTCCATTTCTTTTCTTAAGCCACTTTCAATATTTATAATTTGCCATAGATCTGATACTCACGTATAAGTACTAATAACGTTAAAAAGTGTTTTTATAAATATTTTGGATGAAAGTATTCAGACATTATCTCTATACTTTTATTCTAATGGCTTATTGTGGACGCGTTTTAACCGCTAAGAGGATGAATTAATTATTCACAAAACCACATCCCCAGGTGAAATACATGCAGCCCTTAGCCATCATGCTTTTAGGTTTATAAAACCACAAAGAACGTTGAAGTTATATAAACCTCAAAGCACAATGGGTATGCACATCACCCATTTCGTGAGGCACCATCAGATACATGAAGTATGCACACCCATATACATGAGGCACCATCTGATGCATGTAGTATGCACACCCATACATATAACAACAACTTGCGTAACATGAAGGAGAGGTAATCATTTCTTCTACATACCGAGTTTTTAGAAGAGGAACCAAAACTAAGTTTTTCCACAGTTGATCCATAAAAGTTCTTTATTACTTCTTAGTTTGAAAATGTAAGCATTGGATTATAACCGCTTTATTTGGGGGGGAAAACATCTTCTCCTGTAATAATCAGTAATTAAAAAGGATTATTTAATTTTCTTCTAATCACTCAATGCCTTTTCAATTATACTAATAACTTCACATGTAACGAAGATGAAAAAAAATAATGAAAACTGTAAATCAAATAAAAATTCAGTAATTTCATTTTAAAGAATTATTATCGTTTCATGAAATGATTGGTGAAGATTCTAACAAAAGTCTTGAGATAGAATTTTTGTTGCGCATTGTCTTTGCTCGTTTGAAATCCACCATTTAAATATTACTTCTGCATGTAATTGTCCATGAATCAATCAAGTAACAGTTTATTATTGTAAGAATTTAGAATTCATAATGAAAAAAGCGCTTTTGTTATTAGCATTTCCTGGCTTTTAATTCATAAAATGTCGATTTATTATTGAAATTAGTTATTTAAAACAAAAGCAGTGCTTATCAGCATTTATTGGCTTGAAAGTGATGAAATGGCACATTATTATTGCACAAGATTTAAAAATTTTAAAAAGGATTAGCGCATTTGTCATTCGTAACTATTTGATTATTATTAACAAAATGAAATATCTCGCAAAAACCTACATAATGCATTTCAGGAAAAACGTTTTTAATATTTGGGTTTATCATCTGCAAATTAATTATCGAACCCTTATTCCAGCAATGCGTAGTTCTTCACCAATGGATTGTCATCTGTTTCACGAACGATGCATGTTCTTTGATTTTAAAATCTATCGAGTCAGGTTTTTGGAATTTTTTTAAGCAGTCAATTTCAACAGCGAAGGAAAACGCCGAGATAATATTTCTAAAACTATACTTCAATGCTTTCGCTGTCCGGAGCTTTTTTTGAAGTTATGTCGGACCGATCTCGAAGAGGTGTTGGCAAGAAAAAAAACTTTCAAAGTCTGTCTCCTTTTCCAACACCGAGACCTTTAATTTTATGCTTCGATTTACGTGTCCGGGTATACATATATTTTTCCCGTGAGAATCACGTTCTGTCATAGTCTGACTTTTTTAAAAGAGAAACTACCTGGAAAATACGAAAAATAACGTAACAAAAAAGTCGTGTTACCATGGTTGAACTAATTTTCACATCTCTGCGGAAGTGATGTGATGATCAAGGCTCCAGAAACCTTCAAGCTTGCAGAAAAGTTTCTAAAGCGAAACCGTGATCTTGCTTTTCTTCAGAGCACTTTTAATATGATTTACTTTCACGGGGTCTAAAATTAGAGTATATGTGAAAAAAAAAGAGAGGGGGAGGAGTTGGTATATAAGCAAAACAGCATTTTGAGGCATCGCTTTATTTGTTAAGCGTTACGTGTAATTCTTTAACGGCCGGAGTAAATCTTGTTAGTTGAGATTGGGATATTTCTTTCTTTTTATTATTATTTTTAGACTGGATAAGACCATCTCTGTGATGAGGTGATAAAAGAGCTGTGATTTGGTGAGGATATTACGTGTTTGCTTTTTAATGAAAACATGAGATTGAAGGTTTTTAAGGGTTGGAATTAAGAGAGCTTTACATAAATTACAGCCGAGCTTGTTGTGGAAATGTATGAAATCTTTCATTCAGCAATGACCTGACCTGAAAGTTACCGTAAGTCTTCTCTAAAAGTTGAAATTTGAATGCCTTTTCATGGTATTTTTATACTTATGCTTTTGAGTGTATTATAAAATTATACATAAATCGTTTTGACACTAGATTTAATGCGTTGGATTATTTGTACAGTTTTGATTAATGTATTTTGCATGATTTAAGAAAAATATTAATGTTAATTTTTTTTAATTTACATTTTAACTTTTCTTACACCTCCCAAAATGTATTCTTCCTGTCTATGCCCCTGAAAATACCTCCTTCAACAACTATAAACATCGCAGTCTTTTCCGTGGAAAATAATCCTTTCTTACACTTTCTTAACAGTCAAACATATGTCACACTGTAAGATATATCAAAAAGTTACACCTTTCTAAAAATCACCACAAACAATTCAGTTTTAGAAACACAACGAAGTTATATACATCCAGCAAATCTTTTCTACCTATGTAATTTCGTAATCCCAAAAATGATAACGTTTCAGACTATCTGTAAGATTTTTCAAGAAACTAATAGGCCCGAAATATAATATGAACATGTCAAGTCTGTTACAAGCTTACTTTGTTGGTTATTTTATACTGCATATGAACACGGCCAAAAACATTTCGGTAACTGTTCAGGAAATGATCACTTCCTCTATTCTCTAGCATAAGCTGTCAAACAAATAGCGAATTGCCACAGAGATTTCGTCAATGGCGGGCAGCTCTCTGGCAGTCATCTAAAACAACATTTCCAGTGATGGAAACATGTATGATAAACAAACAAATATTTTTATATATGTAATTTCGAAATCACTCTTAACCGCATCTTTCAGGAAAGATGGACCTTTTCCGCATTCCGGTGCTGTGGCAAAATAACTCGCTCTGCTAACAAGACCCCATCACGCACATACGCGTCTACTATTTTTTATGTTAACATGTTTCATTTTTTGGCCATGTTGTCAGAACAAGGTAAAGACAACAGCCAATCTATAGCAACATTTGGAATTTTGTTTATCCTTCGATCAGAAGGTCTGTCTTGTCTATTTTCGTTTGCCGACCGGAACGGATTTGTGATGGCCAGTAATTTTTCTTAATCGACTTTTTGCCTCGATTTCCTGTAAGATAATATCTCACTTTCTCGTGGTAATGGAGCACACGCGAATACATAACCAGCAGAGTGACTTGGTGAGCGAGAAGAACATAGGAGGAAACATGAAACTACACCATGTTAAGTTTGTCAAACTGTTTTACCTTGATCTCATTTGCTTCCGTCTTGTGACGAGCGTGTATTGCTTTCATTTTCTACTGTTAAAACTCAATGAAAAAGGAAACTGTGTATGCTGATCTATGTGTAAAAGCGTGGAAATAAATATGCAGACATTGACTTACCTGTACGACTGTAGGAGTGCGAAATGTGTAAAAGCACTAGGCCAGGGGGAAAAAAATCTATCGATTAAGCATCAAGTTCTGCCGATGGAACAAAGATTTTCCGGAAATTTTGGCATTGTAGATTTAGTATAACTAGAAGGCCTGTGTATATTCAGGAGAATATTCATCTCTTTAAAATATTCCTCCCAGAAAAGAAATAAAATTAGAAGTCCAATAAAATTTTTATGTTTTACACATTCACTCAAAAAGTATGACTTTCTGTTTAGCCACTTCTCGTACGTCAATTTCTAAAACATGACGTACGTTTTCGGTGGACTAGTCCATTATTTATTTCATAAAGTAATCAAAATAACAATCATTTCCTTGAAAAAATATACATGCTGGTGTGTACATTTCAGGATCTGTTAAAGTAAGAAGGTTACATTAGATTTTATCAATCTGAAAAAAAAAAAAATCATAGGAAAATATAGGGGCCGCAAAAGCTCTAGGAACGATCCTGGCCGCAGCCTCCCCAGCTTACCCCATAGAGGTCACAATCTCCAATTATTTTTAAGGAAAAAACCTAATTTTTCCTAGGTTGAAGTACAGGGAGGCTTTGTATTCACGTAATTCATCCATTTGCGCCAATACATGTAACATGAATGTTGAAAACGTGAGTAATTGTATTTGAGATAGCATTTATACTCAGCTGATGTACACCAAATGCTCTTTATATAATCAAGCCATTTACAACTACTTACAAGAGCTTTTTTTCTCATGTTTTCCCACTGTTTGGTGTTTTATCTTTTTTCCGTTTAAGTATAGATGACATTTTTATGCTCAGGAATTTTATAGGTTCGCTAATACATATTGCAGGAAGGTCTTTAATTTCACTTTATTACAGAGACGAGAAAAACTTCTAAAAGAGCCCTCGGACGTATAACAAACTATGATATTGCTATTAGTATTATGATCAGGATTAATAGCTTTTATCGTTCTAGCACGAACTGTATTTATGTTCTGAAACATGCACTTCTCTTTTATGAGCGCGTTTGATAAAATATGGATGCTTCATTTTTTTAATTTGATGTCTTTCACTTCTTGAATAGATCTGGTTTTCTATTCTAATAACTGTTTGCCTCCATTTTATGCCGCTGTATTTAGTATTCAATGTAGGGAAGAGAAAAAAACCTGAGACACGGTCACGAAAAACGTAGCTATAAAAATACATCCTTGGTTTGGTTCATTTCTTTTTATCGTGGAAAAGAAATAAGAAACGTGATGCCAATTTTTTATTAGAGTTTAATGGGTCACGTGATAATATTTTGACCCAGTATGTTACAAAATTGATAGTGAAAGCTGCCAAGCTGTCAGGCTTATTAATATCGGATGCTTTAATTGAGATCAATTATAGCATACAAACTTATTATAAAAAAAACTGGTTTATCTCGTCTTGGTATGGAGTCTAAAAAAAATCTGGTATTTGTTTACGAACGTTTCTGTAAAACCGCGAGAAACTGGTTTTTTTTTAAATTATTATTATTCCACATCAAGAAGTAGAGTACTACAACACACAATAAAGAACTACAACAGAAGACATAAATTCTTAGTTTAATATTTAGAATTTTATTTTACAGAAGTTAACGTGAAATAAACGTCAGTGGAAGAGTACTAGATATGGGATGGGCTCAGCCAGAGCTCGAGCACGAGCTCGAAGTGGGATCGGGTTCTGTAATTCACTGTTGTGTTCGGGCTTAGGATTCATGACAATTTCCTCATATATTGGCTATCCTTCCGGTATTCTCATCCTTCCAGTAAGACTTAATAGTGAAAAATTGTGCATGAAATGACCATTTAGTTTTTATTTTTTTTTAAAAGCTTTTTTATAATTCTTACATATTGTTAATTATATTAATACTAGCCTGATTTTAGCCTGAGTCCCAGACTTTTTTATTCTGTTTTGAGCCTCGGGATTTTTTTTTTTTTTTCATTTTATCAGGCTTTTTCAGAGTTTAATAAAAGATTGAAACTTTCCCCAATTTTCTTCATCAGGGTTCTCAAAATCAGTTCGTGTTTCTTTCATGTTGCTGCATGTGGCTCAACAACCTAGGCATTTGATTTGAAATATTGCATCTGAAGTTGTTCTAAAAAATTACATTAATCAATTTTCATTACGTCATGCTCATTATTTATGTACTACGCCAACATTTTCAAAACTATATGGGGTTAAGAAAAGCTTTTTTAAATACAAAATTTGACATTATTTCAAAGTTTATTGTTATGAGTTATCTTTATATAATTTTTAGATATGAGTAGTTTATCCTTTATGCATTTTGATCGTGGTTTTGTCTGATATTTTCTGATATTTCTTTGGCAAATATTTGAAATTGAATTTATTCACATTATACTACTTAGCACTATCCTATTACTTAAGTTTATATGGACACACATGGCATTTAAGAAATTGATTATAGATCCATTTTATGTTGAAAAAAAAAATGCATTAAAAATCTCTGGCTTCTGATATTAAAAAGCAGGAGATCTCAGGCATTTTGATTTTCGTAAGTTGGCACATCCTCTATCGGGTAAATGAATGCTTATTTCTTCAGAATCCCTCAAATCACCTCTGTTGATAACAACATAAGTAATAAGAGTGCTGATGGATACCCCACACTAGAATTCTTAAACCAAATTTATTATCTTATTCCACAGTAACTTCGTCACATGACGTGTATAGTTCGTCATCCTGTTGTATGGCATGAAAACTTTACCACGAAATTCTATAACAGTGAACAATATATAATAGTTAGTGATTTATGATAACTAGGTACATAAGTAATAAAAGTGCTGATAGATACAGTACACTAAAATTCTTAAGACAAATTTATTATCATATTCCATAGTAGTCGCTTGACGAGTACAGCTCGTCATCGTGCTGTATGGCATGAAAACTCAACGACGAGCTAATATACGTCATTTTACTTTAATATCAATTTTTTAAATGAAAAAGAAGTCTGTGCAGCTGCGCAGCGAACTCTGCCTGAAAACTTTTATAGCTCTGCGGCGTCAGATGGGCTATATACGAACGATCGCCATGCTGTTGGTAGTTAAATGAATCGATGGTAACGGCAGCATTTTTTCAGCAGTGGGACCATTTAACCTTTTTTTTTTTTTTTTTTTTTTTTTGCGACCAGCAGTGCGAGCGCTGCAATAAGGTGGATTCACAGTGCAGCCACTGCAAACCAAAGGGTTAAGCCTTCATAGTTTTTAATGCGTAGCAAAACGTGAAATTGTGAAAAAAAATAAATTGATTATTCTTAATCGTACAAAGCAAGTATAGCATACTTTAGATCGAACGATTATGATAGTATCAAATTTGTGGTTCATCACTATCTACATTTTATTATCTTATCTTAACTATTTATTTTCAAACATTCGGAGCAATTTTATTACAACGTATAATTTCTAACGGGATAACATGATTTTTCCTAAAAAAAATTACAGTGTATCATAATTTCGTCAGTAAGAAAAACTTACTATTAATAAGAGAGAGAGAAAATATCTGCCTTCTATACTTCTTTCCTTTTTCGAATTCCAGAAACATATTTGTGTATCATTAAATACTGCTTGAATAGAATTTAGTATGCTATTAAATCAATAATCGTCTTTACAAATTGTTATTTTTTTATAATGAGTATTTTATCAATCTTCCTTATGATCTAACAATACAATATCGTTTACCTACGCGAATGTACTGTATTTATTTAAGAATTTTCCACATTACTCCACAGCATTTAGTCTGCGGGGGCATTCGTGCTGTTAAAGAAAGAATGCAATTGTATTCAGGCACACGAAAATCTTACTTTAAATGCGATTGCAATCTTAACACTGTTAACAAAGATTCAATTTACAAATGTGCTATTTCAAAACAAAGAACATTTTTGCAGGTAAATCGAGTAGTAAGCGAACAGTTGCGTAGCTTTGCAACCGCAATCGATTTGGCGATACGGGATATTCTTTCAAAACAATATCTACAAGAACTGAATGAGGTGATGGTGAAACTCGAAAAAAAATTTTGGTTACTTTTGTGCTTACCTTCAAATTTGCTAAATAGGTTAAATGATCCATTAGTAAATATTGTTCGTTATTGTTTAATTAGTTTATGCTTATTTCACTCTTGTTCAAGAAGCATAAACACACATGTGAATGATATTGCCGTGGATATATTCACATCGTGTGTACATATATTGACATTACAAGTGGATAAACACGAGTACAGACATCGTTTTGTGCAATTTCGCTGCCCAATATAAAAATACGCGTTATAGATCATCATGTAAGTTAAAATGGTTTTTACTAAAGATATCTTTATTTCTTACATACATTGATAATGTCTTTATTTTCCTTCTTTCTTCTTTAAGATAAGGGTTATGCATATTTTTATCAATTATTTTTTTCTACCAGGTTGTCCACCGACGACTAAAAAGGCGACTTTCGCTACTAATTTAAAGATAAGGCGACTTTTTTGAATAAAAAGTGCCACATTTATACTATTTTCTAGTTTTTAGCTACTTGTATCTTACGTTAGGCGACTCATTTGAAAATCAGATTTCGGTTTTTCTCAACTCCCTTTTCTTTTCTACGTTGCGATTGATCGTTTATCAAACATTCTAATCTGTTTTTTTAATCGTACTATGAAAATAAATGTACTGCATGATCTGTTATATAACGCATGGAGTTTTTTAGTTTATCATTTCATTCATTCCTTTTTAAATGAATTTAAATGGCGTATATTTATTTCTTTACTACAAGATCATGCAAAAATGCTACTGTTTTGGTAACTAAAATTAAGAAAATGGCTACTACATGGGCGATTCTTTTTTTTATGTCGGTGAGGCTACTAATGAGACTGTTTTTGCCTCCTTACATTGGTGTATATCCTGTTCTACTCTTCACCAATTAGAGACTAAACAATTAGAGAGAATGTTACTGTCTTATCAATTGAATTGTTCATGTTATTCCCATAAAAGTCAGCATTACTGTAACGTAAAAATTGATTGTCTACTCTCTACAGAGTTTCTCATTTTTTAGGAATCGAATTTTGTTTCAGATATCATAAATTTTTCGGAGGGATCGCATTCTCTCAATGCAGACCCATCAGAATAAAAGAAATATGCTTGGTAAAATAATTAATGGCGCTTGCACTTAAGTGAATGGGGTGACATAGACGTGGATTTTAGAGATTTAAATTTGGGTTTCACTTTAAATATTGGCCTTTGAATTGTGTTCATCAGAAAATTTTCATTGATTGAATACACTGGTTTACAGATGTGAAAAAGGCTTCATTTTTTAAAAGTAAAATAAGTAATTCCCTCCCTGCTCCCGTAACTAATAAGATATTTCGGATTGTTGTTTTATTGCTTGTTTAGAACTGTTAATATTACTGTCAGGGATGCAGCCAAGATAAGGCTAGCTCGACATAGGCAAAAATTTTATTTCTTAAAAATTATAAAAATCAAACCTCTTTAATCGGAAATAGTCGCCGCCTAATGATTTTTGGTGAAAAGCTTGGTTGTTAAAATGTTCACTTTTATAGTTTTGTTATAAATCAACTAACGAGTTTGCGATCCTTGATTTAGTGACCCTTCCGATTTAACGACCCTCTGATGAAGATAGTTTTCAATATCCTGTTTACAAACTTTCGATTTAACGACCATTTGATTTAACGTCCTACTTGCAGAGGTCCCGTGGAGGTCGTTAAATGGCGAGTCGATTGTTTGGCTGCGTATTATAAAGTGGTGTGCACTAAAGTCAGACATCGGTCTCAAGACGAATGCATGTAATTTTCGTCAAAGGAAAAAATTGTCAAAGAGCATTTGACATATCATTCTTATACTATATATATGTATGCATCTCCTTAAAGTAAGTTTATTTAAAAAAAAAAAAAACTGAAAGTGAGAAAAGAAAATTTAAGCTACAGTTTTTAAAAATATGTATTTAAATAAACGACTAGACAATTAAAGCTTTAGAAAGTGCATTAAAATCTTTATTATTAAGTTGTGCAAACCTACAAGCCTTATGATATCTGAGCAATAAAGTAGATAGCTTCGACATGTTAATTAGCTTAAATTTAGACTGGTGTCTTGACTGGGGTTGAGCCTTCGTAAGTGACTGAGCCTGATCTCATCTGTGTCCCAGGCACAGTGTTTCGCTCTGTTCCTTTTTCCTACAGTACTTTTAATGTTTGCTCTGTGTGGTGAGACTATGCAATGTTTCTATTGCAACGTTAAGTCAGATACGAGATTTCAGCAACTGAGTAAATATTAATTCGTAGCATCCACCTCTTTTATTAGTATTGTTTGTCATTCATTTATATTCTACTCAGTTCATTGCCATCGAGTACAACAATTAAAGAAATGTTTCGTGCAAGTTTAGGTGAAGGTCAAGGTGATTGATTTGGTGTGCGAGAAAACAGCCGCGTTTCATGTCATGCGTTGCCAAAAAATTGCTAAAAATTGATGAGAATTTTGTGCATTCTTAATTGCCTCTCTGGAAAACGTAAAGTTAATGATCTTTAGAAACTAACCATCAGTGATTCTAAGTATTGTGAGTTCTTGTCATTCAAAACCACGAATTAAAGATTTTTACTATCCCATAAGTCAAATTAGTGGCTCGTTTTTAATTTGAAGATCGTGCTTGGTTACATTTTTGTTGAAAATACAAGCCGTGCATATGTTTAATATTTAAAACCCAAGTCTATAATTTCAGAACGTTTTTTTCTAATTTCTAAAAGATTTTAGAGATTACAATAATTCATTGAACTGAACACTTTCAAAGGCCATGAGCTACCGTTTCCATATTCATGAACATTGAATTTTTTTTAATATTAAAATTCTAGGATACGTAACTGTTACAAAAACTCAAAATTTATTCGAATACGCTAGATTTACATGCCCTGAAAGAAAGCTATAAATAGTACAGCTTTGTCTTCTTTGAGCATGCAAGAGAGGGATTATGTGTTCTCTGCAAAAAACCACACCCTGCTTATTTCCGACGTCTTAAAGCAGTTGGTGAATGATTAAGATGAGAAGAAAAGTATCTTTAAAAGGTATCTTCAGTATTTTTTTTTTCTCGTTAGAGTAATGCATTGTTGGCAAAAAGTAAGTTCTGTTTATGAAGATTATGTTTCCCCCTCTAAAGATAAACGTCCAATGTTCCAAAATGTATTAATATGCTAGTATGTGATATTTGAATGCGTGTGAGATTTCATACAATTATCACTTTTCTTTCAAGAGTATTCTATGTTGCAAACTTCCTTATATACACACACCATCCTGATTAAACTGTCTCAGAAAGGTATTCGAGCATGTCAAATTTCATATTTAAAGTGTTATTCTTTATTAAAAGTTAATCTTGTCGTATACAATAATTTTTTTTTTTTTTTTTTTTTTTTGAATTACGTGTTTTTCCAAAAGCTTATACGTTATCCACAAAACTAAATTAAGAAATATGATTATACTTGAATACTTTTCTGAGTGGGTGTACACTATCGTAATCAATACATTAAGATAAAGAAAATAATATTTTCAAATCAGCATGCTGATTTTAGTTGGGGTAGGGGAGTGAAATGATGTTGGAAAAAAAATTATATAACCTAAAGAATAGTTTATTTAAATTTCTGGAATTGATGCGCGAAATAGAAAGCTCCTGTGTATAAGTATACAATTATCTCTGGAGAAACACTTATAAAATACATTTCTATTAATTTTTAAAAAGACTGAATTTTTCCATGAGCTTAATCTCGAAGACCATACTAATTTTAACTCAAAATTAAGGGTCATGTCAAGATGCTATTGATTCTTCGTTAGGTAATACAAGACCTGGTCCTCGAAGTAATCTTACTAAGCATCCTATTTCTACTCCAGAAACTGAGTGTTTTGTAATTTCTTTTGATGTCTGATAAAGGTTGATGTGTCACTCGTGTTTTTTAAAATCGTTTGCAAATGATATTTTTTATACTACGCTTGATGGAAGATTTTCACAGTTAATACACAGTTCTTTATCCTAATAAGAACACTTAACAAAAAGCTGGTGTTAAAAAGATAAAATTATTTTTAAAGTTTGTAAAAAAGAAAGAAAGAAAGAAATTAACTAGAGGATAGTTTTACTTCATACAAATAGTCCACCCTTCTTCACTTGCAAAAAATTCTACTATCTACATAGGCAAGAAAGTTAGAATTGAAAGTAAACAACATGAAACAAGTTTTCCCTTGTTTTCTTTTGTTCTAACTTTAAAATTTATGCTTTTAAACATTAATTTGCTTTGAATTAACGAAAAATTTCTAGCGTGAAAAGTTTAGAAGCTACTTGGATCCGTTATTATTTCAGTTCTATACATCCTATTCCAGTCAGCCAATTTTTTTATTTTTATTTTTTATTTTTTTCGTGCAAGTTAAAGATGAAAAATCCTGCGTGCATTTTTTAATTCTCTTTAACCCTTTCACGCGCAGTGATCCCGCTCTGGGCACACCAAACTATGACGTTTTGACTGTTGCCAGTCACTAAGAATAGATTTGATTTCTATAAAAATAGTTGCAGGTGACATAGCTCCACGAGAATCCTTCACTTTTTAGCACGTCTTTTCCCGTAAAAAAATTGTCACGATTACTTTTAACAGTACTGACATCTGCTGAAAAATGGAAGAATGCGAGAACAGCTGCACAGATTGCCCAATTCTGAAAAAAGGGCAATCGTTGCCATCGCTCGACTTAACTACCAGCAAGATGGCGGACGATCGAAACGTTCATCGCGTGCCACAGATCTAGGGACCCTTTTTTGACGACAGCTGGCTGTGCAAGGCACTGTGGCACTGTGGCACGCGATGAACGTTCGATCGTCCGCCATCTTGCTGGTAGTTAAGTTGAGCGATGGCAACGATTGCCCTTTTTTCAGCATTGGGAAAGGGTTGCGCCTCAAAGGGTTAACAAAGCAGATTCCACCTGCATGTTGATTGGCATTGTAAAAACTAGTTAGTTAGAAAAAAAAAATATGGATACTTTATCAGAAAATTTATTTCTGTTAACTCGAAACAACAATTATTCAGTAGTTAGAAAATTTTTCTATACTACTTGCTTGTTATTTTTAAAAGGTGTTTTCATGCAGCAAAATACACCTGGCTAGCTCAACGATCATTCCTTCATAAATGGGCGAAAAAGCAACATCTGACTTTTTTTTTATAAAACAATCACCAATTACATCCAACACATTTCCCCATCTTTGCGTACTGGACGCGAGTACGATTTCTTTGTTACGTGTACCGTAAAAATGCGGTTGCCACCAGAGACTATCTCGGTTAAAAGTTTAAAAGCACACAAATCGGTAACGGATCGATGGATTCCTAATAGAAGAAGACGCCCTCGAACATACTTTGCAGACAGCCTAGAGCCAAAATGCTGGAAGGGGAAATCGGAAATCAAGACCCTGCCTTTGTTTCTGAACTTCCACAACGCGTCTAATCTGTACTTAATAAGGCGTTTTTGTTTCGTATACCTTCCTGTCAGATCCATTTAAGGAAGCAGAAATTGTCACGATGTGTGTTTTGTAGCATTCTAATGTTGGCTATTTATTTTGATCCATGTTGTTCGGCCATGATTTTCCGGGCATTGTTTTTATTTTTTTCGTGAGAATTCAGTTATCTACAAATCATGCTTCAGACATGTTCTTTTTTTTCACCGTGCTTGTTGATATTCGTTATGTTTGTTGACACAAAGGCGTTTGTTCTTTGAGTAAATCAGATTTTCTATGCTTTTTAAGTTTATTGTTTGCGGTATCTTCGTTGCCACCTGGATATTCCAAGGACATCTTTTGGATGACACTTGTGTGATGGTCAGCCTCTTCGTTTTATAAATGTCTTCAGAACATTCTCTTCATATCGAAGTACTCGTTCATGGCACATACATGGTATGTTATTTAAAATTAACTATAAACCAGTTTATCAATTTTTTGATAAGCAAATTGAATATCTCTAAATTTAATGCATTCTGTAATCGCATGTACTACAAAATATATTTTGTCATATTGTTATACAGTCATTTTTGGCACATATATGGTATGTCATTTAAAATAAACTATAAACTAGTTCATGTATTTGAAAAGCAAATTGAATCTATCTAAAATTAATGCATTCTATAATTTCTGTCACAACATAATTAAAAGATGTTTATCAATAAAAGCCAACAATCGTCTATTTATGGAATACGGTTGTTTTATCATCTGTACATTTGTGGAGAATGCAACAACCGACATAGGAATTCTAAAGTTATTGCTATTTACAGGTTTGAAGGGGCGAGAAAAAAGAAAGCCATAAATTAGATTTTTAGGCACGTGGTTTTAACACTTCATTTAACCAAAATTGTGTTCATGTAATTGTTCTAGGGACTTACAGAAAATGTGCGATGTTGTATGAATATATAATTATAGTTTTCTTATTTACACCTAGTGAGCATATAAAATGCCAATTTGTAAATACTTTCTTAAAAATTTATTCTATGACATAACTGTCTGTAAATAGAAGTTTAGAAAATCAAAATTAAATTTTATGGATGCGTAAATTAAACGTTAAAAGCATGTAATATCAATCCTCAAACGTTATAAATTTGCAAGTAATAATAGTTCAGTATATCCCGGCGTATAATACGATCTAGCGCATAACGCTCCAGTAAATTTAGAGTGTGTCAATGTCAAGAAACTTATTTTATGCTATGCATTTTGTCATATGCGGCCCTAGGTTACGTGGCGCCCCCCCCCCCTGAAAACGTAAAAAAGGCGCCCCCTTTTATACTCTTTCCAAACTTTGGAGTTCGAAACGGCGTCACGATACTAATGCTATGCTTTGCTTACCGTGTCGGGCGGCCTCTACATTTTATATTCGGTGTATAACACGCGCACGAAAAAAAGAAGAGGAGTAATTTTTTTAAATTGAAAATGCGTGTTATACGCCGAGATATACAGTAATTTAAATGTGTTGTGTACTTTGTTGACCTTTTTTTTTACGGATTTTGAACGTTTTCAACTAAGAACAAAACAGCTTGAGACAGACTAGATATATGAAATTCTGCTTGTTTACTGCTCAGGTCTTACAGATGTATGATTGGATAAAAAATGGTAAAATCAATTTGAAAGAGCCTATTGTTTAAAAGATTATGCTTTATATAACCTTTTTAGCAGGATTTTGTATTTTTAATGCTGTTCTTTCCTGATATTAGTATAAAGAGCGTAAATGAATGAAGGCGATGGATTACAGCTCTTTTTGCATGAGTCATTTTAAACAGTAATTTAAAAAGTAAATATTTATACATCAAAAGAGCATAAAATATACAGTTTGTGCCAAATTTGCTGGAGCTGCTCTTAAATTAGCGTGTAAATAAACTTTATACCCAATGTCTGAATTAGTAAAAGTAGTTGTTTGAACAAGGATATCAAAGAAAATACTTGATTCATACACTTAATTAATCACATTGAATTCTTGTGAAAAAATAACAGTTTTTCCGTTATTTATTTCTTTTGCCTGTTTTGCTTAGAAATTTATCTTGTAAACATACTTCTTGTGCAGAAATGGCTTTCTGGGTATTTTTTATTGCTTACCCAACAAAAATGTAGTTCTTTTTAAAACCCCAAAGTTAAATCATATTATAAAGGGAAAGTTTTTAATAAAAATAATTTCTATTGATATTAACAAATAATTCTATTGATATTAAATTTTTTTAATTGTTAAAAAGGATAGAGCAAAGAATATTGAAAAACGTTTTCGCTTAATATTTAAACTGCAGTAGTTTAATTTAACATCTTGAACTTTCAATATTTTCATTTAAATTTAAAGATTCCTTTCTTTAACTGGTAAAAAGATAGGCACATTCAAAGTTTTACCCTTTAATAATACTTTATTATTATTTTGTGTGTGTGCGTGCGTGTATGGAATGCTGTGTCTATGGGGCTATTAAAAATGCTTTTATGATTGAGATTCTCTCGTTTGTTTCAATAAATATAGTGTTTTTGATAAATGAATACTGCATATTTTATTGATATTGTCTTTTTCTTTCAGGTAAGCCTTGAATTTGTTATTCTTCTCTGAATTTAAAAGTTATAAAATGTAAAAATTTTGAATTTTTCATGAAAGGTTTCAAACTTAAGCGGATTGAGCAGAGGTAATTCTAATTTTTAGTCAAATGAAAATTTAAAATTCTAAGTTCACATGATTTATAGCTAAGCATTTTATTGAGAAAAATGTTATTATTTTTTCTTTAATATCTATTTTGCTTAAAAATTCAAGTAGATGTTGAAGTTTAAAGCAGCAAAAGAAAAAGGGTAGCACTGGAAAATAAGTTATTTATGATACTAGTGAATTTTTCGTTTTTTAGGCATTGCTATAAAATCGTATGTATTTATTAATATTAACTAATATTATTTAATTATACTTGAAAATGTATTTTTTATATCCACATGCAATTTCGAATTGTATTTTCCCCGTCTTTTTAAATCCCTTGTTTTTTCCTCAAGTTGAGGTAATGCGGTATACCAAATTATAAGCCTGTAATAGGCTCGGAAAATCAATTAGCAATATAATATTTTGTTTTTCTAAATAAAATGCCAAAAAGTGTACAAATTTATGTTTGAGGTACTCGTGAATCATGCATTCGACACGTTACATTTATAAATCATACATTTATATGGATGTGCAACTATAAATTATTTTGTTATTAATCAAAATATGAATTATTTTTTACGAGATGGGAAGGATGGAGAAATATGAAAAAGAAGTGACTTATATTTTTTTCTAATATACATTTTGATAAATATGTACAGCCTTATTTTAAAATATAAATTCCCTCGCGACATTTTAGATGCTTTTAAAGCTGTGCATTATTATGTAAGTTTATTTTATTTATCCGTAAGCGAGATAGCATAATCTGTGGCATTGTCTGTGTAACAATGGATTTTATCTGTCGCTCACTTCAGTACTCTCTAAGCTTATCTGCCGTCTCTTCCCCACAGTAGAATTTCTTCTATTTGCTTACATCTCGAACTGTGGGAACTTTGGAATTTTCGTGCAAAAGCTTTAAAATATTCCCATTTTTTTTAAATGTGCTTTTATTGTTTAAAATGTCATCATGAGTTATACGTTGGGGATAAAATGAAACATTCTTGCGGAAGGAGAATTACTTCAACTCCGTTATCAGAAGCATAAAATGATATTTGGCCAGTGACGTTTACTTGACACATAGTTCGAATAAGACTGACATTTTATGCATTTTGCAGATTCTCAATTCGCCTTCCCTCGAGCGAATGGCAGATCCTTTTTTCAGGGAGGGCACAGAGACCAGTGACCTTGAATACCAGTTCATAGTTCTACTAAATATGTCATCATCATCAGAAATCCCATACTAACAAATGTATGTGTATATGTTTCTTGAGACACACTCTTTGCGTGCTTTCGGGATAAAAATTATTACAAACTTTGCAGTTTTGGAAAAATAATTTTTCGAAAAACACTATCCTTGTCTTTTCTTATTAAAAATATAAGAAAACTTTTTTTTCCTTTTAATTAGAAAGAATCTATGTATGAGCCCAAACGTGAATCTCAATTGAACATAAAAAATTTTTGACATGCTTTATAATTTTTAAAAAATATTTATTTCTTGAAAGCTTGTTTTAAACATCCTTTTTTTTAATGGAAGGGTTACTTTTGCTCGAATTTACTAGTAACTTTCAAACAATTAAGAGGAAAAAGTACGCTGAACATTATTTTAAAAAATGTTTGTTTGGCTATTGGAAGTGCTGAAATTAAATTGATAGAGAAATCATTTATTTTGGAAGAAACTTGAAGTGGGGGGGGGGGGAGGAGGAGAAAGCTCAAGTCAAAACGTTTCGACCGAAATAAATTAACAGGGTTTTTATAATCCCTGCAATTTATTTAACCACGCTCAAGTGTAGCGAGCCTTTTTACCATTATTTACACGGTACTGCTATTTTTCTAATTACTTTGTTCTAATTTGCATCTAGTAAAGATAATTCGATCTTCCTACACATTACTATGCGAAGGCGTTTCCAGCCTCCATGATACATATTTAAAGTGTCCCCTTTGTTATTATTTTTTCACCTGTTGGCCGATGTATCCTTCAGATCCTCTCTACCAACCGCCACTTCATTCGTTCACGTTTTGCATTGTTACGTCTATTTTGCCCGATATTCTCCCCGGCATACTAAGTAATATCAAATTTATTCCATCCATTATCCTGGCAACATTTCTTAAGCTATTACAATATGCCCGTTCGTGATTGCTTGTTTGTTTTGCGAAGCGGTGAATGCTTTGCTTTGTTACTTCTTGCTCGCATAACACGGTGTTATAATGGCTGATCGTGTAAATGGGACGCAACCATTTATCATATCCGTTATACAAGACTTGTTAAGACTTCAGATGCAAATTAACATATCATTATAAGATACATAAGAAAATGCGTATGATGAATGCACTTTCGATTCGCTCAAGATATTTTTTATTTTTACTAAATTATAAATATCTTGTCAATTAATTTTTTTGAAACATATATTTCGGTCATACACACTTTCAAACATATATTCTGGTCTAAATGTTGCGCACGGAAAGTTTTCCTTCTAAAAAAAAAATAAAAAATAAATATATTGTTTTATTTGAATTTAAAAAAATTAATAAAATTTGCTGCATTTCAAGTACTTTCCAACTGAAGTACATATAAATATAATAATATAGACGTTGTAAAAGTGTAAATTGCATAATTGCCAAATTGTAAGATTTTTACTTGAAATTTGAATTACATTGTAAAGCTATCAAGTAGATAAGTGTTCATTGCAATATTTTTGCCGAAAAGTATGTTTATTAAAGAAATATCTTAAAATTTAGTTTTTTAATGATTTAATTTATTTATTTGCTTATGCAACTGAAAAACTTTCCTTTCTCTTTCAGTTTAACATTCATTATCATTTATCGATAATCAACATTATAAGTTAAATTACATATAAAGTTTGTAAAACTGAACTATTTTTTTTTTCAATATGTATTTGTTAGAGATGTTTTGTTGGTAAAGATCTACTTTTGTATCTATCTTTTATTTGATTTCAATTTAATTATCCACTCTATCATGTGGATAATTAGATTTATTTCCGAAAATAATATTTAGATATATGGATTATGATTTCATTCCATATATCGTAAGTTTGGCAGTTTTACATGTATTGTTCACAATTTTCCATTGCGATTCTGTTTAAAGGTTAGCGTTATTACATATTTGAAGGAAAAAGAAAAAACACTGAAATTCCTTTGGGAAAGTATTTAAATTATTAAACTATTTCCATCGATATCCTATTAAAACTCCATTAATACAATAGCCCGTTTGTTATACTTCCTTAAGTACTGTTCGTGTTCGCAAACTATAAATCAGTGTATAGAAATCATTATTCTAAGAGATTAATAATTATGCACAAGGAACTGAACAACCCTAATCACTTATTTTACGAGCCGACCTACATTATGAATATCACTCGCTGTTCGTGTAGATTCCTAAATCTTCTTAAACACTTTTTTTTTTTCCTGTAAAATAATTACCTTGGTCTCGTATAATTAACGGCCATGAAAGCATTTTCCAACTGCATTTTCAAGCACTTTATTTTCAGTTTGGTTTTAATTTAAAGCTTTGCATTAATATTTAAATGTTTTCACCATTTTTCACTTTTAAAGGTTTAGAGAAAAAAATAATTAATTAATAAAATAAAAATAAAAAAGGACGAAAATAGCTTTGTATTTACAGTTGGAATTTCAGCGTTGCAGCATATTTGTTAAACGTATTTGGGTAGCCGCTAGAGATGAGACGGGCTCAGCCCGAGCCCGAAAGCCCGAGCCCGAGCCCGGGCCCGAACCGGGCTCGGGCTCTGTAATTCACAATTGCGTTCGGGCTCGGGCGGGCTCGGGCTCGTGAAAAATTTCTCCTTTATTGAACATACTCCTTGAGAGAGATTTTAAAAAGTGATTCATGAGGAAAATTAAAGTACAGCCAACTCCGGTTATAGTGAACTTCTGGGAATCATCAAATTTCGTCTACTATATCCGAAGTTCACTAACTGTCACTAGACCCAGTGTCTTCATGATGGATAGAGATACTGTATGTGAATCGGGCAGGGGCGTAGCCAGAAATTTTTCATGGGGGGGTTACGACTACTACAACTCATATATATGTATGCGTGTGTGTGATAATGTAGTGAAGAATATGCATTTTGTATGGCAAAAAATTTCTCATGGGGGGGGTTATGACCCCCCTAACCCCCCCCCCGTGGCTACGCCCCTGAATCGGGACTAATGGTTTGCGTTCGCTATAGCCGATGGTTCACTATATCCGGGTTTACTATAACCAGAGTTGACTGTATTTATAAAAAAAAACGACACTGGTGCCTAGAAGGTGCGTTAAGCTCTTTAGATATTTCTGAACTGTGTCTTATATTCATTAGTTAGACATGAGATCCGACATTATTTGATAAATATATGGATAAATAAAGAATTAAAAAGTGCATTGAGAGTTTGCAACTCTATTTGTCTTTAATTTGCACAAACGGCAAAATTCATTGTATTCTATCAATGAAGTCATTGGATTTTTTTAATCTTTAACTGAAATTTCGGGCTCGGGCGGGCTCGGGCTCCGACTTAAATAATATTGCTCGGGCTCGGGCGGGCTCGGATTTAAAGTCCTCGGGCTCGGGCGGGCTCGGGCTTTAAAAAATGAGCCCGAACTCATCTCTAGTAGCCGCATGTACCGAAAGCAATTTGAATTCATTGTATTTATTTTATGCAATTCTTTAAGAGACTATTTATGATGTGTAGTAAAGTCCCAAATTTTTTATTTGTGCTGTGCACTGCGATAATTTGGACGTGGGGAAAGACATTAGGTCCCTCAATAGTTTCTCCATAGGTGGTGACGCTTATGTTTAGAAGAGACTTTAACCAATATACAGGGACACCTTAAGATGATGCATGTAATTTTTCTCTCGTTCGTTCCTCGACTAAGATCGTTCCTTAGAATAATTGTAGTTAAATAAATTTTTCCACTGAAATTAATGAAATACTATTAGTCTTTTAACAGGCTTAACTAAACGCTTTCACTTTTTATGTAATAATATATTTATGATGAAACGTATCTTGTTGATACAAACTAATATACGCACACACACGCACTAAAAAAGAAAACCCAAACGTACGTAGGCAGAGCCATTTAGAATGCGGTAGTACATTTTTTTTTTACTTCACTTTTTCTTTAATATCTAACCGTACTTTCACTTAGCGATAGATCATAATCTCAAGTCAAAAAATCGACCTAATAATCGCTCATGTGAAAAAAAAGAAAAACACCTCCCTTGCTAAGCATAAGCGTACCTTAAGTAGCATTTGTGTGTATAATTTAAAAAATATGCCAAATTCTGAATACGAAAACTTATGCTATTTTTTCGTAACAATAACAACATCTGTTGAAAACCAAAATAATATCGTTATTATTTTTGTAAACTTCCCCTATATTAGTAAATTATATGCATAATCTATATTAATAAAAACTACCATGCTAAACAAATAATAATAAATATATATTATTCTACATTCATTCCTTTAAAAAAAGCTCAGCGTATTTATTACGTTTTATGTGTATTGGAAATTAACTAGAGATAAAAAGAAACATTCTTTAACGTCTGCAGCACTCCATAAATATTTTGGCCGAGTGGATTAAATTCCCAGTGTTGGTGAGATGGTTGGAAATGTGCCGGTCTGGAGTTCTGGCCTCTTACGCGGTTGTCAATCTAATGGTCTGGAGTTTTGGGAGGTTTTCTCCAGACGTAACGTAAATACGAGTTAGAACCTCCTGAAAAGTTTTCCGCCCAACCCGCATTCGCCCCTGTTCCGCGGAGTAGGAAAGGCTCAGGAAAGAAATTATACAGTACGAAAAATCTCTTTGTTCAACAAATAGATGGTACTATCTGCATGTATTTATGATTTTATGTGTGGGATTGGCTAATAACATAGAGTGAAACTAGGGTAGCCAGGAATAAGGGCCGATAATTTTAATTATTAGAAAATGTATTGTCATTTTGAAATAGCTGAAATTGAACAAGTGCGAGTCTCTTTCATTCTCAAAATTATGATTTCACACATGAAGCATCATTATACGACTCCTGTTTCCAGGGCAGAATCATTTGTCAAGTTGAGTAGTCGGTGTTGACGCTCAAGTGAATATTCCACTTGCAAATCGCGTCAACGTGGTCTTTACGGGAGACGTCAATCTAAAGGTGCGTACAGACAGTTGATTTTCCAGGCGATCAGAGATCTAAAGGTCTGCCACTTCTAAATTTCTATCATTACCGTGCGAGATCTTAGAACTCTGATCGTCCTTCTATATTAAAACAGGGTTTCCACTGTTAAGACTACTTGTATGAAATTTATTGAACTTCTGAACCTTGTGCATTCGGTGCTACGTATGACTGCGAAGTCAGCGTTTTCGGAAGTTATTGTATAAACAAATCTTCGTTAAATAATAAAACGTTCTTCGCCCCAGTTGATCTAATTAGTCGCTCATTCAAGTAAATGTGACAGCAGCACTTTCTCTTTGGTGAAAAGATCCTTTTACTCCCAACATCTTCAGCGACACGAGTTTTTTTTCCTCGTCTTTTCGAAGCAAGCGAAGGATCGCATGAACGGTTTCGAGTCACCTTGCTGTAATTAAAAGATTTTTTTAACCTTCGTACACCTGTTGTTCTTTCAGGTGCTCTGCCCTCCCCTCGAACGGAACTCCCTGTAATCTCGTATCTTGAGATAAAAACTAAGAACACAGAGGGTCTATTATTTCCGCTACGCGAAGCAAGAGACCCCAAACGGCAACACAGAGACATTCGCTCAGGTTTACATTTTGGCTTTTTTTCTTTTTTCCTTTCCGTAACTTTTTGATTTTATTTACGAGTGCAACGCAACAGTGATCTAAGATTTATCGACCGTGATTTCGCTTTCTTCAAAAAGAAAAACTTCTTGGCAGTTAGGCGTCTCGTATACAGCATGAATGAATAGAGCTCAAGTAGTAGGTATCAAATCCCGCTTTGCTTGAGCTAGGGTTAACTTCTTATTTGTATTCATATTTTGTACGGTGATTTTACATATTTCCAGCTGTGAGCAGTAATAAATGGATTCAAAAGACTTCTTAGGGGGTCTGAGCTTGCGTCTCAGAAATGAACAAGGGCTCATTTTTGAAGGCCCTATGGCTGACACTGAGTATTGCCGACCATCTTCACTAATTTTCTTTTTTTCTCGGTCGTTTTAAGAGAGAGGAGATGATTTTATTCTCTAGTTTCCTTTTTTTTTTCAAAACTACAAACGACCAATAGTCTGTAATTACATTTTGTTGGTTGACACCGAACATCGGTGACATTACCATCTTGGGAATGCTTCAGTGGTGGAAAATGACTTCTGACACATTGTCTGTTCACATTGTTCTGACACATTGTCTGTTCAAATGTGTTCTCTCTACACTCTTAGTCTTCCGTACAGTCTATTGAACTGTAGATGAGAGAAGAACATCAGAACTGTAAAACAGACTTTAAACTGAAAAAATGTCCTCTGTTCTTAACTAGTCACAGCACATTTCTATCTAAAATTTTCCTAATCTAATGAGTTCGGTGCATTTTCTCATGGATACCTGCCAAAAACATCTCTTTTGGCGGACAAGATCGTAAAATTCTCCTAGTTGTTGACAGTCATGTGTGCCCATTTTAGTGCACTAGTGTGCAATAAAGCTGTCTTCACTGCCTTTGAAATCAAATCGTTAAGGACTGGCGAGTAATGAGAATCTCAATCGGTGGAAATTTTGATGTGACGAAATTCGAACCTCCTTAGAAGGTATAGACTTGACCTCAAATTTATGTATTTTCGATACATAATTTGATTTTAAACTAAACGTCCCTCATTTGATTGCTTTTTTTTCTTCCCCACATCCATTTAAAGTAATAATAATAACTGCAACTGTGTATTTAAAATCGGCACAATACATTTATTTTTCCCAATGAAGTAAAAACATATTTGCTAGAGCCGCCCAGGTGGTGTAGTGTCTAAAGAATCATACTATCTCATATTAAATCAGGGTTCGATTCTCGGGCATGAGTTAAGGTGTTAACACGTCCGTCCCATCATAGAGGTAATGGTGCCCCCATAACAAAATGACCAATACTTTGGACTGTTGTAGTACTGAATGCCTAATCGGCAAGTGCCCGCCCGTAAATATATATTGTCAGCACGGTTTTTCATTCTTCTATTTTTTTTTTTTTTTTTTCAAACGATAAAGCCTTCTCAACCCTAATATTTTGTTCTTAAAAATAATTATAGCAGTATAGGAGCTAATCGTTTTGATTTTTAAATATTAAGGCATAATATTAAAATTTTGAGACTTCTAAATGAAAACATTCAAACGCTAACACGTTTTTTTAAGTTTTACACCATTACTTTCTCTTTGGCCGTTGACATGTGTATTCCTTGTTTTCCCGATAGCCACTACACATTTAAAATCTGCGTAAATGTGCTAAGATCAGTGTAAATGTAAGACTGCGCACGCTTCAATAGATATGGTTATCCGCTTATAAATAAGGCGAAGAACTGATGAGATGAACGCATGGCCGACTCACATTCAGCTCGGAGGAACTGGAGGAAGCAAGCCAAGATTATCCATCCTACAAGTCAACATCAGAGACTTACGGATTAAAAACAGTGATGGCATAAGCTTTCATCAAAGTAACGTCTTGGCCGATGAAATAGGCTGGAAAAGAGAATAATAAATTCTACACATTATCCACGACCGTAACGGGTTAAACACGTACGTCACCGTGAGAAAAATATTAACACGTGATGAGTCTAGGAGTTGGGCAAGTTCTTTATTTGGAGCTTTTTTCTCTCTTTTATAGTATTTCATGGACGAATTTTGCGTGGATGGCAGCGGCATATAGATACATGATGACTCATATGGTTACTGCTCGCCGAACAATTACACATAACTGGGCCACTGGAGCATGCATGACAGTCCGTTGTGTGACAAGGCACAGTGTCACACCAGACTGGTTAGGAATCAAAGGACTTTTCAAACATTTTACTTTATTAAATAATTTGAGAGCTGGAAAAAGTGTTTTAAAATCATAATAAGTAGGCCTTTGTATGCATCAGTCTAAATTTCCGGAAACAACAAATTTTTCTTGTGCAGGAAAGCTGCATTACGTGTTAAAGATTTCATGCGAAAATTTCAAATTCAATTTAGTTTGTAATAACACTGTTACAAAGCAGAAATTTTCAGATATTAGGTTTGATGCATAACTTTTGATATTGGCAACGGTCGCACAAGTTCTTACATTGCTGTAAGTACGAATGCGAGAAATACGTTAAAGATTCTACTCTTTCTAATTAATGAAATAGCATGAGAACACTTTACTCAACAATTAGTAATAATTTCAATTACTATTAATTATTGAGCACTATGCACAATTTTAGTTTCAACTTTCATCCACAGTCAGATGGATTTTACACCCTTGTGAAAATTAATTGAAACAAAGTACGTTTATATATGTGTGGGATGAATAAATCCTTCGCTTATCAACAATTTCCACCAATCAGAGGGATTCTCAGAGCGCATGCGCAGGAACTTAGTAGATAGTCTAGCTCCAGCTATGATCACATCAGTTGAGAGTTCACTGTCGTCAGAGATCAGAGATGGATGTGACGCCGCGAAAGCGTACAAAGATTGTTACTCTGTTCGAACATACTCCAAAGACTCAGGGTGTCTACCATCATGCAAAGGTCACGGAAAAGTCAAGAATTGGAAAAAAGGTCACGAAAGTCAAGAAATGAAGCACTAGGTCACGTTTAGCAACTCAACTCCCTTTTCCCATTTCATTCAAATTCTTACTCGACGATTTTAGTAACTAAATTTTCTAAACTTTTGTGCACCATTTTTACAGTTTTGCCAATAAACGTACAGTTTACCGCATAATTCTATCGCTCTTTGTTGTAGAGATATTTAATTTTGAAATCGGGGCTAATTCGCTGATCACCCTGTATATTAATAGTGTTAAATTTAAAAGTATAATTTTTCTTCATTCTATCAGTATGCTGCAGGGGTGCAAAAACTGTTTTTACTCTCAACATTTCCCTCAATCAATATACAAATTTCCGGAAAATTTTATATGTTTATAGACTTGCATAAGTTCTGTATTACCATAAGTGTAAAAATATTTGCAATGTACAAGCTACATAAATGTTTACTAAATAGCAATTTCTCCAAGTTAAGAGAAGGCAAACTGCTGATCGGTGAAAAAGTTGAAAAAAAAATGGCTTTAAAAATAGGAATGAGAAAGAATAACTCGGAGAATTTTTTAATTCATTGTTAAAATCGAAATCAGTTGTATATTTTCTGCAAAATTTCCCCCTATCCTAGATTGCCGGATCGTACATATTCTGCATCCCTGGCACGAATGTATTTTTTCATATTTGTTATGGTCAAGAAAAGGTCAAGAAATCAAGCTTACTTTATGTGGTAGGCACCTTGAGACTCATACAGATATTTCAAAGATAGTTGGCGTTAGTATTGCAACTGTGAGCCGTATCATAAAACAAAATAAAGAAACAGGATCCATATCTCCAAAGCGAAGAGGAAAATGTGGCCGAAAAAAGAAAACAACGCCAAGAGATGACTCGTTTCTACTTACACAAAGTAAAAAATACCCTCGAAAGACTAGTGCTGCACTTAATACAGATTTAAAAAAGCATGGAATAAATATTAGCTCATCTACTGTCCGGAGGCGTCTTCTTGCAGCCGGTCGACCAGCCTATCTGCCTGTGAAGAAACAGTTTCTGACCCAACCAATGAAGAGAAAGCGCTACTTGTGGGCTTTAAAATACAGGAATTCGGATGTTTTAAAATTGGAAGAAAGTGCTATTTAGCGACGAAAGCCATTTTTTTTTTTTTTTTTTTTTTTGGTCCAAGGCCAGCGAACTCAACAAGTGCGTAGATCTCTCGGCGAAAGAATTCTGGATTGCCACATAAACCAATTTGTTAAACATCCTCAAAAGAAGATGTTTTGGGGTTGTTTTGGTTACAGTGGGGTTGGTTCTTTGCAGCCTGTTGACGGTATCATGCGTTCTGACCAATATATTACTATTCTGAATAGCAAGGTTAGTCCAGAGTTGAAGAAACAATACGCTGATGGAACAGAGAATTTTCAACAGGATTTAGCTCCGTACCAAACGTGCAAAATGGTCAAGAAATTCATGTCTGAGAAACAAATTGAGAATGCCTCAAATCGGCCAAAATACTGGAATGGCCAAAATATTGGAATGCCAAAAATATTGGAATGGCCTGGGAACTCTCCTGACATCAACCCAATAGAGAATCTCCGGGCTATATGGAAGGAAAGTATTGTATTCCTGAAAAAATTCGACTTTGAGATTTTAATGTTTTTACACGATTTGAGGCATTCTGAATTTATTTATGCTGTTTTTACGGTGATGTATGCTTGTATGTATGTATGTATGTGTACGGGTGTGTATAAGGACGTGTATGTGTGTGAGTGAACACGTTAGCTCCTAAATGGTGCATTCAACTGAGCTAAAATATAGTGTTTATTTTTATAGACCACCCCCCGTACAGCAGGTATTCATTTTAATGCGTATAGGATGCATAGTTTTTTTTTTTTTTTTTTTTGTTGTTTTTTTACAAGGCTACAAAAAGAATTCTTATGCATTAAGGCCTGTAGACACAAATTTTAGAAAGTACGCTAGCGTTTAAACGGTGCATCCTATTGAACGCAAACTGGGTATGTATGTTATAGTTCACGGTCACACGACTTGCCTAGATTTGATGAGTGTAGAACTGATAGTTTATTCACAGGGTTTATGCCCAGGTGGTGTAGTGGCTAAAGAACGATTCTATCACGCTTTGGTTCCGGGTTTGAATCCCGGACTCGACATGGGTGTTAACTTGTCCATTCCTTTCATAGTCCCCGTTATTAGAGGGTAACGCTGGCCGCCCATTGGGTGCTCCCATAATAAAATGGCCAGTAATTCGGGCCTTAGTAGGAGCGAATGCTTGATGGGCAAGTGCCCGCCCTTTGAAAAAAAAAATATTCACAGGGTTGCAAAAGCAGAATTCTTATACATTACGGCTTATAGACACAAATCGTTTAAAGTGCGTTCGTGTTCGAATGGTGCAATTAAATAAGTTCAAATTGGGATGCGATTTGACTTATTTGATGGTGCAATTAAATAAGTCAAATTGGAGATGCTTTTACAGGTCGGTGTGCGCAGATCTTATAGTTTGTGTACAGGACTTTAAAAAAAGATCTTGTACATTTCGGCCTAGCGACGGAAACAAACTGAAGTGCGTTAATGTCTGTATGATGCATTCGATTAATCACAAAGCAGGTCCGCACATTATAGGTCTTTGTTTTACATATTGTATAGATTTTGGTGCGCGTAAGACCAACGCCCCCTAGAGAGGAAAGTCGCGGCGCGTACTTGTGACGTCACACCGAGTAGGTAAAGCAAAGCGTTTCCGTTGGGTTTCTCCTCTCTCCCGCGCCGTGGGAGAGAGGAGAAACCGAGTAAGACTCGGTTTTTACAGTTCTATAAAAAAGTATTCTTATACATTATGGTCTACAGAAGCAAATTATTTGAAGTGCACTAGCGTCTGAACAACTACATTCGATTGAGTTGAATCAAATATATTGAAACGCTTGTTTATGATCAATTGTTCGGAATGTCCAGTTGGAGTCACCCGAGATTTTTCTTATAGAAATTATAGCTTCCTTAAAAATCAAAAACTGCTCCTTAGGAGTGAACGAATCTCTTATCTTTGAAAAAGTTCATTTTTAATATTCTAACTTTCCCATGAGACAAACAAATAAATATTTGAACTCTATACTGCATGTCTTACATTCCATATTAAAATGGCAAAATGCAGCACATTAGAAGCCTCTCTATCTTCTGAAAGGAATCATTTTTCTAAAAACATATTTGAAGGGTCAGTAGCCTCGGTCGGTGCATTAGTAGCCAGCGAATGACCGTGCGTGATTTACAGAAGAGAGGGGAAGAAAAAAAAAATTATTTCCTACTTTTACTCGTTATTTTTCAAAGAGGAGGAAATTACATTTCTCATTCCAGAACACATTCGACTTCGTGTCCTGCAGATAGTTTGAGCACACAGACACACACGTCTTGTAACCGGAATTGGTTGATAACATTAATGGAACTGTAATTTACAAAGAAAGAACGAATAAACTTTGATTACTTGCGGGAGAAACCCGCTACATGCACATCCCAAGCCATTAAGACTCTTTTTTTTTTTGGGGGGGGGGCGGGAGAGATGTCGATAAACAGCCAAGTCAAATATCGGTTTTTATCAACTTATTTTTTTATCAACTATATGAGGCGCGTAGCCAGGAAAATTTTTCGGGGGGGGGGGGGGAATATGAACTTATATGTGTATAAATAGACGGAATTTGATCACTAATCCAAAAATTTCGGGGGGGGGGATATATCCCGATATCCCCTCCCCCTTGGCTACGCCCCTGAACTATATAACTACTAACTTTTTACTTTTGCCAACTGGATTTGCGTAATTTTGCCAAGTGTAAAGATAAAGGGGGAGACTGAATAAGATAAAGGGGGGGGGAGAAAGACGGTAGATAAAACTAAAATATAGAAAAAAATAAAGAAACGTAGAAAAATGCAAAAAAAATAGAACCATGCAAAAGCAGCAAACCCTTCAATTGATAAATTGAAGTCTGTTTTACTATCTTGATATTGAAAAAAACTTAAAGCTGCAAACAAGAAAGTCCTTACAGGCACAATAATAAATTCAGAAAGCGTCAACGAAAAAGGATAAATTGTTGACTAGGCATTACAATTTAGAATAGGGAATAAAAGGGGTTATTAAAACATGTATGTGATGATCTGTATCGTAGCACGTATCTAACTGGATCACTGCAGTTTAAACCTGCTGACTCCGGCTCAGTTTCACTGTATTTTCGTAGCGCTTTTTTTCAGTCTGCAAACACCGTGAAATTGCCATTATTTGCGATTATCAACGCTTTTAAAGGTACTTTTTTTAGCATATCTCTACCCTTCCCTTAAATGTATTTTTTTTCTGTTCTAATTACAAAGGTCATCCCTGCGCCTGAAATCTGAACATTCTATCTAAAGCCCGAGGGAAAGACAATACAGTATAACCTCGATATCTCGAAGTTAAAGGAACATCGGAAAAATTCGAGATATCGCATTTTTGAGATAACGGAGTGAAACAAAAGTGGGTCAGTTTGTAAGGTAAACACGTTTATTCGAGATATCGAGGTTGCATTATAGTGCGTTTTTATTAAGCCGTGATACTTTTTCCAATACCGTATAAACGAGAAGAAATACAGGGGCAAAGCTTACGACACATCAGCACTAGGGGTATTCCAGAATCCATATAATTGTTAATTCTTAACAGCAAATAAATTCCTTTCTTACACCATAAACCTACCAATTTACTAGAGGATTAAATGGAAGTAAAGACTATTTATTTCATATATTAGCATTTGTTTTTATTAATGCACTTACTTTCTACACAAAAAGTATACTGATAATAAAAGTAAAATGAAATCATATAACAAAAAGTATAAAAGTATTTATTATTTTATTTTTATGAAGTCATTAATAATTTATGCGCGTTAAAAAATAAAAATATTTATATCGTTAAATAAAGGGTTCAAATATTAGATATTCGTGAGAATGCTTCTATCATAATGAAGTAGCATATTTTTAAATACCTTCCCCCCATTTTGATTATGAATGAACCACGATTGCTATCAATCTATTATCAATTCTTCTTAGTCATTCTTAATTAGAATTCCTTTAAAATGTTCAATCTCTTTCAAAGTTTAAAATTCTCTAAAGGCAGATCTTTCAGAAGTCTTAAAAACAACAGAATACATCGCACTAGTGATGCTCAATTCAACCAAACAGACTAATAGAAGTTACTAGACAGGGTGTTTCAAAATTATACTTCAGAAATGTGAAGGATGGTAGGGGGAACCGAGGAAATTGAGAATCACATAGAAAAGTATGGTGGGAAACTTTTTCATATAACTGTTAACCCTTTGAGACGCAACCCTTTCCCAATGCTGAAAAATGGGCAGCCGTTGCCATCGCTCGACTTAACTACCAGCAAGATGGCGGACAATCGAAACGTTCATCGCGTGCCACAGATCTAGAGAGCCAGCTGCGTCAAAAAAGGATCTCTAGATCTGTGGCACGCGATGAACGTTTCGATCGTCCGTCATCTTGCTGGTAGTTAAGTCGAGCGATTGCAACGGCTGCCCTTTTTTCAGCATTGGGCAATCTATCCAGCTGTTCTCACATTCTTCTATTTTTCAGCAGATGTCAGTGCTGTTAAAAATAATCGTGACCATTTTTTTACGGGAAATGACGTGCTAAAAGGTAAAGCATTCTCGTGGAGCTATGTCACCCGCAACTATTTTTATAGAAATCAAATCTCTTCTTCGTGACTGGCAACAGTCAAAACGTCAGAGTTTGATGTTCCCAGAGAGGGAACACTGCGCGTTAAAGAGTTAACAGTCACTTTGGAAGAAATGCTGAAGTGATAGTGAGCTTTCTGATCATTATTTGTCAAAAACTAATGCGTTTTTCACAGAAAGCACTTGACTAAAATTGATAGTTTAAAATTTCAATTTCCTTTCATTGATAGAATTCTCAAAATAAAGCTCACTGTTTATAAAACTCGATTAAAAACTTGGGCAAACACTTCACCACTTCTTTCAAAGAGATTATTAACAAGTACGTGAAGCCGACATTTACAATTCCACAATGCTATGTGATTATGAAATTGTCTTGGTTCCCTTTATCATCGTTTATACATCTCATATATTGTTTTGAAAAACCCTGTATACCTTCAGAACTTTATTTATCACTAAGAACTTTAGTTGAAGTTTAGATAGAAGTTATAAAAAAGTCCATTGCAGTGGAATAGACTTAACCAGTTATATTTATCTTAAAGGAAGAAACATCACCACTTGCAATGACAGCATTACTTTTAGACGGTTTAACGACTACGGAGTTTCTTCATCCTGGCTTAAATAAACCTGGCTTCAAAACAAACAAATAAACCCACAAAAGCTTAAATCTAAATAATTTAAACTAATCATTCAGTGTGTCATCAATTTCAGTTCAGTCACACTCAAAAACCTTTTTTTTTTTTTTTTTTTTTTAGGAAATAGAAAAGGTCATTACCTTTACCAGAAAATATCATTTAATTTGACTCTTCAACCTCATTCTCCCTTATTAAGCCCTGGAGGGCGACATATATCAAACGCGATAAATCAATGGATTATCTTCAATGGAAAGTTTTGACAACCACAAAATACAGACCATTCAGTTGACGTCATGATAGATTAGTGTAAATTAGGAATATCCATCGGCTGCCCAATCCGTCCACAAGACCTCATTATTTTAGTGCTCTATTAAAACCTCGTTATTGTCTGACACTTAGTGCAATCTTCTAATTAAGCTTAAGTATGCTGCACGCAGACTATGTCATCACAAAAAACAAAAAAGAGTAATAACCGTTACACTCATTTCATATACTAAAAATTAAACTTGACAAACCTTTGTACACCAAGTGATAGCCACTTAAAAACAATATCAAAGCTCTGGCTATATTTGAAACCAGTGTTCACATTTCGCGTTTATAAAAAGGCTCTGCGCCCTGTCCCCCATTATTATTTGTGCCAATGCGCCCTGCCCTTTATAGAAAAAAAAAATTGTATTGAAATTTTTTTCAGTTGATAGGGATGGACGCGAGACGCGAGAATTCTCGCATTGTCTCGCGTTCTCACATTGTCTCGCGTGACGAGACAGGCATTTTTTTGCGAGACGAGACGCGAGACGAGAAAGAAAATATTTCGAAGGACGAGACGCGAGACGAGACAGAGTCTAGTCTCGCGCGAGAATTCTCGCATTTTTTTCTGTCTCTCATAAATGCGATCTGAAAAGCGACAATTTGCCTGAAGCCTCTACCGTTTAACTTGCGTCTCCTTCGTTTTCGGTCCTGGTAAACTATCAGCACTCTACAATACGCACAAACACGTAACATTTAAAATTAGAACAGACCAGAGATATACAAAACACACAAAGGAGAGGATAAAAAAAGAGGCGGGAAAAAAAAGAAAACAGAGAAGAGTTGAAAGAAAAATAATAAGTAAATAGGAAAGGCGGTACGGTATGTTCAAATCTGACCACTTTTAGACGGGGCCCGGGGCATTAAGTTTGTGGCCCCCCTTACTATCCCCTTTTTTACGCATTAAGCCCCTTTACTACTCTCTTAAAAATTTAGAGTGACATTGTCACTCTTACAAAAAGTCACCGGCAAATGATCCCAGATAGAGTGAGATAAGAGTGAGAAAACTGCATTATGACTCTTCATCGATAGGATTCTGTCACCCTAACTGCAAGAGTGAGACAATGTCACTCTTAGAGTAAGGGTGAAGGCGCTATCTGCTCACTCTAGCGAGAGAGTCACCACATTTCCCATGATGCGTTCACTTCAGCAGGAGTGAGTGCGTTGCTTCCACACCCAAACGACGCCATATTGGAATTGGACTGCAGTTGCGAAATACCAACTGCATACAAGTAATGGAATACTTTTAGCTAACACAAGTAAGTAAAACCTTATAACTTTTCAATTATTGTAAATGTTATTTAAAATTTGATAATTCACAACATATAAGATACATTGATTCAGTGTCGGATCCATTAGGACTCCAGCTCTTCCGACAGACATTGCTTTGGTTAGGGTTAACATTTTGCTTTACTATACATTTTGTTTTTAAGACTTAAACAAGCCTGCTTCTTTTAATTTTATACCCTTCCGAGAAATTGATCTTTGGACCCGTCTCTATACTTGATCGTAGTATGTTATTTATGCTTATATAGCTGAAATCTTGCATTCGTTTTTTGTTTCTGTATATAATATTTGAGCATGTTTTGATGCGTGTTTGTAAATCGGTGGTGCAATCAGGATTTTATTTCGGGGGTGGAGAGGGCTCTAACCTGTGTATCAAATTGTAAGCAAGCTGTTTCAACTGTAGCCTCAGTATCAAATTTTAAACTAAGTAAAGGGTCAGATTTTTAGGAAGGATACGCGCCTGTTGCAAATAGTATAAACAAAATTTTAAATCAAAAGCAGAAAATAATGATCAATTATATATTGTATGCAATTTATATGGAAATAAATTATAAACGTGGGAAAAAAATATTTTGTGATTAAATTTCAATATGTCTATGTGCATCATTTTATCTTATTGCACATTCTAGCACAGATTCACGCTTAGAATATACATATATACGTTGTTAGATCAAAATAACCGCTCTGTTGTTGTGGTGTAATATTTCCCTCTCCACTTTTTACACATACACAAACCTCTCTCTCATATGGTAAAGTGGATAATTTACGATCGAACACCCCAGATGGCCCCAGGAAAGTCCACTTTTAAATCAGGGAAACCAGCTGAAAGTAGCAGGTGATTCAGAATGTGTGAGCTTTCATTAGTAGTACGAAAAACACAAGGGATACTTGAGCTTGTAAACTGATTCAACGCGGAAAAAAAGTTATTGTTTTTGGCGTTAAATGCGAGATTTTTGGAATTGAAAAGTTTGTATACTGTTTAAGGATAATTCAATAGTATAGTAACGGATAAGTTTAATATTACTGGTAATAAAGGTAAGTGTTACAATATTAAATTTAGTAATACAGTATTAATTTTAGAGCCTTGCAGATTTTGGTATGGTAGATTTTATGTCTTCTGTTGTGTATCAATATTGGTAAATAAAATTCTCAAATTGGTAAAACTTACCGTTTAGCCTAGATACCAATTCAAAATAATGCTAATTTTTTTCTATTGAATTTAATTAACATATGAAATATATCCATAATATTGGCTATATACTGGAAATGTTTCTGAAGTAATTCCATTACTGATAAAGTTTTTAATAGTAGCAAGTTAGTAGTTAGCCCAAATATCTTTACAATGTGTTCACAATATTAAGTAAAAATTCGAAATATTTATAATGTATTCTTAATATTGACAAGTAATTTTTAAAAATATTTTTATACCATTTTATTATTTTTCTAATGCTAATATACTCAATCCTTCACATTGTTATTATATTGGAAATAAAAACTAATATTGGTAAAAATTAGCAACATTTATCCATTATATTGTCCATGTTAATGAATTAAATTAAATATATTTAAAATGTATCCACACAGTATTGTGTGTATATTATAAATTTCCCTCATATTGTACTAACAAATATTTTTAATGTGTCAGCATCTTAATATCACAGTAATGGTGAATTAAGACTGTTTATCTACTGTACATTATTTCAAAATTTAAAATCTGATAAATAATTTTAGGTGCATTTATGTACAAATTGCTGAAAAATATATTTTAATAATTAAGTCAAATACTACTGAAAATCCTGTGATGATAAGACCATGATTATCACAGGAGCAAGGAGGGCACATGCCCCAGACACCCCATTTTAAAGGGTCCTTAAATTTTTTCAGAATATGAATTTAGTTTATTAAATTTTCATTCTAAGATACTAAATGCCTGTTTTTTTTTTTTCTAAAAGTTGGATGTGTGTGTGGCAAAATAGATCCCAAATGGATGAGCCGATTTTAATGTAGTTTGTTTTATTTTAAAGATGGTATAATCAGAACGGTTCTTCATTGTATTTGATAATATTCACTTCATCTATTCCCCTTAAATAAAGCTTACTTTACACTTGTTCAGTCTAAGACAATTCAAATAATATTGTTGACATTCAATTAATTTTGATTGCTGAATTATTTCTGTAATGTTATGGAAAAAGCCATGCTTTGAGTTGCATTTTTTTAAGACTTCATTTTTAATAAAGGTTATTTCACATATTGCATAGGAAATGTTCATAAACTTAAAATTTATCTAGCATATTTCATTTTAAATTCATTTAATCAGAACATATCTTTGCAGATTGAAAAAACATACTTAAGTGGGGGGGGGGGTGAAGTGAGTTTGGCTTAGGGACGTATCTAAACCTTAAAAATTTCAAGCTGAACTTTCAAAATTACCCACGAATATGTAATTTTCTCCATTTCTTATGTTTACTTATTTCGAGGGTGGCTGAAGCCCCACAAGTCACCCTCTGGCCAAGGACGTACCCAGGAAGGGGGGTGGGGGTCTGTAACACCTCCGAAATTTCAGTTTTTATTAACAAAGCAATAATGGTGAAGTCTTTTTGTGAAAATTTCTGCCTTTTTCATCGTTTGGACCCCCTCCGAAATTTTTGGACCCTCCCAGAATTTTTTTTGGGGTATGTCCCTGCCCCTGCTCTCCTCTCCTAGGGGGGGGAGCAAGTTCCCTACCTTGAGCCCCCCTCTTATGGGTGCCCATATCATTAATGTTATATTTTTCAAGTATTTAATATTATTCTGTGGTTTTCTGAACTTGCAGGTAGCTGAACAGATTTCATTATTTATTGACATTGTTGAGAAAGCAGACAGCATGGATTTCAGAGTTTGGGTCTTCTACTGGGTATCATTAAGGGTAAATAAATTTATGATATTGGTAAAATTTACTTAAAAATTCAAAATAATTTTAATCCTTTTTCTACTGAATTTAAATGAAATGTATCTGCAATATTGCCTATATTTTGGAAGTAGTTCTGAAGTAGTTCCATTACCAATAAACTTTCAAATAGCACCTCACAGGATTGTAAAACATTGAAAACCCAAACCAGTATTTTTACATAGCAGCAAGTTAATATTTAGCCCAAATGTATTTAAAATGTATCCACAATATTAGGTAAACATTGGTAATATTTCTAATGTATTCCTAATATTGACAAGTAATTAATTTTATAGTATTTTTATTTTTTCATGTTCATATACTTAATTATTCAATATTATCATTAAATTGGAAATAAATACTAATGTAAATTGTAGCAAATTAATATTTACCCATTATATTGTCAATCTTAATGAATTTAAATTAAATTTATTTAAAATGTATCCACAATATTGGGTGTATATTTCAAATATTCCTCATATATATTGCACAAGTATATATTTTTTATATGTTAGCATCTTAATATATTATTACTTGCGAATTATCACTGTTTATCTGTTACACATTATTTTTGCATTTAAAATCTGAAATAATTTTAAATGCATTCATATACAAATTTCTGAAAAATATATCTTAATAAATAAGTCAAATATTACTGAAAAATTTAATGTAATATGATTGTTCCCTGATTATCATGGGCAAGCGGGTAAATACTGTGGAAAATACAGAAAGACAATTGTCAGAGTCGGTGAAGAAACAAAATGTAAGGGGGCCCCCATTTAGACCCATACTTCTGACTCAAGCGACTTTATGTCGTAATTGCTGCCTGGATTTGAGATTGGGGGGGGGGGGACTGAAGCCCTATAGCCACTCATCCCATTACCCCTCGATCTACCACCGAATCATTTGTTCTTGTGATAATGTTTAAATGTAAATTTTAACTGAAGACTCCTACCTTGGGTGGTCATTAGTTAAATATATATAAATTGATAATAAATGAATATTCATATAAATTGGTTGCTTTAGAAAACGAAACTTTTAGAATGTTTTTTATGTACTGAATACTCATTTTCTTGAAATATAGGAGAGTTAATAACAGCGATGACTGGGTGATTTTTCAAGAACCTTTGATAAGGGTGAATACTACTTTGGATGTCTTTAGATATAAGTATGTATTTATTTTTAATTATTTACTGTTTCAGTGTATTTTTAAATTTGGGAGTTAATTTTATATTCATATCATATGTTATAAATGTTCCTTATACACATGTCTGTGTGAATTTTATATTATTATTATTATTTGCATTGCAAAGCATCCCATTTTAGAAGAATGTATATCTTAAGCACTGAATCAGATGGGTAGTAGATTTCTCACAAAAATTGTGTTTCATTAAGTGTCTCACTGAGTAGAAACAAAATGTTTCAATCAAGTTATTATTTTTTTTTTTACAAGAAATAATGCAATTTCTGAACAGGTTTTAAAAGAATTCAACTATGTCAGAAATTTGAAAATTCAGAATTTCTCTTCACAAGCTGTATTTATGGCAATACAAATGGTTAATTTATAGAAGTGAAATACTCAGAGAAAAATTTATAACATATTGTATTGTCCAAAATAGAGGGAGAATTAGCCATCAGATACAGTTTCCACTTTCGTGAATTTCTCCCTAAAAATGGGATAAGACCTGCAGTTTTGTTGTTCTATAAAAGTTCATCATGCTGTCTATGAAGAAGCATTCTGAATTATACCGAGTTTTTGAGAAGCCTGTCTTTAAAGCTTGCAGAGCCAAGTGATGAATAAAATATGTTACAAGAAAAACTGATTGATTTTGGCTGTTTATCACTTTATTATCTTTTTATTTTCTAGTACTCTGAACTGGTCCTGTGGAAAACCATTGAATTTTTGTCAGTGGCATGCTGTAAAAGAGAAGAAACTATTGGCATTATAAGTGGTATTCATATTTTTGTTTTATTTGTTTATTTATTCTTTAAATGTTCTTAATTACTAGTTCAAAGTCTGCATACTTTTGATCTCTGCGGTCTAATTTTTTCAAAGCTTGTATCGCATAATTTCATAATTGTCAATAACTTTTTTTTTTTTTTTTTTTGAGATGTTTACTTTTTTGTTTAGTTTATTTTTTTCTTATTTTCCAAATTGATTTATATGTTTTTTTTTTTTAGTTTTTTTTTCCCTAAAGTGATGTTACTTTGGGGCAGTTAGTGACTATGTATTAAATTTTATAAATTTCATGTAAATTGAGAAAGTTATTAGGGCTGTTCTTAAAAGAAAAAAAAAGTATAACTTTTGGTAAAGTTACATCAATGAGTAAAACAATAAATATTTATACAGTAAAATTCAATGTGGTATTCTTTATTAAAGCATTTGACCCAGGCAACTCTTTAGTATATCATTTTATGTTATGCTATATTCTGTCATTTATTTAATCTCTATTATATGTAAATTTTTTATGTCAAGTTGCATATTTGACACCAAGTTAATAAATTGCTTGCAAAATCAAGTCTTATTTGCAACATTTTATGAAGTAACAATGAAATAAAGTATAAAAATCAATTTTTAGTCCCTTCAGATTAATTTTTTTACTCTGCACCCTCACTACCTCTTAAAAATATGTTGTAAGTAAAACCTTGAAACTCCTGTAACTTTTATTTATTATTATTATTATTATTATTATTATTATTAATGTTGTCACTGCTGTTGTTGTTTAAAATGTAAACTGTAAAATGCTACTTTCAGAGATGAGATTTAAGAATTTAGTTTAATATTCAGACCTTTTTCAATGTTTATAAAGAATTCAGTTTTTTCATTTTTTTCAAAAATTTTCTGATTTTTCAGTAAGGCAAAATTGTATATAAGTAAGATAGATTTAGTATCAATAAAAATTAAAATATTTATTGCTCTTGAAATTCATAAGTATAATTGCTCAAAAGTTGTTTGGACATTCTTTCAGACTTTTTTTCCTTTTTTGTTAATCTCATATCTGTACTTTGGTACAAACCAAATCGAAAACTAGCCTACCAGTTTTGACACCATATTACATGTACCACCATTAGTGGTAAAAACAGATGAAATATATTATTTTTTAATTTTACTAATACAATATGTAAATGTAAACTTTACTTCCTTAGTAAATTCAGATTTTTTAAGCCTGCAGTATTAACAAAGTGCAATAACCTTGTCAGTGTTCACATGTTGTCATATGTATATTTGAATATTACTCAAAAATATCTTTAGTCTAGTTTTTAACTGACTTCAAGAAGATCTAGGTTATTAATTGGGGTCAGTACTCAGAGGTGTAGCAAGAATTTTCAGTGCCCGAGAACAAATTTGCATCACTTCCTGTTTACCAAAATGCGCTGGAAAAAGTTTTATATACAAATTGGTGCCTTTTGGATCCTATGCCCTGGGACAAATGTCCCCCTCTAGCTACACTTCTGAGCATTGAATCCTTGTAATTTACCAGACTGGATATGAAAAGTATTTTCAAACTTCCGTTTAATTATTTATTTCTTTTGTTTATCTTCCACATATAGATGCGATCTTTGCTAAGAATGCTGTTATTTGATGATATTTTACTTGCTGTGCATGAAAAGTTTTTATTGCAAAGTTATCACTTTATTTTTTACTCAATTTTTGATGTACCTAAAATATATTACAAGTCCTGAATATTTTCTATTTTTTAATTGATTGTAATAATTTGCAAATTTAACTCACCAATAGTAAGTTATGTGTTTAATATTTATTTTGTCACTATTAGTTTGATGTTTGTTATTACGCACAGGTTACTGTGATTCAGGGATAATTTTATTCCAAATTGCTTTGATATGGGATTTTCGCTTCAATACTGTCCCCAATTATTCTTTTTTGTGTTACCTCAGAGGATTTACCTCACAAAATAAAATTTTGTGAAGTAAATCCTACAATGTGTTCCTTACTTTTAATAAAGTATTTTGTGCTCTCAATCACTTTGCATATCAGTATATTCTAATATTAATAGAACATAGAGAACAGATTATTTTATAAAACAGTACAAGCATTTCTTATCTGTAAAATTAAAGTTTTTTTTCTTTTATTTTTTGCAGGTAAAAAAATATATTTTTTTTTTTTTTTGAGCTGCTATATTTAGGTTTTATTGCAGTTTTTTTTCCATTTGCTTTTATGTTCAGTGGCAAAATTAAAATGTAAAAGGCAGCTTAAATTCTACATCTTTATTTTATTCATTTATTCATAATTTGTACAATTTTAACAGTAGGAACCCTGTTTCCCTTCCCTCTCTTACTCAGAAGGTTACAGTATATGTAAATGTTACTTGAAAGTATTTATTATTACCATACATAAATATGGTAATATGAAAAATGGTAATAAGAAAGTATTTATTATTACCATTTTTCGGTATGCTTTTGTGCTGTTCCAAAATTGTATTTAACCTGCTCCTAAAGGTGTTCCAAAATGTATGTAGATCTGCAGACTTTTTATTATAAAGTTATCCTCCGATTTTAGTGAAACTATAAACAAAATGTTTTCTGAATCAAATGAAAAGATCTGCTGACTTATTCCTCTGTAAATTCATCACCTAGTTGAAAGTGTTAAGCTGTGCTTTAGTTGGAGATTTAAATTTGACACTAATCCATGTACACACAAAACTAATTTTAACTAATTTTATTTTGTATGTATTTAACATAGATCTAGTTTATGCTCTAGTATATTCTAGCTGCCAACTCTTTCTGATTTTGAGCCTTTCTTCAGTCTTATTCAAATTATGGGGAGGCGGGAGGGTACCCTTTTTTTATTAGGATAGAATAGCAGTTATGTTTTAACTTTTAATTCTGTAATTACTTGTTGAAGTCATAATTTTTATCTTCCAGATGCTGTTAGAAGAATCCCTGAATGTGAAATAGTATTGAAGTACTCATATTGAATCCAGTGATTGTATTTTATATAAATGTAACAATGTAATACAATTAAACCAAATTTGTAATAATTTGTTGTGTGTTCACTGCCATTGCTTTTATAATTCATTCAAACCTGCATGAGTCTCAATAAGAGATATCTTCGACTTTTTTCAATTCGTAGGCTATTTTTTACTTCTGCAGTTCTGTAATAGTTTAAATTTTTTTTTTAAATTTAGAACGCATCGTAAACTAAAATTTGCTAGGCTGAAGACTACTCTGGACTTGGAAGTTCCATTACTCATGTTTTTATTAAGACTTTGCTTATATATTTTTATTAACTGTTTTTTCTTTCTTTTTTTTGGCCCTCGTATTAATTGAACTTTGTTCTAACATACTAATGAGTTTTTCTGGCTTTACTTTCATTTATTGTTCTAAATCTGTTTTCAATAGTATAATAATTCTTGCATAAAATCTATATTAAAAGAATTTTTTTTTCAATTTGAAGTTTTTAAAAGATTAAGTAATTTGTAGCTATTTTGCTGTAAAAGTGAAATTGAAATATATAAAATCACACTTAAAAATAAATAAAGAAATGAATGTGTATATATATTAAAAAATTAAGAAATGGCTTTTATTTTGATGTATAAATTATGTTCAGAAGAGGAATTTGGTTTTTTAAGAGGTGAAAAAAAAAATCTTTTTCTTTGAATCACCACCCTCCCCCCTCACCCAGACATTATCTATGGAGGTTAATATGGTTCACCCTCATGCTCTAAACTTCAATTATTTCTTTGCGTTATGGCAAGTCTACAAGAGGGGTGTCTTCTTGGGGGGGGCTGACTTGGGTGGTGAACTTTTTAAGGATTCTAACCTGTATTCTTGCTCATGCCTCTAAACCTTAAATAATGGTTTTTGGACAAGACAAAAATGTTGGGTGTATTCAACAAAATGGGCATTGTTGGGGAATTATGAAATAATTGGTTTTGATTTATATTATTTATGTATTGGCCTGCACAAAAATATTTCTTTACCCCTTTTCACAAAAAAAGAAATCAATCAATATAAAGTAGTTTCCATTTTAGAAATATTTTATTCCTTTTTCTGTGGGGAGGGGAAAGAATAGAAAAATAGGTATTCTCTTAAATTTCCAAACATGATATGTACATTAACAGAGGTTATCAGCAGATATATTTATATTTTTGATTTACCCAACAATTAGTTTATTTAATTTTTTTTTTTTTTTTTTTTTTTTTCAATTAAAGGATAGCTATTGCTCTTTTAACTTATTTTCGTGTTTCATAATTCTTGTATTTGTTCGTATAAATGACTGAAATTTAATTTCAAATAATTTCTTTTCGATAACAATTCAATCCTGTTCATTTCTTATTTATTTAAAATTTAAAAAAAAGACTTGTTAATTGTAATAAAGTTGAAAAGAAAGTTTGAATAAATTATGCTTAAAATAAAACCTATTTAAAAATCAAAATTATTAGTATTCTTTTGATTTTATATAAATATCTTATCATGAACTATTTTTATTGTTTTGTTAATACTGTTGTAAGTGAAAGTTGTTCTGAAATGTACCATAGGTAAAAAATAAGCTTTCAGGGATTTTTTATTTCAGCAGGAGAAAAGGTAACATTGAACATATCAAATATTTCTGCACACTGTTGAGTAATGTGGATGTCCGAAACTCTTATTTCTATTCTTGTTTGATCACAGATTACCTCAAATGAAGTTATAGTACTGCAGACAAAGAAAATTCTTATAAATCTCCTGCTGATGGATTTTACATAGCTCAATGGCTATACAGATCACCTCCAAGCATTTTGAAACTTTCACTTCTATTCCTGTTACGTTTTGACTAACCAAACAAAACATAAACTGTTAACGAATTCTGTAACTAAATAGATCTAGAGGTTATGGAGGTTTGTTTTAGTAACCATGTGGAACTCTTGGGGGTACCTTTTAGTGATGCCATCATCTGATTATTAAAATGAAACTCTGTACTCCTTCTTAATCTGTTTAATTTCAGAATAGGCTGTTATTTTAAATACTGTATGTTTTGTGTCAACAGTCCACATTTCACTCACTGGAATGAAAGCAAGAATCTAAAAATGCATGGGGTCAGATATTACTTGTACCATTGAGCTACGTAAAATTTATTTTCCAGCTGTTATGGATCATTCTGAACATGACAATAATCCAAGATAGCCCAGAAATAGATATCTAAGAAGTTCTGGATATGAAATAAGTATCAATTTCTGATCTTTGTATATTTTGAATATGAAATAGATAGCCATTTTTGGGATATTCTGGATCTTTAAGATCTTCTGGAAGTTTAATTATTATAACTATGCTACATATATACAGATACCTGTATATTATAGATGTTATTTACTCATTAGAGAGATCACACCTCAAATTTCTAATAGAGAAATCTATTTTATGTTGGACTTCTAATAGATATACCCAATATCCAGCTATGATGTATTAACGATTGCCTATGGACAAACTTGGGGGGGGGGGGGAAGGTAAAGGCGGTAAAAATATTTACTTGTACGATATGAAGAATATTTTTAAGGCGCTCGATATTGCAGATACATTTTAAATATATTTAATTTAAATTCAATAGCAGCAAAGTTTTATAATTTTTACAATATAAAGGTTAAATATCAACTTTCTACTTTTTACCAATACTAGCTTTATTCCCAGTGTAATATTGAGTAAATATTAACCAAAAAAATTAAAAATGGTATAAAGTTATGTTAAAGTAATTACTTATCCATATTGAATATATTTCCAATGTATATCAAATACTATAAATGCATTTTAAATATATCTGACGCAAATATTAACTGTGCTACTTTGTACGAAGTTACATTTGATACATTTGACGAAGTTACAGTTGATCTTTGTTTTCAATTTTTTTTTAACAATATTGAGTTAACATTAAAAAATTTATCAATTGAGGACTAATTCAAAAATATTTCCAATACAACCCTATATTAAGAATATATTTTTTTGTATGTAAAAATTCAGTGGAAAAGGTATTAGTATAGTCATACTGAAAGTATAATGTTATTTTGAGAATTTATCAGACCTAAATGCTAATTTTTACCAATATTGGAATTTTATTTACCAATATTGGAAACTGTTTATTCTCAATGTGTTCACTTACTACTTTGTAATATTATTGGTTTTTGATATCAATGTTTTCACAATATTGAGTTAATATTTAAAAGTTCATTGGTAGTGAGACTGCTTCAGAAATATTCTCAATATATAATTAATATATCAATACACACTTCATATGTTAATTAAAATTTTACAAATAATAATAATATTTTGAGCATATATCAGGGCTAAACTCTAGTTTTTACCAATACTGGAAGTGGTCTTTACTCTCAAAGTATTCACATATATGTAAATTTTAATAATTAAAAGTAATTAGTACTTAATAATATTGGAAATATTTCTAATATACACTCAATATTATTGATGAATTTCAAATACTTTAATATTCAATAGTATTAAAATTTGACTTCAAATGGGCAAAATATTAAATTTATAATATTGGATTTTATTTTCAATGAATTCACAAGATTGGATAAATATTGATGCTATATAGAAAATATCTTTTAATGTTTGCCAAATATTTAAAAAATAATAATAATCAATGCTGTTACCAGATACATTCATATATATATATATATATATATATATATATATATATATATATATATATATATATATATATTTATAAGGAATTATTTTAATTTCCCCAAAATAGTGATAGCCAGAAGCAAGGCATATGCAAGGAATAAATCCAGGGCCGTACCCAGACAAAAATTTCAGGCAGGGTCCAAACCATGGAAAAGGCAGAATTTTTCACAAAAAGACGTCATTATTATTATTTTATTAACAAAAATCAATTTTTTTTGGGAGGGGGGAGGGTCCGGACCCCTGGATACGGTCTCGAATAATCACCCTATAAAAAGTGGCGGTCACTCTTAAAAAGGGTCATAGCTCACTCTTGATCAGAGCGCTCCACTCTTTAAGGGATGGCGTGCTGTCACCCTTTCCTTAGAGTGAGGCACTCTTTCCCGGAGTGGGTTTTTGAATTCTCACTCCTAGTCCAGAGTCAGAAATGTCACTCTTCAGAATAGTGATATCTCACTCTATGGAGGTTGGCTGATTTTTGTCACGAAGGTAGGGTGATATATCACTCCTCAGCACTGGTTTTTCACTCTTGATTATTAAGAGAGTAAGCCCCCCTTTTTTAAGCATTTTAACCCAGTTTTGACCGCTGTTGTACTCGAAAATTGCATTTCAGTTAACTGTAGTTTTTGTACTTTAATCAAATCGTATTTATCACCCCCAAAAAAGATCTAGTGATAGACAATTAGGTAATACCTATATTATAGAGGAAATTCAGTTTTTTCCCCACAATTACTATTTCAGTACATATGAATTTATAATTTAGATAATCGGGATATATATGGCCCCCCTTTTTCTTCAGGGGCACCGGACTACCGCCCCCCCCCTTGCCCCTGTGATAATCGGGTTTCGGGTATATCAGAGAGAGATTAGAAGTAGAGCAACTTGCATTCGCATTGATGCTTAGTCTGAGTAGGTTGAAATATGGTTGAATATCCTTGGTTGAAATATCCTTGTACCGATATTATCCTCAGACTTTCCCGCACGTTGCGGCGTGCGTAGGGGGGGGGGGACGCCCACCCTGGTAACAACTTTCTAGGGGCGGTTAAATCCCTATTGTTGGCCTATTTTAAAGAGATTAAAATGACATTTTTAATTCTTATATATTAATATCGGACGGAAAGAAATGCAAGCAATTTTTTTAAAAACTATTTCTCTTTTCGTTTATATTATCATGTTTTCCCTTCCTTCGGCTTGCAAAACTTTTATAATTTTTTTTCCTCCCCATCATTTTATCTTGCAGTTGGGTTCCTATTCTAAAATTATCTTCGCTTGTTAGATGTCTTTTCATTTTAAAAAAAAAATCCACACTGGATATACATTAGAGGGATTATGGTTTAATTTTTCTGTAAACAGGGCGACCATAACGACTGTAGTACTATCGCTAAAAATTATTGTGGAAAAGTACAAACGGATAGTCGTCAACAAATTAACTGTTCAGTAATTTAAAATATAAACAAAAAATAAGACGTCTATTAACCAACTGAGATACTATAATGAAATCTAAAAATGCACACACGGTAATGTTATTGGAAATATTAGGCAAATAATTATAACTATTGTTAATATAATCTTGTTTTCATTAATATAAAAATTACACATATTTTAGAGACTTGAAATTGACGTTAAAGTAAATAGTAGAGATTTAATAAAGACTAAAAGTGTTCTGTTTATAATTTTTCAAGGGTTATCTTACAACCAACTGAACGATAAGTAAATCTAATTTGTGTTAATATATCCAGCAGTAATTTCAACAGAGGAGATTACTTGAACTTAAAAAAAAAAAATTCTGTTTTGTCTCATGCAGATATGATTTTAGTAAAATATTCGCTACTTCTCATAGGAAGAGCGGGTGCGCAGTAGAGATGAGTTCGGGCTCATTTTTTGAAGCCCGAGCCCGAGGACTTTTCATCCGAGCCCGACCGAGCCCGTCTCATCTCTAGTGCGCAGCTATTTTAAAATAAACGGTTGTCCATTTCATGTAGTGTCTGAGCTATTTAATGCTACAAATTGAACAGTATGATGTAGAACTACAGTGTAGAAATAACACATTTTGAAAGTCGGGAGTTCTCTGCAAACCGCTAAGCTTTTCACTTTTCTGATCGCGAATGACACTGACGTAGTTTTTTGAGTCATTATATTGCAATGATGCCAGGTTAATACTCATGACGCAAACTTTACATCAAGAGTCAAATAATTTTGCTTTTATTTTAGATTCCACATCACTGGAATTAATTGAAATTACTCATGTTAGGAAAAATTTCGTTTACTACAGTGCGAAGAACGCGCACGCAGCTAGTAAATAAAAATAAATACTATATTTTCGGTGTGACATTATATATACGGATTAAATCTCAATTTCTTTTACTTCGAATGCCGATATATGCTGATATAGTTATTAATATATCTACTAATGTGGCTATATGTAAGTAATTGTTATTATTAATATTAATTTTCAATAAAATCCCAATAATAAGTTAGTATAAAATGGTAACGAAATCGCAGTCCTTAATTTCGCGAGACGAGACAGCAATTTCTTTGCGAGACGCGAGACGAGACACAGTGTTTGCGAGGCGAGACGAGACAGAGGTTTACCACTGCGAGACGAGACGAGACAGCCCCGATTCTCGTCTCGCACGTCTCGCGTCCATCCCTATCAGTTGATGTCGGTAAAATTGTCCTTTTTCTTAACACATCGTACCTAATGCCAAGATGGCGCTTTTAAAATCAGTTACAATTAGCTATTCTGTTTTGGAAAAACGAATAATCGCCAATTCTAAACTCCTGTTGTCTAAGCAAACTTAGTATTTGAAAATTGTCTACTTTGTGTAACGCACTTTGAGTTATTTATTTCATATTATTTTTGATTTGGTGTAAAATTGATGTAATTCCACCTCATGTTTGTCAATTTCACGCGATTCTACATACTTGGAATTGCTTTGTTGCAAAGGAATGAATGGTTTTATGCCAAATCTGGCAACCATTATGTTCATTTTTTCAGTTTTTATTAATATCTTCTAAAATAATTAGATTTTCGAAATTTAAGTCAGCTTATCAGGTTCCTCGGAATTTTTCGAATCCGTGGACACCTTTGTCGAAACTCAAATCCCCACGGTTAATGAGGAGATAGCCGAACAAGTTCTTCACAGCGGCGACGGCGGCCGTTACTTTTTTTTTTTAGAATAGAGATAATACTAACTAATGGATGACGAGTCCGTTAGCAACCACATTTCCTCCGGATAATTCGAATCATTTCGTTGCTCATTTCATTTCACGATACTAACATAAATGAAATATACAATTTATGATGGAAAAAGTTTATAAAATAAATTTACTACAGAAATAAAAGTGAATTGTTTATTGAAAATACATAATTAGTCTTTTTTATAGTGTATTCTCAATATGTAAGCCTAAAATATAAATAATGTTTCAAAATTTGAAAGAATCACGCCGAGTTCAATTAGGAATATTATTTTGCTAGTTTATGAAAAAGTAAAATATGGGTAACAATCAAAATTAAACTAAGCATAATTATTCAAAAAACTCAAATTTTTATCTTTTTTACAAAAGCTGAAAACTTAAATATAATTCAGGAATCAGTGGTTTCTCCTGCATAATCTAGTTTTTGCTTTTTCTGTATAACCTAACAGTAATCTACTATTAAATAAAGCCTAATTAGTCCGCTGTCTATTTTGATTTTAAATTATTCATTCATTTGTAAATATTGTAGTAAAATTGTAAATAGCTAATAAAAATATGTATTGTAAATAGCTAATAAAAATATTTTTTTCCTTTACACGTAGTGGAACTTAAGAAAGAATTTTCGGAATATATGTCATAGTTCATACCCTGTTTTTTCTTCCCACCCATTTAGGAATCTATATTGCACAATATGATGCAATTCGGTATTGTCATATCTTATTTTATCAGCTTTCGCCACTCCTTTGTTTTTTAGTGCTCTAATTGCTCTGACATTCTTGAAATTTCCCAGTCATTCTTTGTCTTTTATAAAGATTTTGTTTGTAAATGATGGTTATATAATTTATTGTTCATAGTTTATATCAAAATTTGCCAATTTAGCTCACAAAAAAAAAAAAGTTACCCGAACAATTCACGTAAACAAAATAATAATAATAATAATAATAATAAAGCGATGCACTTTTACACATGGCCGTCGAACCCAAGTGTTTGTTTACGCTGCATTCGGGGATAGGACAAACGTTATGTTAAGGAGGTCTAAAACTTTCTGCCACAGCATTCATCGACGAGATGTCATTTGATACATAAATTCTATGCATTAAATATTTGCAGACTTTTAGTTAAAAATTTTTTGAACAAGGAGGATTTGGAACCCGTTTTCTTCCCCTCCCCCGCCCCTTACGTACTGCGAACAAATTCTTGTACCCTGTGACTTATATGTATTAACAAGTTATGAGGCCCCCAAAATGTGCTTGGCCTAGGACTTCCGAATATCTTAATCGAGCCCTGCGCATATCAGGCCCTGATTATCATGTAGGTGAACTAGGCCACCAAGTTTTAGAGGCCCCTAAATTATTAAAATATTTTACGTTCTATTCCTAAAAGAAATAAGTTATGCTAAATTTTTAACAATTAAAATAGGCAGAGAGATGCACTTTGACAACAAATACCGATGAAAGATTACAAGATTTCCACCATGGAGTATTCATCGACGTGACGTCATTTGATTCTGAAACATAACTTCTACATTAAAAGCTAAAAATTTGTGAACTTTAACTTTTGTGAAGGAGAGATTTGGAAGCTAAAGCAACTCCCCCACTCCCCTTATGATGTATGAAATTGCGAAGAAATACTTGTATTTCTTCGCAATTTCATACGTAAGGGGAATTTCGCTCGGGTTGCTTATGATTATAAGTGGTATGACTAACAAGAAATGACTGCACAGAGGACCCGCAAAATCTCTTGACTTGGGGCCTCCGAATGTCTTAGTCGGGCTCTGGCTGATATTAGGTTAGTTATGATTAGTTAAATGGGTAAGGGCGCAGACAGGACCGTCAAGGTTTATTATGCTGCCAAGGGTACAAGGTCATCTTGCTCCGGTTGTGTTTCCATATTCTTTACCTTTTCGTTTTTCTTTACGATATATTTCTCATAGTGATTCGGCTGTGTTATAGCCTACTTGGCAGGGTATCGAGCTTTGCATCGAAGGAGGCGCGTTCGAATCCTGACTGATCAAAGGCTATCATGTACATGCGACGAACATGCACGATAAATCTGTCGGGACGTACGCCCTCTCTCTTGCTAGGTCGGTTGATGGGAGAGAGGTGCGAATCTAGGAATATCCTGTTATGTTCTAAATTATGGTAGGGAGAGCGACTCCATGCTTTGGAATAATCCACGAAACTGACGTTCATAGCTTTACAGCAATGCACTACTGCTAAAGCTGCCAGTCTTCACCTACATAATACAGTGTATAAACGTGATCATTTGTGTTGGTAATTTTTTTTTACTAGAAAAAGTACAAATCAGTCGAGAACTGCTAACTTGCCGGTCTTGGCTATGCAAGTCAATGCAATCATAATTATTAGTATTCTTATTTTTCTCACTGTATATATGAAGCAGTCCACTATGAGCGACTTTTCAATTGTTCCTAATGTAGATAGCATAATACCCATTAACACTTTTCGTGCAGCCTCAAGAAAGATACATCCGCTCTCCGTCGATGGTATCTGGAAAAATACGGATCCAGTCCAGCCCGGCCCGGGCACGTTCATCTATCGTACACACGCACACGCCAGCCCATCTGTGGCCGTCCATGCGTTAAGCATTTTCTAACGGTGGCAGGCGCCCAGCAACGGCGTAACGCTTTCGTGTTGGATATGCCTGGGGGATCCGATACTCTCTGAATGCAAATGTGTAGCAGAAAAAAAGGGGAGAATTTATGCGGCTTCGGGAGAGGATTATATGTGAGAATCCAATTGGTTCCATCTTGATTGCATCCGTCCGCCCAGATGCAATCTCTTAAATGAAATATGCTAATTTCCCCTACCCCCTTTCTTCTCTTTTCGTAATTTTTGTTCTGACTTCATGTCTCTTTGCTTGCCGAACTATTTATAATGGGTAAAAATTTCATATTCTGTCTTGGTACTTGTGGGTCATAGTGGCCAGCGAGCTTGCTTGGTGACCTTAAGATTACGCTTCCCCAGTAAAGTCCCGCCTGGATTCCCCATTACTAAGTTTCCACCAGCAACTGAAAAGGAGACTTGCTACTAAATTTAAGATAAGGTTTTTTGGTTAAAAAATGCCATTTTCATACTACTTTCACACATTCAGCCACTTTTCTCTTAATCTAGGCAACAAATTCGTTGATGAAGACGGCAGGTTTCGTTCCATATCATGGAACACAATTACTATTACTATTGTTTAGCTCATGCCCAAAATCTCGTCAGCTGTCGCCAAGTTCAACAATTTTTGACAAAATACTACGAAATTTGACACTGGCACCAAAAATAAGTTTCACAAACTGAACCCAGCTTAGCAATGTCTTATATCTTGCAAGAAATCATCAAACCTTAATATTGTTCAAATATCATTTTGCAATTTCAGATTAAATAAGTTTGAAGGGCATCAAATCTATATGTAATTTAATAGGCGTGAAGACTTGAAAGCAAGTGGTGATGTCCACATCAGGTTTTTTTATCACTGTGAACAATGCATTTTCTAACTACAGAAAAAATGCTATTTTGGCTTCTAAAATTGAGAAAAAGTATGCTATTTAAGATACTTTTTTGTTCTGGTGAGACTGCTAATGCTATTATTTTCACCTCTTGATAGGGATGTACACTCTGCCATCAGAAAAGAAGGAACTTTTCAATATTGCCACTTATCAGAAATAATATATTTAATGTATATCAATTCCGTACTTAACGTATGTTCACGGTGGTCTTAGGAGATCGGTTGTGTATAAAATGCACTAGTGTTACACACTAACCATTAGGCTACAACAGACATTCTAGGCTTGTAGTTTGAAGTGAAATATGGTTTTCTTTAGCCATTTCAAATGCTATTACGGGCACACATACAGAATGACCAAGTGGCGAACCGAAATTGAAAATTTCTTAAAAAGAGAAAACTGCCCCTGTATTAAGGAATTAAAATATCTTATTTTAAGTTGCTGAAGGAAGCTTTTAAAAAAGTAATAAAAAAAAGACAGATATTAAAAAATTAAGAGAATTTCCAGATTTGGTCGATTGTTTCCAGAATTACTGGACGATTTAAGGAAATTTGGTTTAAACATAGATTAATATAATATCCCCTTCACCTAAAAAAAAAAAAAAAAAAAAAAAAAAAAAACAGTTTCAGAATTAATGCGTTAATTGAAGGTATGGTTCTCATTTACAGGCTTCACAGCTATACTTCATACTGGAAATAAGGCAGTATACGATTTCTTGTGGTAATTGGTGCACCACACGACTCATACAGCAACGCTATTTTCAGGTCCTAGATTGCTCTTAAAAAGCATCTAAAAGGGGGACTTTTGCTGCTATACTAAAGATTAGGGAACTTAAGATACTTTTTTGGTTTAAAAAATGCCATTTTCCTACTATTTTCAAATATTTCGCTACTTTTCGTTTGCTACAGTGCACTAATTTAGGTCATGGGAGAAAAGATAAGTTTTGTTCTCTGTTAGACCTTTCATTTCCAAGCTTCATTCGCTATCTTGTGACTCCTAGAACCTTCTCTACAACTGCCTATTTGCATGTCACAGCTATCCTAGGGGAACCAGATCATCGTTATATATTTTTGTATTCATTAAAGTTAATATTTTGGAGAAAATTAGAAAATATAGTATTGCAAGATTAAAAAAAAAATGATTATTATTGTTTTAAACGTCATCTCACTAGAAAATTTATTCTTCTTGCATTCAACCATTTTATGATGCATTAGAAATGTAGAACAATAAAATATAATGAGTATGTAGGAAGAAAAAACTAATTTATTTTATCTTGTACAAATTTAAAAAAAAATTAATGCTAATGTCAATAGTATATTTTTTAACTAATCACTGAAGAAAACGTTATTTTGCCTCTAAAATTAAGAAAAGGTATACTATTGTAGAACTTAACTATTATTGTATACTATTGTAAAACTTAATACGCTTATGAGGCTCCTAAGAGACTACAATTTTTGCCTCTTCCCTAGTAGCACAATTAGTCCAAAAGACGTTTAAAACACGTTTTTTAACGTCGGAAAACGTATTTCCAACGTAATTTGAACGTTTTTTTAACTAGTTGTGCTACTAGGGTTGACAGTGGCGGATACCCTGCTCTTGTAGGTTTATTGAATGTTGCAATTGCTCACCCCAGAATGTCCTAGACATACTCTATAGATTTCAGATCTGACCTGTCAAAGCGCCAATCCTTCTGGCGAATTTCTTCAGTTTCTAGAAAACCGTCAGTCGCGCTTTGTCGTGCATTCAAATAAAACCAGGGCTGACTGCATTCCTGAAAAGGCAAACATGAAACTCCAGGATTCATTCCTGTACTTCAAAGCTGTCATATTATCTCTTTCAAAGACATGGTGGGATCTGTGGTCATCTAACATGATTCCTGCCTTGCAAAAGAAAACTCTTATTCTGTGGTCGATTTCTCGAATATTGGAGGGCAGGTAGCGAGTCCCTGGTTCTCTCTGGAGTGTGGCTAGGCTTATCTGGGACTCATCATTGAAGAGAATGGTCACCCATTGATCGCTGTTCTAAACTCTATGATTTCTGCTCCATACCGAACAGATTCTCCTGTTAGCAGAAGTGCACCGAACGCAAATAGTAGATTTGCTTGTAAACAGCCGTCTCTCGTGAAGCCTTTTGGGAACAGTAGCCTTTGAAGCTCGGCCTCCTGTGATCGCATACAAGTAACGAGAGAGCCGAGAAGCAGTAACATAGCTGTTAATCTTCGCTTGTAATGCAGGTACAGACTAAGACATTCAGAGACCTAGACCGTTAGCACTTTTTTTTTATTGGGGGAGGGGCGGTATAGTCATACATTTTTTATACTTATAATCACAGGGTACAAATGCTTTTTCTCATTGGCGTACATAAGTATTTGTCAAAAAATTTTAACTTTGTTTCAAATGACATCACGTCAATGAATAATGGTCTTTGGTGGAATGCTTCGGACCGACGTTTTCTCTATCCCCGAATACAGGGTAAACAAAAACTTTTTCACGGCGGCATGTGTTGCAAATGTGAATCTCTTTATTTAGTGTGATTAATGTTTTTTATGGTAATTTTTTTAAAAATAGGACTTAAACTTTTTAAATCATTTTGGAGCTCTTAAAAACTTGAGGGGCCTTTGGCTGAGGCCTAGTGTTTATGTGCGGTAATCAGGTTCTGTTGTAGTGGACAAATGGCATTCTTCTTTGGCCGTCGTGGCTCTTGGACGATTTTTGCCCGGACTTTCGATGGATCCGGTATCCTGAAACTTTTTAAAACGTTGGACCCGACACTGCATTGATGTCTTAGTTAATCTGGACATGAAACTGGCCTGCTTCTAGCCTCCCCACGATTCGTCACCTCATTCCGTCATCCAAACGTTGATGCTTAAGTTTGATAAGTTTGAAGTTAACAGATTGCTTGGGGATAGAAAAAATAAATAAATAAAACACCAAGAAATTTAGTGAGGTGTGCGAGTGAACGAAATGCAGGTTTTGCCATATGGTATACTTTCATAAATAATCTTCCTTTACAAGCTCTGCTTCGACACTCAAGCGTGCATCCTTGCATTATTCGCCAGGGATTTGCATCTTTATTCATATGCAGTACTTTTAACCAAATTCTGCAAAATGTGGAAAATCTTTTTGTTTTGAAATTACAGAAAATAGACAGTAAAATTCAATTATAATGGCATTGTAAGGGCCAGATTATTTTGGCTGCAGGAGTAGCCGAGCGACGTTTCAGAGGGCTTCTGCCAATAGTTCTATCTGAAGATCATTTTCCAAGAGCATTACTTAGTAGCAAGCAACCCATGTGATATGCCTATAGTTATCATAATTATAAGAATGCAGCACAGTATATCATTCCCGTTCATCTAAATTCAATTGTCCATTCTTCTGTCGCATACTGTTCTGTCCAGAGATAACGTATACTAAGAACTCAGAAGCGAGACACCCCGATAAAATAACCGCAAAAAGCCGCATTCCCATTGAGCGTGTCTTTAGTATGTCGCACATAACAGCGCTAATTCGTGAGAAAATACATGTCTTTTTATTTTCTTTTTTCCTACTGTGACATATTCTGGACACACAATTCATAATCACTTTCATTTCGTAGCTTCGTCCTAAAACGTCTCGCCCACTTGCCGAGCTTATCTTCTGATTAGGTAACTTTCAAGACAAGGCAAGTATACGGGCGCTGTGGTTGATAAATAGACCTACTTCTTCAGCAGTGTCACAATATTTACGCTTACAAGCCGTAAAACTCGAAACAATGGACCTGGGGCTGCGACGCTTGTGTTTTTTGAGAGACAATCGACATTGCCCACTCTCCCGTACGGATTAGCCTCAGCCCCTATAATTTTAAGGTGGAAAACAATTGAAAGTTCGGAGAAAATGCATATTCTTCAAATCCCACATTCATGTTCTTTTATTTTTTTCCCCATCTTTATCCCAGACAATTGAATGTAACACAAAACGATGCGCTCTGTTTTTTTATTTTTCTATTGTAACGGCGTATATATTCAAGGGCATATTTTCTTACTATTGTTAACCAACATGAATGGAATTCTAAATCTTGAAAATAAATCCTTTAGTTTTGACCTTAGTATTTTATAGTAGCAGTTTTATTTTTGAATTTTAACGATTCCTTGAATCTGGGAAAAGTGAAATGTAACGGAGTACAGTACATTTCTTTAAAACAATTAGTCGATATAATCATTCTTAAGAAACATTTTATGCATTTTTAGTCTAACATTTTACTGATTTGTTGAAAATTTAAAATTCCGCTTGTTTTATTTATTACTAATATTTTTTTCTCTATACTAAAAGTGTACCGGAACATTTAAACATTTAGATTATTTTAAATAATCCACTTCCCTGTATAAAACTTTCTTCTGGGATATTTCTTATTTTATGCACTCAAAAATGGTGTTGTAAAGGAATTTCGGTGTGCGCTTAGCATACCTTGAATATGTTGGAAGAATTTATAAATTAAGTGTAGTCTTCCATATTATTGTTTTCATTAACAAGCGACAAAAAAAAAAGAAAGAAAGAAAACAGAAAAGAAAATAATTTAAAAAAAAAAAACCCATCACATTTTATAAATAGTGAATATTTGTAAAATGTGATGTTTTTCTTTTTTCATCTTTTTAAAACTAAACCATTGAAAACTGCTTGTTAATCACTCATCAAAAATTTTAAATTCTTTTTCTTTTCTTTTCTTTTGTATTATTTTTTTATGAAAATTTTAATTCACCCCTGCTTGTTTCTTTTATTAAGCACTACAGCGCTATTAAAAATCAATCATTTTTTTTAGCGTCCACATAACTTGTCTATACGATTTGTCACTGTGAAGCACTTTTCAAATGTGTTTGCCAGATAACGCGGAGGGGGAGGGCATAAAATGTTGAAATTCGCCAAGGTTTACAATTTTTAATAATTGATCGCGATGTTTGGTGCCAAAAAATGAGTTTTCAAAACCGAACCAAGCTTGGCGCCATCTTCCAAATTTGGCAAGAAACTGGCAAACTTGACAGTTTATTACAAAGGAAAAGTATAGTTAGAACATGCCTGGCGAATACTGTAAGATAGTTTTAGTAGGCGATTTAGATATAGATTTCAATTCTGAAGAAGTGTTTTATGGAACAGGGAAGACAAATACGGTACACTCATAAGATTACGATAGATTTTCCTAATGGTATTTATAAAGGTGAAATATAGTTAGAATATATATATGCCTGCCGAAGATTGTTAAACAGTTTTGGTAGGCTATTTTAATGTAGATTTCGATTCTGAAGAAGTGTTTGTGGAACAAGAAATACAAGCACGGCACATTCATGGATTATGATGTCCATTCCAAACAACATTTTAAATGGTGAAGTATAGTTGAAATGTGCTTGGCAAAGATGGTAAAACAGGTGATTTTAATATCGATTTCAATTCTGAAGAAGGGTTTGTGGATCAAGGAAGAAAAACACGGCACACTCATGAATAAGGATACACTTTCCCACTTAATGGAATAAGAAAGAAAAATAGGGACTTATTTTATACCCCCCCCCTCTCTCTGAAATATTTTCCTGATTGCGGGGCTGTTCTTTGGAATCACGATTAAAAGCTGCTTAGCTTTTACCATGGTACTGAATGTATATTCGGCATTGAATATCATTATTGCGCGAATATCTTAAAAAATACAAAATTAACCGCTAGAACTGCTTGGGAAAGTGCCATCTGTTGAGATGTGATGCTTGCAATTATTTATTGCACTAAAACTTTATTGGATATATGCATGAATTCATATTGTAAAAGTTATTAGATTACCAATGTATAATGGATTTTCAGATAATAACAATGTATGTCTCAAAAATGTATTAAATATTTAATTGTTTCTTTCTTTTTCTTGCAGGTAAGTTTTAAACACAATGGATTTTGTTTGCTGTTCTCATTTATGAAGGTAATCAGTTTTTAACTTAGTTTTAGCGGATTAAGATTTTTTCTGCAGAACTTCCAGACTGATTGAGAACCTGGAAATTAACTTGTGTATGGTTAAATGTTACTATGAATCTTGACTCGTAACATTTAGAAATTTTTTGAAAGTAGAATTTTTTTAATAGTCTGAAATGTCACGAGAAAGAAATTATAATCAATTTAATTTTTCACTAGTTTTACTCCAATATTATAAATGATAAGTGGAATTTAGTGCATCAAAACATAGTTCAGTAGCAAAAGGTATTCTAGTCATAAATATTGATCTTATTAGTAACAATCACTGTATCAGAAATTAGTTTTCCTACCTTTAGCCCACATTGCTTCTTATTTCCTGAGTTTATTTCTATGAAATCTGTTTTAATGTGTATTAGAACAACAGAAAACACGTTTAGACCATAAATAGATAATTTCCATATTCTAAATAAACGCTTCCACTGAAATGTGTTTTTAATTCAGAGGTCACCCAGGAATTTTTTCCAGGGTCTCATTTTTGAGAAAATTGCTTAATTCTCTCTGCAAATTTCAATTCTTAATTTCGTAAATTTCAGCATTTTTTTTCTGCATTTTTATGTCAATTTCTAATAAAAGTCACTTTTTTGTTAAAATAATTGATAAAACAGATTAAAATGTAGGGTAAAAGGCCAATGAAAGGTCGTTTCAATCGATTACATTTTTGTGAAGAGGCCGTTTTAATCGACTGTACTTCTGTGAAAGGACCGTTTTAATCGATTATATTTTTGTGAAGGGGCCGTTTTAATTGAATGTAATTTTGCGAAGCGGCCTCAAAACGGACTCAATTTCCGTCTGCATCGACCCTTGTAACTGTTACCTCATAGACATGCTTCCAAAATATATAATGATTGTAACACAATTCAGTTAATTTTTAGTGCTAATTCTAGCAAATTTTAGAAAGTAGAATGTTTTAATGGTCTGAAATGTCGCGAGAAAGAAATTAATCAATTTAATTTTTCACTAGTTTTTAAGACTCACGAAACAACGTAGTTCTGCATCTGACTAATTTTTTATACCTACCATAAACACCATGGGCATTGCCTTCCTTGTGTAGAAATGAAAGAATGATAGAATTATGACATGAATTATTTTGAGCATTTTCCATGCCTTTCACATATGCGGTAAATCGAACAAGATGAGCGTGCAACGAATGTCACCCATAAACAAAATGTGACAGATCTATCTACAGAAATCTCTTCTCCGATACAAGATCATTGCATCTCATTATATGCTGGTTGGTGATCATAAGTTTCCCCCCCCCCCTCTTCACTTGGTAAACATACCAACTACTTGCACGAAAAAAAAAATGTCAAAAAAAAAAAAAAAAAGAGTAAATAACTTCTTTAGGAGGGTTTTTATTTGATTGAAAGGTTTCGTTATGTAGTTTTTATGTGAGTTATTCAAGTTTAAGCTTTCTTAGATTTTTACACTAAGTTTTTACACAACTAGATTTTAACACAACTTTTATCAGAAGTCTTCCGGTTATATTGCAATGTTCATAAAATGTAATACGCTTGGTTGCATTATTGTTACACGTTAGAATTTTTGATGCATTTATCCATTTTATTTTTATACTGAACACTTGTCTTTTGGAGTATCTATGATGATATTACTCTGCCAAAAGCGATATGCGTGGTCCATATTCAAATTTCCATTCCTTATATTCCTTTGGCTCCGAGCAGTCGAATGCTTATGCAACAATGTTTGTCATGCAATATTAATAAGTCCAAACGTAAAATATGAAGCACTCTTAACACACTTTTAGTGTATCAAGTCAGTGGCAGATCCAGAAATTTTGTTTGGGAGGGGCTAAATTTTTAAAAAAGCTTATTTTGCCCAATTAAAATGTACTATAAATCAAAATTTTAGTCTAAACCAGTGTGCATGCTTTTGGGAGGGGCTAAGTCATAAAATATGATCATTTTAGCTATTTAAAGTGTATAATAAAGCAGAATTATCCTTTGGGGGAGGGGGCTGAAGCCCCCTAGCCCCTCCCCTAGATCCGCCACTGTTTCAGGTTTCAAGTATAGTATGGATTGCGATGCCAACTCTTTGTAGTGATAAAAAATTGCTCTCAACGTATTAAACTACGAATTAATGCATGTTAATACCCCCAACGGTGCTTTTTAATTTTTATATTTTATTAAACCTTAATAATAAAATTTAGAACATATTTTCGTTTAATTAATGCATTGATGATCCCGCAATGCTAATTCGAAAAAAACATTCTGTAAGCTTAGATATGTACTAGCCCAGCTTGCAACGCTACTTGAACCTGAACATTCAATCCCAGGTCGAATCGTGCCGTATTCCACACAAATAGAAAGTTAACGCCGATTTCACTGGAATAAGCTTCGCTGCTATTGACCATTTAATCAAATGGTCATCCATCAAAATTGTTCAACCAAAGAGAGATAACTCTCGTTGGTATATTTATTTTTTTCTTTCCGCTGTAATGATTCTATTCTCTTTTAATCCGGCTGTAAGATGTTGTCTTGAGGTATATTCGAACTTCATTTATCAAATTGTGCTGTGTCTTGGCTACTAAAGTGCTTCAATGTTTCATTTGTAGGTAATTTTCTTATGTTAAACCTTCGCATGTTCGTTACCCCAATCGATGTAAAGCTTTAAAATAGATAGCAAGTCCACACTTGTAGACTTATTTATTCGAATTAAAACCTTTTATTTGTTAAAAGCTTCCGATACCTAGCTCACAGTTTCTAAGTTCAGATTTCAATTTTAAACCTATGTCAGTTTATTTCTCGAAGCATTTTATTGTGGCAAAGTATTCGTAATAAGTTTTGTTGCAGCTGTTCTAAACAAGGATTTTAAACATAGCAAATTAATTGTTATTATCCGTTAGTAGTTCGTGCAATTTTAACAAAAATGACAATAAAAATTAAAGCAACAGAAGTTTAGGTGTTAACGTTTAAAAAAATTATTAAAATATTAAAAATTTGATGGACAAAATTGGCTGAATAAGTAAATCAAGCTGATCACATTTAACTTTCGCTACATTGTTCTATATGATGAATTAAATGTTTGGCCGAATAGTTGCTGCCGTTTCAACAAACGAAAAACGACTGATTCCTCTAGCTACTGTTTCTTCTTCTTCATGCTATTAACACTGTAGTAGAAAAGGAAACTGAAAAACTTGGTTAAAAGTACAATTTTTGAGTTTATCGCTTAAAGCATTTTGGAACTTCAAGAATATCGTAAAACTGTTATTGAATTTTCTGCGTTCACAGATGAAAAATTCGCAATCTCTTTTAACAACTGTTTTCTATTATCGCATAGGCGGAGCTGGCGATTGTGGTATAACTATCATTATCACCATTCTGCTGTCTGACTCGTGAGTAAAGAATTATTTATTCTTTAAGTAAAGTTAACTTGCTTGTCATCGTCCTTGTTTGCTGAAGCGTGTAAAAATTTTGTGAAACTGAATGTTCTTTGATTCTTATCGTGAAGAGCTCATGTATACGATTTTAGCTGAAACTAACAATATAAGTGGAATTTCACTTGGTTTTCTAAAAAAATATTTTTTTCATTCAATTTCTTATTACTTTTAGTAAATTATACATTCCATGGCTCATTCAACATATGCATCCATTTTGTTGTTATTTTTTGGAAAGACAAAGCACGCTAGGGCTATTTTGTCAAAAGGAGGAATGCCTTGGATGGAGGATTTTTTAAGGGGCTCTAACGCGTACTTTGTTTACATCTAGAAAAACTGCACAAAGCTCCAGACAATTAGATTGACAGCGGTAGGGCGAAACACTGGAACTTCACACTTCAATCACTTGCCAATGTTCAGTGCCTGATCCACTTAGCCACTGGTCGACATATGGAGAGCGAATGGGAAGTTAATGGTTTATCTGCTGAGAGAAGACTCACACTAGTATTTATATCAATTCCCTTCCACCCTCTCTTCTCAAAAAAAAAAAAAACTTTTCAATGTTTCTTTTGTCTCAAATTATTCCTGAAAAATTCACAAAGCAGTAATATGCTTAAAAATTCTCTGTAGTTATTTCCAATACCATTTATTGTATAAGCTTATTGTTTTTATTATGGCACATTCATAATAGTTTTCAGTTTTTAAATCTGTTTACCCCTGTATGTGAAAACAAAGTACCTCTTTTGCATATAATTTTGTGGATGAGAAGGTATCATGCAGCTAATCTCTTCCAATAAAATGAGTATTAAGAACTTTATGTCTAAACTCTTCAAGATTATAAGAATACGAAATGTAGGTTTATTTTATTTTTCTAAACAACAATTCACATACATATTAAAAGAGTATTTGCAAGGTTCCGTGCCCTAATCCATCAAAACTTTTTTAACTAGTATTTTAAAATTTTTATTTATTTATTTTAAATCACTCACAATAGAATAAGCAAATAAATACTTGCTCCAGGTCAGATGTTTAAAATATGAATTCTTGAAATAAGTGGCAGGCAGAACAATTTAAAAAAAATTTCAAATTAATCAACATTTTCTCATGAATTAAAAAGTAGCCGATTTATTAAAAATAGTTTCAGAGGAGAACAAATCTGAATAATATAATGCGATATTCTCGAATTCCCTAGTAAATCCTCCGAACTTTTTCTCATAATTTACTCAGTATAAAGCATATTGCCAAAACTATTGATTTCTCTTTTTAAAAGAAGATAGCTGAAACATAATGTAAGCATTGTAAATATATTGCAGAATTCTCCCGCTGTTAAATTTAACTCGTTACAAGTAAAATACAACGGGCAATCCTTTTACATAAACTAAAAGAATTGGGCGATTTATTAAAGAAATTTAGCTTTTAGTTGGTTCTCAAGCGGAATTATCTCCCCGAACGGAATCCCAACTTTAATTTCTACTTTTCAGGATCATGAGATACAGGATTGAACCAGAATTTTGTGATCGGTGATACATAATGTAAGATAGGTGAAACATAATGTAAACATTGTAAATATATCACAGAATTTTCCTGCTGTAAAATTTAACGCGCTATAAGTAAAATACAACGGGTAATCCTTTTACATAAACTAAAAGAATTGGGCGATTTATTAAAGAAATTTAGCTTTTAGTTGGTTCTCAAGCGGAATTATCTCTCCGAACGGAATCCCAACTTTAATTTCCACTTTTCAGGATCATCAGATACAGGATTGAACCAGAAATTTGTCTGCATTCCATAAAAATGCCATTTCGTCTTACTTAAGACTTAAGACGAACGTTTATAATCGAATTCTTATTATTTTTCCACTTTAACGATTCTCGTCATCTGTAAGGCTATACTGGGGAAATGGAACCGTGGTTCCTGTTTACAAACGTCCACTAGTTTCCAGGAATGTTATTTTTTCTTTTTTTTTTCTGACTTTTTAGGAATTCGTGCGCCGTACCCATACGTACTATCTCTCCCCGACTCGTGAGCGTAGCCGCCTTCTTTCCCAAGTGGCTTTTTTCCCACCATCATCCACCGGAGCAAATGATGATGCCTAATATGGTTCAAGGCGAAAAGAAAAAAGAAACAAAGCACTGCATTAGAAAGTGCTGCAAGTTTACACATGAGCTGTGTAATTTCTTTTCATTATCGATCTTGTAAAGCATCGCAACTTGCTGTGTTTGCTGCCGAAGGTTCGAAGCGCATCATGACAAAGTGTTGCTGAACGTGAGAAAGTCATTGAGTGTAGTAGAGAGAGAAGGAACGGGGAAAAAAAAAAACTATGAAGCAGAGTTAAGTTACATTATATTACAGAGTAAGTAATTCGTCATAATCAGCTTGAAATTGAATCATCGCGAAAAAGCATGAAATTGTTGCATCTGTTTTACTCTTAAAGCGATTTTTAAGTAACGAGGATATTCTGCAGCAAAGAAGCATGATCGGGCGGTTTTTCTTTTATCTTGCTTAGAAATAACAGAGCTAAAGAGATTTTTTTGTACGTTAACCCTTTAACGCGTAGTGTTCCCGCTCTGGGCACACCAAACTCTGACGTTTTGACTGTTGTCAGTCACGAAGAATAGATTTGATTTCTATAAAAATAGTTGCGGGTGACATAGCTCCACGAGAATCCTTTACTTTTTAAAGCACGTCATTTCCCGTAAAGAAATTGTCACGATTTTTTTTAACAGCAATGACATCTGGTGAAAAATGGAAGAATGCGAGAACAACTGGATAGATTGCCCAATGCTGAAAAAAAAGCAGCCGTTGCCCTTTTTTTCAGCATTGGGAAAGGTTTGCGCCTCAAAGGGTGTAATTCGAAAAATAAAATCTCCTTCACTGCCTAAGTACACATATCAGAATAAGCTAATTGCACCAGAGGATCGACAAAATTCAGGATGATTCTTTCTAAGCATTATTACACACCGCAATAAATGAAACAACGGTGCCTTTTATAAAACTTTCGGAAAAAAATTCTTCAACATGGAATTACACGGCAAAAAAGTTTCGAAAAGTGGCATATCCTACTAAATTATCGATTTTTAAGTATTTTTTCTGAAAGTTTCGTTATTGATACAGGTTTATCGTTTAATGCTGTGTATAATACAGCTTGTAAAGAGACATTCTAAAAATTTTGAAGTGCATTACAAAATTAGTTTATTTGTATTTATGTACCAAGATCACATGGTTTTTTTCGAACTACACCGTTAATGTACGTTTTATTATTCTTAAGTGGCTGAATATGGAATTTTATTAGATTCCCCCGTTTCTGACCTGCGCTGAACTTTTATCTTGGGCTTTCGGAAACTGAATGTCACAAGCAGAGCTTTCGATCGTGTATAGTAATCATTTTAAGCAAAATGTGTGTATGGTATGTACGAAGGGTGTAGAGACAAAACTCCCACTTCCATTTTCAAGTTCTTATAAAAATGCAAAAGAATTGATTGTTGGATAAACTGAAAAAAAAAAAAAAAAAAAAACAGTTGCTGTATGACGTGAGTTATGCATCAAAACGAGGTTTTCAGCATTTTTTTTTTCTATAAACACATTTTTCCTTACTATATTCATTGTGGTCCAAATCACCATTGTAGTGCTATTCGCCTTTAAAAGACGAACACGGTGATATGAATAACTCAGTACCTTAAAAAGTGGATAATGTGACTTTTACATCAACATCCTTCATATGTAGTATATTTTAAAAAGTATAGTTTAAAAAACCAAAAAACACGCTTTAGTGATAAATTGAACTAACTAAAAAGCGAAAAATAATTCTTAATATAGAAATAAATTAATGAACGAAAAATAGTATTACTGTGAAAAAAGCGTGGAGTACTCCATATATCAGTTCTTGAGAATATTCGATCGGTACGATTAGTACAAAAATGATACAAAATATATAGCACAAAGCACCCCCACGCTTTTTTCACAATAATACTATTTTTCGTTCATTAATTTATTTCTATATTAAGAATTATTTTTCGTTTTTTATTTAGTTCAATTTATCACTAAAGCGTGTTTTTTGGTTTTTAAAACTATATTTTTATTTTTCACTTTTTAGTTCGATTTGCTATAAAAGCGTGTTTTTTAGTTTTTTTAAAATGTATGTATTTAAAATTTATTTTTAATTTTCGATATCTCTCATAAGACACTAAGGAACACTAAGTTGGAAAGTACAAACTGTGAGATAATTTATTTTCACTGTGCACCACTGGCGTAGCCAGGATTTTATTTCGGGGTGCGCTGGGTATCCAATTTAAAGCTAAAGTTCAATTGTAAACTAAATATCAAATTGTACGCTAAGTAAAGGGTCCCATTTCGGGGGGGGGATCTGCCCCCTTAGCCCCCACTCTTGCTACGTCCGTGCTGTGCACCAAAGTAATAGTCAACCTGCATTTAAATGCTACCTTCCTCACTAAAAAGGAAAAGTAGGTCTCTAATCAACAAATAAAAGCGTATTAAAAAGAATGGCCTTAACATGTTCTTGTACTCAACTCTTCCATAATGTGATGGATCACGGTATTTTGTAAAAATAAAAATATCGCCGTGCCCAGTATTCGAACCCGGGTTATTGCGGCTACAACGCAATGTACTAACCACTATGCGATCACGGCACAGTAAAAAAAATGGTTTCCTTAAGATCGTAATCTTTGGAAGTGTTATACTTTCAATCAGGATAAGAAATGAGGAAATTATTTAATCCTAGCGATCCTGATCAGGATAATGAGATAAACTTAATAAAATTATTGTGTTATCACCGGTTCTTCATAAATGTACAATGTTTTAATTAAATCTGACCGTTTAAAGTGTGCCAAATTTGAGTTCAAAGGAGTCGGTTACAAACATACAAACATACATACAGGTGAAGCTAATAAATAAAAGCGTGTTAAAATCAGGATAATGGGATAAACTTATCAAATTATTGTATTGTCATCGATCCTTGATATATATACAAAGTTTAAATTAAATCTGACCGTTTAAAGTGGGTCAAAATCGAATTCAAAGGAGTCGGTTACAAACATACAAACATACATACAGGTGAAGCTAATAAAAGCGTGTTAAAAAAAACTTAAGTACAAAAATCCACAAATCCAGAAACACTTTTAAGAAAACAAAAATACACATACATCACTGACAACAATACTAACAAGAATCATTACAAAGCAAATATACAAATATAAGAACATGAAACTCGCTTATAAAATAATATTATTTATATTTATACCTAATAAATATATACATATATATTTATATTTAGAGCATAAGGCTATACGTGACATTTTCAGTTGTTTACTATTTTATACATAAAATAGTGTAAATAATTACAACCGTTAAACTATGACATATTAAAAGCTATTTTTACTCTTAAATCGCTAAAATAAAAAGTTCGTGAAATAGTTCTTAAAAGTATGTTTTGATTATCTTAATAGTTTAATTTGTTTCGAACGAGTGAAGGGGGAGGTGACGTCAAACATTGTTTAAATTTTTTATAGTAACATTGTTTTTAAACTTTCAAATGACTTAATCATACAGACACCGGTTATGTTTATTGGTTCTGCACTGCCAAGTAATGCTCTCTTCACATTTAAAAATTAAACGAATTAATATAAATTTTTGTGCAGTTTTATAGTAACAAAGAAAGTAATTGTCGAGTATATTTTGACTAATCTTTTTAAAGTGTTCATATAGAATACAGTATTCTAATGGAAAACGGATAAATTAAGTTGAAATGTGCTTATCTGAAGAAGGTAAAAAGAGCGTAGCGTTCTCAAGTGACACTTCCTACTCGTGAACTACAATCGTGTAAAAATAATTCTTTGTGTTTGTCTGTACTTCATTCAAATTAAAATTGAAATATTGCATGCTGTTTTTTTTTTTAAATTAAATTCGCCTGTGATTTCTTTTACCTCATGAACTTCGGCTAATTCCATCTATTCATTAAGAAAAAATTCTAACAGCAATTTGCCTTGGGCCTATTTTGTGCAATTTTTCTTGCATTTTATATGAGTTAAGTTATTTTATCATGCGAGAATTCAATCAAGTAACCCTTAGACCGCTAATGGCGATCCTAAAATGCTACGTTACATTTTAGGACCGTCATTAGTTATATATTTGAACGGTTCTCGCTCGTGTTATATTGGTGAATTTTCGTGCTTTTTGCATTTGATAAAAATTTGAAAGTTAAATGACAGTTTACAAATCATTTCGTTTGCAGGTTACTATTGAGTTTTTGTTATTAAAATTTTAAATACTTTGAACAGTATATGGTTTATAGTATATGCTGGAAAGTTATTTTTTTAATGCAGAAATATACTTTGGATAAATGAACACTGAATTGCATTTTATTTTAATCTTTAAAATGTTCTTAAAGTCCTGCAATTTTTGCATTTTTTACGACATATTTTAAAAATATATTATTTAACGTTGCTACCTCGGCTGAATATTAAAGCTATTTATAAAACATGTGAAAGGATTTTTGAATATTTCTGATAAATGTGTTGGCGTTACTTAATCCTCCTTTTCTGCTCAAATGAAATAAAAATTTTCAAATTTATTAGAAATAGTTTTAAAGCGGCTTTAATGTTGATAACAGCTTGAAACGTCGACTGCTGTAACTAGAATTCTGGCTTTGCATCCCTAAGGATTTTCTCAATCGTATTTTCTATCGCCTTTTGCCCGTGTTAGCCTATATGAGTTTTGTGGGATTCCATTCGCCAAAATTAGTACTCTGGAAGAATATTTTGAAATGTTTTCTTCTACAGTTTTTTTCTGAAATTAATTTTTGTTAAACGCCTGTAAACAACTTTTTTAATGTTTTAAATATATTTTGTATTGCAGTGGTGCCCAACCTTTAACCTGGTTTGAGCCAGTTTCGTATTTAAAATTTTTGGGGTAACCACATGACAATTATTAACAGCGGTATTGTATTTTTTGGAGCAAATCATTTTTTAGACATTTCATGACCGAGTTGATAAAATGAACCACATCAAAAGTTGCCGCGAGCCACACGTGGCTTGCGAGCTACGGGTTAGGCATCCCTGTATCGGACATCCTACGAATTGGGCAATTTAAGTATTGAATACACTGTATTCAATACTAAGTTGGTATGAGCTGAATATTACATTTCTCAACTATTTTAATTTTCATTTCTTGAATCACCAAAAGTAAGCTTTAGTTAAATTATTTGTGCGAAAACGTAGCTGGGTGTGTGGTGCAGAAGGTAATAAATAAGCAGCAAAAATGAACTAAAGAGAGTACCAATAGAAAAATTAAGATAGCAGACTGATTTCGGTATATATGTCATGCAGTCGTCAGTAAGCTAGAATTCTAGCTTTTTGCTGCTTATTTAGTGAGCTTTAGGGGATTTTTTTTTTCTTTTCTCTCTCTCTCTTTTTTTTTTTTTTTTTTTTTTTTTTTTGCTTGTGGGTCATAGGGGACACTGAGTTAGTTTTCTTGGAGAGATTAGAGTTGCGCTAAGATAGAATCTTTGCTTTTGAACTAAAAACATCTATAGGAATGCTTGTGCTTTCTTGAGATTTCACCTCCATCACCATTTTGGCGATTCAATTTCAGTGACCGTTATAGCTGACAGGTACCATTTTTTTTTTAATCCTTAAGAAAACTCCATGATATTAAAATTTCACAACAATTTAGGAAGTATGATTAGAAGCTCAATATTAATTTTATAATGTCTATACAACTAAATTGGGTGTATTGTCAAAAAGACATTTGATTATGCTCTTTTAAGAAATGATGCAACATTTCGAAGAATCATATTTAAAATCAAATTACGGAAAATTCTTGAGTTATGAAACCCGCAGGAAAAGAAAGAAAGAAACAATGATTTAATTTTTTACAAAATGGATGACGCGCCACCCAATTTTGCAAGGCGAATCCTGTGTTTAAGATTTTTTTCTGAAAGTTACACGAGGCATATAGGTTTACAAGTTACAAACGTTCACCTGCATAGGACACTTTGTGAAGAAGCATTCTGTATCTTTTCGTGTATCTAACCTAAGTATTTGTTTTTAAAGGTTTTAAAACGCTCTGCGATGCCTGCAGCTTTAAGGATTAAGCATCATATACAAGAAAAATTATAACCGAATCTTTTCTCGGCAAACATTTGAGGAGGAATTGTTTTAAAATGAAGCGACTAAAGATTTTAGAATTGAACTCAAAGGTTTCAAACAGGGAGTAATATTGGAAGGAGATGAATGAGGTATAGCAGGAGCTCAATATTAGCTCCAACAATATTTTGCAGCTGTAGGGTGCGTTGCAATCAATCCTATTCCCTGTCGTCACTTTTCATAAGCCACGGAATGAAGGTTTCTCCAACTTTCGCTTCATATCCTCCTAATATTCCTCCCTGGTTTCAAAACAACTTAGATTTTTATGAAATGAGCAAGCATTAAACCCCCCAAAGGGTACTATTAGCGAGAAAAGATAAGCGATCTGGCCGAGGAAGACTAACAAACGAATTCAATTCCATACAAGGAAATATGCCACGGTGCACTTGGATGTGATTTTCTTGGTATATTCTATTCAAGCCTCAATACATACTGACATCATTTATCAAATGCAACTCGTGTTCTTTTTCAAAAATGGAATACTATTCAAGAAACATTTGTAGCATTGCAGAGCGTCACGTGATGATTTTTATCATCGTTTAGACTTGCATTCTTGCGTTCAGTTGAAGAATATTTGCTTCAAAGCGAACGAAAGTAAACGGAAAGACACGCGTGGTTGACGGATTAGCGGCACAGTTCGCATTCCATCGTTTCTCCAGAATTTGCTCTTCAGTAATATAAATCACGTAAAAATATTATGTAATTGAAGCAATTTTAGACGCTGAGGGAAAAAATACGGAAAGCTGTCACACAATGTGCCTATTATACTCCAGTGAGTACCTTTTAAATAGAAGTAAGAGTTCCATTAAGTAAGGTTCCATAGAAATAATTTTAAAGTTTACACTGTATATTGCTTGGCTACAAGTATGATTATGTGCTTTTTCTTTGTTAAAAAAAAAAGAATTATCTCGATTATTGCCACTTTTCAAAGCCTTTCAAATGGAATTCAGCTCGAAATCATCCACTTAAAAGTGTCAGTTAAAAAGAATTGGTCCTAATGTGCAAGAATATTTTGCTTTGGAAAAAGAAGCTGACATATTCCCAAAATGGAAGAAAAGGTTCTATAGTAGTGAGTTTTTGGAACTTCTGGGCTATAAATCTTATGCATTTCCTTCAAATTTATAATACTGTTTCTTATATTAAATATAATGTTCTTTTGTTGCAAACTTAAATATTATTGAGAGTGAATCATCAGATTATTAATTTACTGTTTTTAAAACAAACGTCTCATGATTATATCTAAGGCAAGAATTAGCTATGGCACGTCGGCTTAAAACATAAATCATAGAAATAACTGAAAAAGCACATTCGTTTTACTTGGTGCAGTTTCATACGTTTGTCGATCAGACTTAGCCCCTCTTACCTCTAATATCTTCTTAAAACGCATCTAACACGAACAATCCTTAATAATAATCACTAAAGGCGATGCACCATCCCAAAGCATGATTGGTGTAGTCCACAACTGCAGAACTGTGGACTAAAAATTTAGCAACTTCAACTATTATGATTTTTTTTTTCCTTTCGCGTAATGTAATTTCGGGAAATTGTTTACCATCGAGAAAAGTTGGTTTAGAAAACAATAATTTACATACGGCAGCATCGAAGAATTGTCTTATTTCACACAAAAATTTACAAGTCGCCAACATTACGCGAAGTTGGTTCTACCTGAGGTGCGGTCTTCTTACAAAAATTTCGTGGGAACTGATTCGACGACGAAAGCCGTCCTTTGTCCCAAAAGGAGAGGTCGTGAACTTGACGAAATGGACTGTCAGACGGTGATTTCTGAATGCAACATCATTATATAACAATCGGTCCATCATCAGTCCGTGTCAAAGTTTCACGGCCAAACTCTTAATTTCTTTCACTCATTTCATTGTTGTTTTGGCTGTGTGTTTTCTGTCACTCCCCACCTCCTCCTCCCCCCAAAAGCGGCTCGGTAATTTCCTCTGGCCTGTTGATGACCGTGATTGCTGTTGCTGTATCCGCATGACTCATGCACATGGAGGTTTTTTTTTTTCTTTCGCTGAAGGAGAATGTACCTATTTTTTATATTATTATTATTATTCCTTTCCATGCTGGTATATAAATAAAATAAATAAGTAAAATGAACAATAGAAAGTCCGCTTCCTTTGTTGCCGCTGATATTCAGTAACATTTTGTTATTACATGTGGTTTTCCAACCAAGCGTGTAAATGTGGCCAAAGGAGGAAAGGATTAGGAGTGTGTGTTTGTGTCAGAATTTTTTTCTATATTTTTAATTATCAGGAAATGAGATGTAGTAGTCCGGCGTCTATGTATTTTCGGCTTCTTTTTTTTCTCTTAATTTGAGCAAATAGAAAATTTTGTATATTTAAAACATACACCGAAAAAAAATTTCTTTGGGGAGTTAGTATTATAGAATAACAAAATTTAGTATTCAGTAGATCTCACATTTGCTACAATAGCATTATGTATGTAATTCGTAAATTCACTTAGATCTCGAAAAAAAGAAGAAAGAATGGGGGGGGGGGCACCCATCAAATTGGTCTTTACTATGGCTTTCTGAGATACAAGACAATGTTTTAGTAATGTTGAAGTAAATTTTCAAACCATTTTCTTCTAAGTAATTAGATGCTTTGAAATGTTTAAATCTCTATTTAAATGTATGCAACTTTTAAATAGAGATTTAAACATACATTTTTACATTTCTTCAAAGAACAGCATTAAGTATTGTGTAAAAGAACATTACTATGTATCTTCCACAATAACAATATAAGGGAAATTTGTTTTTCCAGATTATCATTCTGACGATAGCGAAATGTTCTTTTATGTATTTTAAAAAGCTGTCTGCACTATTCACTCATTTTATTGATGTGTAACGGAACATCGGAAGTTTTGAGTTATTTAAGGGACTAATATTATTATTTTCTCTATCCATTCAGTATTAAGCGTGCATAATTGTTTGAGCATACACACTTCAGCGGTACCAAGTTCCATGCACCAATATAACTCTTCTTTACATTACGTCTTTTAATAGCTTGCAGAAGCCAACAAAATATTTCCTTAGCGACTATTTAATTTCATTATGACTAAATCATTCGGAATTAAAATTCAGAGGTAAATTTCATTAAAGTATGGTCATATTTTTATGATGTTTATCAGCGAAGCAAGAATGTTACAAGAAAAATTTTTCGTTGTTCTAACGAATCGTTGATCTGTCAGTGTAATAAAAAATACTGATCATCCATTAGAAGATGACTCAAATTATTTTGTCAATTCCTTGGATTTCTACTTGACTCATTTGACTTTCTTTCGGATAAATGAGAAAACGAAAATTGTAATTGCAATTATCGAACTGTAAAGACATATTTTTAGCAGTGAAATTTTACATTCCATTCAGCCATGGACAGATAATACATACATATTCCAAAAGTAAAATTTAGATGCAAAAGTCTGTATTTCACACTTAAAATAAGCATGATCTATTTCACCATCTGTCATAGATACGCATCTGTTCCGTTTCAAACACATTTGATTTATTCAAAAGGGAGTTAAATCTATTTCCATGCACAATGCACTTTATTCTTGCATTGTGCATGTGAAATATAGACATCTCTATTCGTGATTTATGCAAAAAATTTTCTCGCGTCAAGTATTGCCTATTATTATTCTCTTACACCACCTGCATTTTATTAACAACCCATTCTCTCCCGTATTAACCGCACATGTGGTCCTTCCACATTTACAATGACGATCTCATAATAAAAGTTCCCCGAGTAACTAATAGGCAGTAGCTTAGTTACCCTGTATATGAAACTTCACTGCTTTCCCCATCCTTTTTTTTTTCCCCCCGCTCTCTCTCTCACTTCTCATTTGGTTCCGCAGATCGCGCATCTGTTAACTTCCGAAGAGGTCCAGGTTGACATGTGGACACCCTCCTGCTCAGTGCCTTCTTTATTCTGGTGAATTACAATTCCTATCACTTTATCCAACCTAGTTAACCCTTTACCAATGCTGAAAAAAGGGCAGCCTTTGCCATCGCTCGACTTAACTACCAGCAAGATGGCGGACGATCGAAACGTTCATCGCGTGGCACAGCCAGCTGCTAGAGTGAACATATTCACTCTAGCTGCTGTCGTTCGCAGCGTGGAAATATCGTCGAATTTGGTACCGCATACAGTAGCGTATTATATAAGTAGATGTAACCTATCGCGTCCTCCTTGATAATGTACAATTATGAATACTCTGTTGGCAGAATTCTTTAAATTAAAATGTTTGTAAATAATTTTCTTTACATTATTCGCCCAAAGGCCTTCATGTCTATATGATATTATTGCAGAACACTCTAACATGCGAGCTTATATATTTATATGTATAGTAACATCTAACTTGGACACCTCTGAGAACTGGACACTTACCCAAGCTAGACAATTTTCCGCAGAACTTTTTGTGGCCATGAGATTTACCTATACCTCTATAGGTTTACTTAGGCCATCCGTAAGTTGGACACATTTTGTTCGAATCACGAATGTCAAACTTTCGAAGTTGTTACTTGCATGCAATGACGGTTAGAGTGGCATGACTGTTTGGTATTTTAGATAACTTAAAATTTGAAATATTACGCCGTTATCTCATAAATACGTAGTAAAAGAGCATATTTTGCTTACCAGCCGTTGTAGTTTGGTTTGCGGTTTATTTAAAAAAACTTCTGTTTGTCAAACATAGTTTAACATGCTTGCCAGCAAAGTGTTTGAATTTTTATTTTGACGTTCTATTTGAATAAACAGATAAAAACTTCTTTGAGTATCCCTTCGAAAAAGAGAACAAAAAAGCTTAACCTATGTACCTAGATGGAAGTCTCAGACATGCATACGCTTGTTTGTACTTATCGATTCAGAACTCGCATAACTAAATTATATAAAATTTCTATAAATTAATTAAAATTATTTTTTTCGAGAAATTAATTCATCTTATAAAAAGCTCTGGTGTGAGTTTGTAAATCTTAAGTGTGTCTCAAAATGATCCAAACTTTTAATTTAACAATGAGACGTATAATTTATCTTAAAAGTATGGATGTTGTGTTTTTCAAAATATTTTATCTTTCTCCTTAGTTATTCCAGCTTATTTTATTTATCCGCATAAATAATATTTACATTCAGAGGCAAAAGCTCGTACACTAAGTAACACGATCGTTTACGATAACTTTTTGTGCTCTTTTCACATCCCCTGGAGCATAAGTGAATAAATAAATAAAAGATAGATTATAAACAGCTGCTTTAAATAAACGAAAGCAAAAAATATTAGGGGAAAATCATCACAATAACACTAAATCATTCCATAAAGGATCTGTACCGTATCAGATTATGGTTGCCCGTGGTTTAACATCTGTGTACCCCAAATTTAGCCCCGCACCCTCATCGAGTGGAACGAGGGGCTCGATAGAAACACGTGTGCGAGGGCGGTGGAAACATACCTCATTCCTATTAAAAAAAAAAAAAAATAGGTAAACGTAAAAGTAGAAAGCAGGACTGTTGAACGGAAGTCCTTGTCGCACCTTTGACAAACTCCCCGCTGTTTGGAGGCCGGGGTGGGGTGTTCCAAATGAAATGCTTGACGCGTACGGAAACCAAACCACAGACTGATCTCCTGGTTCGACGATGCTGAAATAAGATACTTTGCAGTTTCTTCCCTTTTTTGTATATAGGGGTTTCTTTAAAACAAGGGTATTGAACTTGATTCGAGCCCTCCTAGAAAACATCTCAGTCTGAAAATCTCTCAAGGACCACACATGGAAAATAATTTTGTATCAGTTTAAAAGGCCAACTCTGATGCCAGTCCGTTTGTCATACGTTTCCAGGCGATGAGGGGAGTTTTTTAATAGTCAATTTGCACGTGCAAGGTTTGTGAATCGAATTATTTATGGGATTTTAATGACCAGTCGGGATCCAGGGCAAAAGCTAACCCGCGAAACCACAGAACCACCCTCCAAACACAAAGGGAGGCCTTTTCTCCGCAATCCGGCAAGATGATACTGAAAAAATACATTGAACTGACTTTCTAGCGTATGACAACGGACCGAAATGAGAGTTGGCCTTAATGCAGCTTAACGTTATTTGAGATAACTCTCAGATATAAATTGTATATACACTTTACAAACGACCAATTGTACCATTTAATCAGGGTCGGTTTTATAATTAGTGTACCTAAGCGACAGACTAAATGTTTCACTTTTAAAAAATTATCTAAACAGTAATGCAAAATATTAACCCAAGTAATTTTTTGGAGCGAGGGACAAAGAAGAGTGAAAGCTGAAATGGCCTTGTAACTTCTCTTGTACCTGCCACTATCTCTATTTAATACTGGAGGCATTTTCAAATTTTAGCTTCAGGTTGCTTATGACTGCCTACAAACCACTCTATAAGCTGTAAATTATTCTGTATCTTCTTAAGGCTGTTCTTCGAAAAAAAGAACTCTGTTTTTAGTCTTAGTTACACAAATTGAAATAAACTAATAGCACCATGGTCTCCAAAAAATTCCAGAGGGTTCTTCATAAGATGTTTTACACACTATGATAAGCGAAAACGCTGTGGCTTTTGTGAAATTTTCAGAAAAAATTCTTAAACATGGATTTGAGCTGCAAGATTTTTCGAAGAGTGACACGCTTTGCGAAAATTTCCGATTTTTAAGAATTTTTTCTAAAAATATTGAAACTGATACAGATTGGCCTGTCTTCGCAGTATGTAATACAGCTTGTAAAGAGACAGTTTCAAAATTTTGAAGTGCCTGGCATAATTAGATTATTTGTAATTATGTACCAAAATCACATGATTTTTTCGAATAACACCGTTAATAGCAGGCGCGTTCGTTTCCCTTTGCCCATGGTTCTTCGACTCCCATTTCTCAGCGAAATAAAAGATTAGGGATGATTAACCACCGGTGAAGGCCATTTCATCCCATCTGGTTACTTCCCATTAGCCCGTGGAGTAACCAGATAGTGAGTATTTCACCAAGATCTCAAATTGAAAACAAGCGGTCAGAAACGCTCCTCAGTTCCCACACGTCTGGTCCGTTTCCCTCTTCGTTATGGTCTGGTTCTTTGAACGAAATCCTTTTTGGCGATTTCTTGGAGGATTATGCTTGGAAGATAGCTAGCGATGCCTTTCGAACAAACACTCAACAGTGTCATGCGTGTGACCTTCAAACTGTCAACATTAATTTGTTCTCCAAACGGAGACCTTGAAAATTTAGAATATATTATTCTTCCACCTAAGCTGCATGGAGCGTTTTATCTAAGCTACTTGAAGCGTATTAAAAGTTCAAAGCGATTTTTCTTACTGAATCATTGAACCACTGTGAAAGAAAACTTTGATAATTCTTCGAATTTTCTCTATTCGCATACAAACATTTTAAGTTTTAGGACTCACGAACTAAATTTATTGCAACTTATACTTCTTTCTAGCAATAAATGATGATACTTATTCCTCCACTTCCAGGAATCCAATGTTACTACGCTACTTCTTTACATGGTTAATAATCAGTATACTAAATAATTACATCCTCAAATATGAAATCAATGCATTTATTCTGCAGTCTGAGATAATTTTATTAGTAAGAAATGCATGGAACGGTACCCTCACACACTTCTACTTGTAAAGTCGGACAAAAGAGGCTCTCCGGTCCGAGAATTCTTTATCTATTAATAGATTGGCTTAGGTGCGAGAAAGTAACTTTACAGGAAAGTAACCCAAATTGAAAGGCAAAGTTTTAAAGCGCACTAAGTACCCATTTCGAATATTTTACAAATGTATTACATACATTTTTGTTGTTGTTGTTATCATTTTACAAACGTTCTCCTTTGCCGAGTACATTATCATGGATGGACTTGCAAAGACCTCTTATTCGTATCGAAATCTACACTGATAAAATTTGATCCAAACCATCAGTAGTAAAGCTTCTGAATGAACGTCCCCCCCCCTCCCCACCGCATTCGCTGAGATGGTATTTTTCAAGTACTCAGCTATTAAAATGCAAGACGAACAGCGTAAATTGAATCTACATTTTATAGTGACTTCAAGTGTTTCTTCAAATTTTATCAAAGAATGTATTAACTGTAACAACAACGAGCAGATTTTATGCTTAACTTACTTAAAAAGACAGATGTAATTAAAGAGAATGACAATCTAAATAGTTATGTTTTGCATTGCTTTTCCTAATTGGTATAGCGAACCAACTAACTTTACAATGCGATTTCAGTACTAAAGGAATTCCCCCCCCCCTAAAAAATGCGTTATACATAGGGGAGAGGAGCACACGATTTCATAATAACATTTTTGAGTCTGTCATAATTTACCTTTCAAATGTCATGTTAAAAGCACCTATTTTAATGAATTTAATTTAACTATATATTTATTTACCGAATTGAGTGAAATGCGTTGTATAATACTTTTTACGATCCGCACTGTTTTGTATATGCTGTATTTTTATTCATTCTTTTCTTTTAAAAAAAAAAATGTGAATACACGATAACTGCACTAATAAAATTCTAGTAAAAAATATCGCATTACTAACGCTGAAAGGCACCTTTCTGTTTGTTTCATTTTCCAATGAATGTATCAATATAAATACACATGACCTGTGCATGCTAGAGATGAGTTCGGGCACATTTTTTGAAGCTCGAGCCCGAGCAATATTATTTATGTCGGAGCCAGAGACCGAAATTTCAGCTAAAGATAAATAAAATTCAATTACTTCAGAATACGATAAATTTTGCCGTTTGTGCAAATTAAAGACAAATATAGTTGCAAACTCTAAATGCACTTTCTAATTCTCTAAATCCACGTTTATCAAATAATAACAATAACGTATCAATTTTTATTAAGAATTCCGTTGAGTAGTCACATCAGTGACAAACATTCGTATGTACTTAGATATATTAGATACAGAAAACTACAAGCCATAAATCTCATATAGTGACATATATTAGATACAGAAAAATACAAGCCATAAATCTCATATAGTGACATTAAAAAATGTTATATTTAAAACTCATCCAGGAAAGAGATTTTGCATAATAAATTTAAGAAATATGCATATAAAAATTTAGTTGATAGGAACAAAATTACTTTTTAAAAATATTTTATGATACGATATGAATATATGCATGGCTAGCAATTAACTGAAAGAGCAGTGAATATTGAGGCCAAAATTTTGAATTAACAGCATTTTAACACACATACTAAATAATGTGTTGTGCTTTTTCATTTGTGTAAATTATGGGAAAAAGCTAGCTTTTTACCCATCAATTATTTTGTTGCAAATCCTAGCATCCATCAGTACGTTTATTTTTTCGATGAATCACTTTTAAAAATCTGTTTCAAGGAGTATGCTTAATAAAGGAGACCTTTTTCACGGGCCCGAGCCCGAGCCCGAAAGCAATCGTGCATTACAGGGCCCGAGACCGGTTCGGGCCCGGGCTCGGGCTGAGCCCGTCTCATCTCTAGTGCATACTACTCAAAATACGACATAGAACTTCATGTTCACTCGTCGTTTAACATATTTTTTTCGTCGCTAGAAATAATAATATATTTTATATTTCATAAGCTTCTTATGTTTGTTGTAAGCGGGTTACCAAAAGTCCTTGAATCCTCAGAAAATGCGATTAGTTTGTTTAAAGAGGACCTCATTCATACTCATAAAATTTTTACTACATGGTAAAGATATTAAAGATATTAATGTTTTTATCTAAAGATAAGCTTTTAAATAAGTAACTGGTCTTTAACTCGGGCTTTCAGCATGTTTAATATGCATGTATTGGTTAATCTCAAAGTAATACGCATATTTCACGCCACCTTAGACATAAATGAACTAAAAGCATTTGAAAACTTTTAAAAACACATAGAAAATGTGTGTTTTTTTTTCGTTCTTTGGATGTGCTAAGTCGAGTTCAGTGTAAAATGATGCAAAGATTATCAGCAATTGACCACATTTGAATATTTATCTGAAAATATTTTGACCAATTCCTTTACTTACAAAACTGCGTCCTAAAGTTTTATTTTCTTCTTTTAGTTATCTCTGTATTATTCATATAAATATCCGTACTAGTCGTGCTAAAAATAAATCTCAGGACTTTGGTCTGAGTCGCAGACCTTTCATTTTTCTTATTTTTGGACCTCCGGATTTTTCTTCATTTTCTTAGGCTCAACTTAGAAATTAACATTTGTGCAGCCTCTTTCACCAGATTAAGCTCCACCATGGCCGCAGTGGATAAATACACTGAACATGGTAGATGACTAAAGTGTAAAGGTCCCGACTTCGGGCCTATCGCGCGTCTATCGAACTAAAGGTCTGGAGTTTTGGTCGTTTTTTTTTCAGATGTAACGTGTATACGCGTTAGAACCCCTTTAAAAGTCCTCCGCCCAAGGTACTCTTCCTTAGGCAGATAACCCTCCAGTAGCTTTGCCTAATACACAATGTAATGCAATAATTTCACCAGATTAGATTGGTATTGTTGCAGAAAACTGCTTAGCTTTCGGCTTCGTAGTTTCAAGTTCAGTCTGTATGGAAAGTTCTTAGTTATCAGTCCAGTTGACAGGGGGAATCACAAATTTTATTGGCTCTAAAAATTCGACGAAAAATCTTCAGCATGCAATTCACAAAAAATTAACAAACAATAACTTGATTTATAACAGTCAGCTAATGACAGAAACTTCCTCGAATACTGTATTTATCTTACAATAAAATCCTTCCACGGGCTAAAATTGCAGTGGAAATTTTCAAAAAGAACTCTCAGCTACTTCTCAACATACAACAATGAAGAATTCACAAACAGCTTTCAGAAATAAGCTTCGGGGAACTAATGAAAGCTTCACAGCAAAATGACCCAGAATGGTATGGCAGTGAAATATCTCTACGAGCATTCACTCAGATATGACTTCTGGGTCGTGATCTGCTCTTCTTATATAGCCTCTCCAAAATTTCTATCAGTTTCGCGAGATTCCATTTCTAGAAAAATTCCCATCAATCGCGAACCCTGATTGCGTAATACCTATGCCGGAAAGCAAACAATAACTTGATTTATAACAGTCAGCTAATGACAGAAACTTCCTCGAATACTGTATTTATCTTACAATAAAATCCTTCCACGGGCTAAAATTTCAGTGGAAGTTTTCAAAAAGAACTCTCAGCTACTCCTCAACATACAACAATGAAGAATTCACAAACAGCTTTCAGAAATAAGCTTCGGGGAACTAATGAAAGCTTCACAGCAAAATGACCCAGAATGGTATGGCAGTGAAATAACTCTACGAGCATTCACTCAGATAATGACTTCTGGGTCGTGATCTGCTCTTCTTATATAGTCTCTCCAAAATTTCTATCAATTTCGCGAGATTCCATTTCTAGAAAAATTCCCATCAATCGCGAACCCTGATTGCGTAATACCTATGTCGGAAAGCAAACAATAACTTGATTTATAACAGTCAGCTAATGACAGAAACTTCCTCGAATACTGTATTTATCTTACAATAAAATCCTTCCACGGGCTAAAATTTCAGTGGAAGTTTTCAAAAAGAACTCTCAGCTACTCCTCAACATACAACAATGAAGAATTCACAAACAGCTTTCAGAAATAAGCTTCGGGGAACTAATGAAAGCTTCACAGCAAAATGACCCAGAATGGTATGGCAGTGAAATAACTCTACGAGCATTCACTCAGATAATGACTTCTGGGTCGTGATCTGCTCTTCTTATATGGTCTCTCCAAAATTTCTATCAATTTCGCGAGATTCCATTTCTAGAAAAATTCCCATCAATCGCGAACCCTGATTGCGTAATACCTATGCCGGAAAGCAAACGTTACAGGCGACTTTTTCTCCGAAACATTACCAAATTTGGTACTAAAAATAAGTCCCGAAGACTGAAGTCAGCTAAGCAATATCGCCAATATTTGACAAGAAACCGCCAAACACTATGTTAAACAGGGGGAAATCCCCAAACACCCTATCTTGCTTTCTAGTTAGCCGATTTCCATGCAACAAACTGCAAAATTTAATTATTATACTAAAAGAATATGAATTTTATCCTAATTATTTCCCCTTAAGAGCAGATTACTCCAATAATTCGTAACAGCATAATTAAGTTCCCCCTCTTTTCTAGTAGATTAGTGACAGAAACCAGAACATTTGATTCTAAAATAATGTATCTGAAACTGCTTATTATAATCCAATTGCAGGATGAATATTTATTGTATATGTTCTGCATGTTTATAAAGTGATATTTAGAAACTTAGCTACACCTGTTTTTGTCTTTTACCCGGAAATAGACTAGAGAGTTTCAGGCTGTATTCAAATCGGATGTAGTATTCTTTCGTTAAAAAATGAGATTTGTAGAATAATTATGAGATATCTTCATATTATAAATTTTTTAGATATAAATAGTTTATCGGGTATTTTTTTTTTTTTTTTAATATTTCTTCAGGCTAATTTTTAATTTAAGTTTACTATATGCTACACAGACATTGCCTTTGAGAAAAACAAATAAATTATTGTGTCCTTAGTGATTACTTGATAAGAGTATATGCATAAGAAATTTCAGACTTCACCATTTTTGCGCGTCTGCTGTGTATTTTTCATTTATTAATAAAATTAACGAAATGATGTGATATTGTTATTTTTGCAAATTCTATTTATTTATCTACTGTGGGGAAAATCTCTGGAAAAACTTTTGAATTGTTTGGACCTTTGGAATCCAAGAAATACATTTAGGGTAAAAACGAACACTAGTCTGACTATTGCAAAGAGTTAATATATTTCATTTTTTTAAATATTAATCTACCAACTTAAATATTTGATCTCAAGGACGTAGCTAATGTCAGATCCAAGAGCCCAAACTCCCGAAACTCGACAACAAAATTATAATAATCTAGTCTTTCCGTGAGAAAGTAGGTCTTTTTTCCTTTCTGTTTTGCTGTATGCCTTTACGGTATAAAAAAGAATTAACATACTATTTTAAATATATACATTGAAATATCACAAACAAAAAGATACTTTATATTTGTTTTTCTTCTCTCGTATTGAAAAACGATTCCGCATATTTGTGAATCAACGGCCTCAGGCCATATTCCCAAATATTTGTTTTTTTAATCGCTTGCGGTAGTTATTCCCATCGGTTCAAATTCCAAAACATGTAAATAACTTAGCACTTGGCTTAACTTTTACGTTAGAGCTTGTTAATCTGGACTTACATCGAATGCTACATAAGAATTGCGTTACATTCGTGTTCAAAAATACTCACTAGCTGTTTAAAAACGAAGTTCAGTATAGCGAGTAGGAAGATAAATGATTTTTTTAAATAGTACATACTAAAAAAGACTTCAAATTTTCGTTTTATTATTTACATTAGAAAATGAACCAGAACTAATCTAACCAGAGTGCAATGATATTTTAAAATAATTTTAAAAATTTCCTTTCATTGATAAATTTTAGGAATTAATAGATATTTTTTAAAAATCTCGTGTATTTTATTGAGTAAATAGAATATTCCGTAAACGGAAGGCGGTTTGACGGTGAAGTTCGACGATTTCACTCTTGTTCTGAAATTGTGTACCACGTTTATTAAATCTCACTTGACTTTTGGTGTCGTCTTTGTTTGAGTCATTTCGGTGGCAACTTTCATTGTATTAATTATTCATTACTTTGCACGCCCTCTCTGTTCCACCGTGGTGAACTATTGAAAGACCGGAAACACGTGATTAGGATCTGCCCATCCAGGAACAAAAGGATCATCTAACCTCAGATTTCGCCCTCCTCAAGGACTTGCCGGAATATCAATGAACTGCTTTCAGATCTTCAGGTATTTGCCGAGGTCCACCCTATTCCATGGGATTCAACAGCCTCTGCTCTTCGCATTCTTCTGTCGTTTCACACTTTGAAAGATGTCCTTCGCTTTATTGACTTTCCGTTTGATTCTCGCGTAGGAAATAAATATTGTAATATCTGTAGGAAGTGAGGTATTGGAAGATGTGAATGTACATAGTCATTTTTTAAACTGTCAATAACCTATAGTCCTTCAGGCAAATACCCATCATGCATCATGTCATTTTAGATGTTCTAAATAAATCAAGCCTACTTCATTTATTCGTCGAATTAAGCCGATGGCAATTTTGTTTTAATTATTAACTGACTGGGATGTAATTTGCTGTAGTAAAATAAATTATACTCAGTGCACAACGGCCCATATAAGGGGCAAAGCTTGCAATGTCCAACCACACCTTCCCAACCCGTCCGTGGGTCCTGGGCTGCAGAAGCATGTGCCGCCTGGCCAGAAGGTCAGCCTGACGGGAGAACGCAAAATCGTCCTTTACGATTGAACTCTAGCAATGGCCCTGTTTACATCTTTCATTAAAAGCATAAACGTGGATACCTTCTTCAGATCTCATCTAACATCACAAAAATAAGATTTGAAGTATGCCTCATTCCTGGAGTTGATGTACCTGAATCTGCCTTTTTCTCTAGGGTTAAAAGTGAAACAATCGTGCGCTTTTCACGATAGTATAGCGTGACCAGCTCTAACGAACTGGGACATCGACCCAACAACTTTTTTTTTCTGTTTTTTTCCCCCCTTTTGCTTCCAGGCTGTTTTGACAGTTTCTGGTCCAAAAGAGCCACTGGCCTTGAAAATAAATTCGTACTACTATTACCCTGAAACGGAAAGTAGGATTTTTTCTTTCTCTCTCTCTCTCTCTCTCTCTCTCTCTCTCTCTCTTCTTTTTTTTTTTTTTTTTTTTTTAGCTTTATTTTCCATCTTCCGGCTATTGAGTGAGTACTTTTCTTTCAGTTGTAGTTCATTTTTTTGGGCACATATTTTGCCATGATGTCACTTGCGTTGCACTTTTAAAAGAACTCTGAAAAGAAAATTAAACGAAAATACATTTTAATTAATATCAGGTGCTGGAGCTCAGGGAAAATCAGTTGGTTGTGTAATAAATTAGTAATCTTTTAAATATAGTCTTTCGAGGATGATTAAAGAGATTTTCGTTTTTTTACTGCTTTAACTGCAATATTATACTGCTAGTAATCTAAACTCTATTGCATTGTATTTGACATACTTTGAGACTTTTTAATAAATTAATTTACTCTAAAAAGCTTCGCTTCAGATTCGCTGCTATTTCCATCTGGATATTTTTATAAGTAAACGAAGTATTTACGAGAGATTTGCTTAACTTTTTTAAAACTAATTTTTACAAATGTCGAATTTTAAAGAGTCCCTTTAAATGAAGAGATATTCCTAATAACTTTCAATTATTAATTTTGTTGTACAAATAGTATGTAGCTCATTGTATTTTTATTTATTTATTTTCCTTTTTTAAATTTAACTTTTTGCTGTTTTGGGGTCATCTTGTTTTATTTAACCCTTTGATGCGCAACCCTTTCCCAATGCTGAAAAAAGGGCAGCCGTTGCCATCGCTTGACTTAACTACCAGCAAGATGGCGGACGATCGAAACGTTCATCGCGTGCCACAGATCTAGAGACCCTTTTTTTACGACAGCTGGCTGTGCAACGTTTCGATCGTCCGCCATCTTGCTGGTAGTTAAGTCGAGCGATGGCAACGGCTGCCCTTTTTTCAGCATTGGGCAATCTATCCGGATGTTCTCGCATTCTTCCATTTTTCAGCGGGTGTCAGTGCTGTTAAAAAGAATCGTGGCAATTTTTTTACGGGAAATGACGTGCTAAAAAGGAAAGGACTCTCGTGGAGCTATGTCACCCGCAACTATTTTTATAGAAATCCAATCCATCCTTCGTGACTGGCAACAGTCAAAACGTCAGAGTTTGGTGTTCCCAGAGCGGTAACACTGCGCGTTAAAGGGTTAATAAACATTTCAAAGATAAGAAATTTCGATCAACATTGATAAGTGTCAAGTAATAATGCTAATAATGAAATTAAATAAAAGATAGATGAAATTAATAAAATTTTAAATTTGAGAAATTAAAAAAAAACACAATTCCCTAAAAGTAAACCAGAAGAAAACATACATAAATGAATTAATAAAATGATAGCTATTTTAAAAAATATATATCTTAAAATATAGCTTTTAAAAGATCAATATAATTGTATCTCAAAAAAATTGGAGATAAGGAGATAGATGTGGTAAAAAAAAAAAAAAAAAAAAAAAAAAATATTTTCCGTCGGAGAGCGTATAGTTGACTTAAATTCTTCTATCCCCTGTTTTAATTTCATTTTTTCATTCACTGATGTTAATTTCAATTCATGTGTTAACAAAAGAATGGATAGCAGTAATTAAAAGGGAATGAATTGAATAATAATGAGATAGAAGTTTATTAATAAGTGACTTAGATTTCTGTTCGCAGCTCTTAAAAAAGAAATCCTATTTATAATAAAATCAGATTAGAGCAGTTATAAAAGAATTATTTTAACATTAATAATCACACTTAAATGCCGCTTTTTTTTTATCACTTCATCATTTTATTCTTATTTATGCAGCTTACGACTTTTCTCTGTAAAACATTATTGCTATAACAATGAATAAGCCAACTTAATTGCTACTTATTATCCAAGAGAAAGTTCATAACAGAACGCTCCGTTTTTTTATGCGAGTAGAGTCATATATCACATGTATTAGCATATTTGATTTTAAAATCAGAATGTGCCGTCCATGACATGCACGTCCTGCGTGTGTACAAAAAATTAAGGGTTACCTGTACGGCATCACAATGGGGATTACTGCTGCGATATGGAACTTGGAAGGTTGCATTTTTGTATGTATTTGTGTGTGCCTTCCATTTTTTCAAATGATTTCAAGGCCCACGGAGATTGTTATTAGAGGATCTTATTTCCGTGCAGCGTATTCCGTCTGTTTTGTGTAGGTAGTTTGAATTACGGCTGTGCTGGCGGGAAAAGTACATGTATATTCAACATGTGCTGTGGGTAAAGTCTATGAAGCATAGAGATATAGGTAAACAGCCATATTCGATTGTTAATTAATACAAATTGTTGCGTTTTATTACTTGAACTTTCAAAAGTCAAATAAGATGCCTTTGATATATTATTTTTCTATTCATTTAGTTCTTAAATGCGTTATAAAAAATTGAGTTGTATAAATACAGTTGAGCTTATACGGCGTAGGACTGTATGAAAACAATCAAATTTTATTATATTAATCAGTATCTAACTACTGTGTTACTATACTTAAACGTTTAAAAGTAAATTAAGTTGACTTTTTTATATTTATTTTACACGTTATTTTTTTCTCAAGAATTTTATATCTCTAACTATACTGAAAAGGGAGGAAGAAACATATTTATTAATTAGTGTCTAATTACTGCATTTACTGCGTAAAAACGTTTTGAAGTAATTAAAGTGTCCTTATTATTTTTTATAATGACATTTTAAAAGGTTAATATTCCTGAATGAGTTGCAAAATATAAAAGTATAGGATTTTTTTTAAATTTAATTTTCTAAACTTAAATGAATTAATAAATGTTAAATGAATATTTGAGAATTTATTTTAATTTTGAGTATATTCCACTTAAAACATATGAAAAAACTACTAACTCTTGACGTTTGAACTGTAACGGCTTCAGCCTTCTACTGTTTCTGTAAATATTATTTATTCAACCAATACTTAACTATTTTGAGGAGCTTGTTTGTTTATTATCTAATTGTTCAATGAATATTACTTTTTAATAATAAAAGTCTATAAAATCTAAGACTACTCATGGTAAAAAGTTATAAAGTATCTGTTCAAATCAACTGCAATCAAATGTAAAAACATTACAGTTGCTTACTGCCTCCGCAAATATTATTCCATCGAACCAATATTTGACTATACTTAATAAGTTAGTTAATATCTCTGAATATTCCTCTGTCTTTCAGTAGCCATTTTTTATAATAATACACATTGCAAGCATTTCCCTATTACCTTTATATTGTGTGCAGAATTAATATTGAATGAAACACAAAAAACATAACCACAGAAAGAGTGCACTTGTTCTGCAGAAAACAAATAATGGCGTTGTTGCAGCTTAGTTAATATGTTTATTGTACACTTTCTTAAGTTTCATTCTCAACGAACCCAATGATTTCTTCTTTATAATAGAAGAAAAGTTTGTTGGGGGGAAGAAAAAGCATAATTAATCATCCCAAGTCTCTGGATCGTGATATTTAATTGCCTACGCGTTAACTTAAACTCGGTGCGTGCTCTTGCCCAGCCTTCACTCAAATGGAACAAGCCTTCATAATAATCAGAACTTGGGTACCTGAAAGTTAGTGGCACGAAATTTAATAAGGAACTTGCCGAGGAAAAAAATGAGTTTCCGTTGTTGGAATTTATGGATGTAAAGTACTAATATGCATATGTTTCACCAGTGCATGAAGAAACAGGACGTTGTGCGTACTTTAACCCTTTGAGGCGCAACCCTTTACCAATGCTGAAAAAAGGGCAGCCGTTGCCACCGCTCTACTTAACTACCAGCAAGATGGCGGACGATCGAAACGTTCATCGTGTGCCACAGATCTAAAGACCCTTTTTTGACGCAGCTGGCTGTTGGTAGTTAAGTCGAGCGATGGCAACGGCTGCCCTTTTTTCAGCATTGGGCAATCTATCCAGCTGTTCTCGCATTCTTCCATTTTTCAGCAGATGTCAGTGCTGTAAAAAATAATCGTGACAATTTTTTTTTTTTACGGGAAATGACGTGCTAAAAAGTAAATGATTCTCGTGGAGCTATGCCACCCGCAACTATTTTTATAGAAATCAAATCTATTCTTCCTGACTGGCAACAGTCAAAACGTCAGAGTTTGGTGTTCCCAGAGCGGGAACACTGAGCGTTAAAGGGTTAAAAAATGCGAAATAAAATAAAAAAAAAAACTAAGCAAGCTGATTAAAAAACAGGTTAGCGTGCATTTCAATGGATTTCGCAAACATCCCAAAAATTTTAGTTCATTACACAAACAAATATCAAATGATAAGTTGTGAGGTGTTAAAAATTCAATTACCCAGAGTATACGGTGCCTGTCATAAATATTAAAATTTTCTTGATTTTAATTCAAAGCAACTACCTACTTGAAATTTTATTTAAAATAGAACATTACGGTTATAATTATTTTATTATTTTGTGACACAATTTAGCTAAAACTACATCTCACACACATAGCTCATCTGCATGCTAACTTATTTTTTAAGTGCTCATTTTTAAAAGTCTTTTAACCATTAAATTCATCAACATACTTTGATGAAATATTTCTTTAAAATAAAACTCATCATCGTATGGCACATTTCTGAATAGCAGGTTCCAAAAAGTAGTGCAATGTGTAATTAATGTTATGCGAGGGAAAAAATAAAGAAAGGAAAATAAATTTGGAAAAGAGCTTGTTACAAGACTATTCCATTTACATCGTTAGGTTTACCGGAAGTAAGTTACTATCCCAATTCTGTTTAACTGTTTTCTAGCCTACGCATTTCGAGTTTTTCCCACAAAGAAACATGATTTACATTATAATGATTTTCTCTTACGTTCGATTTAAATTATATTCTGGCGGCAATACGAACAATTATTTCCAGATTACGAGGATAGTGGACACAGTATTGTAGGGGACTCGTGCTACAACGGGATTTGTCTTGCGCAAATTGGATATTACTCGAGTTTTTCACAAGTAACACATCCGATATTTTTCGCTAATATTTTCTTGCTCGATTTCGCTCGATTATTTTTCGCACGATATTTTTCGCTAACAGTTAGAAGCGCCAGTAGAAATGCGGAATACAATATTATTCTGTACAGTACAGTGCAATTATAGTATTATTACAGCACTGTGTCATCCTTCACAGTAGTTATTATTGCTGCACTTTATTATCATTACTGTACACTGTACGTACAGTACTGTACTTTATGTTTCTCTCTTCTACTGATAATACATTTTTGTGTCCCGCAGTGGCCTGGGCGCTAAACTCCGTTCCCATAAGAACACGGCAAGTGAAGCAGCATCCGGCTTGGCCAGTGCTTGGGAAGGTCAACTCCCTCTCGGCTCGACTGCTGTGGGACCGTGTACACTAATGGGAGCTGGTGCACGTAAAATCCGTCGTAGCTCCAATGTCCTCCATGTTTAACGCTACCTCTGGGGGTGCCGATTTCAGGGGAGATTGGTCCCTCCTCTGGAATTGGTTCAAAATTAGGGGACCCCGTCCTAAAAAGGTCTTCCTTCCACTGGGGCACACTCTAATGGAAGCCGCACCATTCGCCATCCCTTATCGGTGTAGTTCGTAAAAATCATGTGGTTTTGGTACGCAAGTGCAAGTAAACTAATTAAGTCATGCACTTCAAAATTGTTAGAATGTCTCTTTACAAACGGTACTATACATCGTAATAAACGATAAATCTTTATCAGTTGCGAAACTTCCAGAAAAAATTCTTAAAAATCGAAAAATTTAGCAGGATGTATGACTCTTCGAAAATTTTTGTAATACAATTCCATGTGGAAGAATTTTTTGCGAAAGTTCTATAAAAGGCACCGTTGTTTCATTTATTACGATGGGTAGTATACCTCAGAAAGAAAAATCCTGATTTTTTTGAGCCTCTGGCGCAATTATTTTATTTTAATTTGTGTGCCTAGACAGTGGGGGAGATTTTATTTTTCCGAACTACACCCTTATGGCAAGGCTTTGGCATCGCTGTGGTTGCTAGAGGGGATTAGAAACAGCCACAACAACATAAATTTGTGCTTTTACAATACTGTACAGTGCTGTGCAGTATTATGTTGAATAACACTACTTTTTTTAACACATTATTTATTCATTACTTTATGTGGGAAGTGGTAATAGTATAGTTAGTGAACGGCTTAAAACAGTTTGAGGGGTGATTATTAGTGTCTAAAACAATTGTGTAGTTTGTGCTTAAAAAAGTCGTATAGATGCCCTATTTTACAATGCAAAATTTTCACTTCCGTGAGGGATCTTGGAACGTACAACTCGAGTAAGTCAAGACTCCACTGTAATTATATATACATATAAAATTATTAATGTATATATTTCTTCATAAAATACATTTAAGATATGTTTTGTTTAGGCAAAAGTCAAATTTCTCCTATTTCAGTTTTAAAAATAATAGATTAGTACACATATTAAAAAGGGATGCATAGAAATGTTAAAAGCAGCCAGCTGTTTCGATTTTAAAGTTCTTCAGCGCCAGCTTTATTTCAAAGGTGATGAAGGGTCTCCTTGTAAAACTTCATGCTGCTAATATAACTGTTTGCACATTTTTATACACCTGTTTTCGGTTTTTGCTCTAATTTTACTGCAAAAAGTATCGCCATATCATTTTATAGATAACAGATTGTTAAATTAAACTATTCAGAACAAAATGCATCACCTAAAATTAATATAATTATTGTTGTTATTACCTGGAGGGGAAATGTAATGACTTTTAAAAAATAGATTAGTTTTATATTAAAAAAAGATAAGAGAACGTTGATTTACATGATACCTGTTTTAAACACCTGTATACTTTAAACCGGCACACATTTTGCAGACCCAGAAAAGGTTAACACCCTCTCAGTAACAAAGAGCAATATCAGAGAGTAAATTGGGAAATGGAAAATGGAAATAACAGATTACAGGATATTATTCCGTCAAGTTCTGACGGGTGCCAGCTGGTTTCTATATAATTTTAAACTGTGTGCCCTGATCATCACTATCATTGCACACGTGTTATTGACATCGATGTCCAACAAATGAAATAGCTCGCTGAATGATCTGGCAGAACAGTTAATACAGATAAAACCAATTCAGGGTTTCTACAGACCTGGAAAGTCAGGGAATATCAGCGAAAGTCAGGGAAATGAGTTCTGGTCAGGGATTTGGGAAAAAAAGTAGGGAAATTAGAAGAAATTGAAGAAAGGTCAGGGAAATGCAAGAAGAAATTGAAGAAAGGTCAGGGAAATGCAAGAAAAAATTGAATTTTGTCGCAAAATCAAGAAAATATTTGCTGTTTGAACCTAATTGTAGCAATTGTTTTATTTTCATTTCCTCATTTAACCTTATAAATAATTTTAAAATGTGTCTTTTATGAGCATATCTTGTGCAGTTGAAACATACTTAATTTTATCCTAAATTATTATCAAACAGGGTTTTTTTGTTAGAATCCAATGATGTCAAATAAAATTCTTTATATTAATTTTATTATTATTATTATTATTTGTAAAAAAAAGGGCAAAATATATAAAAAAGTTATTAATTAAAGGATGTAATATTAAAAATAGAAACGCAAAATTCGGGAAAACACACTAGATAAAAAGTCAGGGAAGAGCGTGATAGATGCCAGGGAAAAGTCAGGGATGCAAAAGCTGTGAAATCTGTAGAAACCCTGCAATTTAAGGACTTATGATAAGGTAATTTCTTACTTCGGTTTGATGAGTAATTGAGCATCTTTTCCCTCAAGACGCAAAACTCAATAGAAATTTAATGACCCATATTTTAAATTGAAGGATTCACTTTTACTTAGACCAAGCTATTATTTAAGAAATCAAATTCTGGACTCGACCTCCGCTCCCTACTTTAAACATAGAAATCGTCTCCGACACTGGTAAACTGATAGTTTTTTAATAGAGAAAAGTGTGGAGGGGGAGGAGGGTAATCTTTGATGATTTTTAATATTCATCCCTATTTAAATTATTAAAAACTGATGGGTTTTAAATAGGGAGCAGGGACGGGCGCGCGCGCGGGGGGGGGTGATCTTTGATGATTTTAAATATATCCGTTCCAAATTCTAAGCGGTTCCCCCCCCCCATGTTTGGGAGAAAAAAAAAGCGTTTCTGTGGCCGTTAACCTAATCGGTTTGAAAAAAGAAAAAAAAAACTTACACATTCTAAATCAGATAGAGAAGCGCATTTCCAAAATTTTGCACGTGCATGCAAATTTTTTTTTAGAATCGGGCTCTTGATTTAGTTAAAATCGCATGCTGGGATTTCAAAAGTGTTCCAGAAAAGTTTCAACGGAGGAAGGAGAGTCCCGAATGATTTTAGCACCTTATTTATGTACTGCAAAAGTGTAATAAAGAACTCCCAGAAAAACCGAGTGTAATAAAGAATTTATTACATTAAGTTTCTGTACTGAAAAGTTCTGTCCTACATAAAATTCAAACAAATAAATTTTCAACAAGTTCTGAATTACAATTAAGCTGTGTTGAAGCATAGGACCTCATGTTTGTTAAATTTTAAAGCGAGAATTTTATAGATAATTGTTTTTCCTTTCAAGAAAAATGGCCACCATCCCCCTTTTTTCACGTCTACCCTCCTTGGATGATTCTATATTCGAAATGTTCTGAAATCGATTTTTAGGTATTCGTCTGTGTTGTATTTTACATTAAGAATTTTATGGAAATTTCTCTTGTTCAGGAATGGAAACAAACATGTACTCAGTTTTCACAAAATCCCCAAATCTATGAAAAAAAAAAAAAAAAAAAAAAAGTACTTTGACGCCTGTGACTATGCTAAATTTTATTTCACTCGCTTCAGGAGTTTATATGTTGTTTGAACAATCGAGAAATATTTTCACATTTTGAATAAATTTTCGCAAAATCTCAAAATCTATTCAAAATATTTTTAAAATTCGACACTTATAGTTTCAGTTGAGTAACCACCTATCATGTCCCTAAATTTCATATTATGCGTTTTAGTCATTACGGCGAGATGTTCAAACAAATATGTACGCATTTTGAAAGAGTTTTCGCAAAATCAAACGATTTTTTTTTTTTTAATTCGATGTGTATAGTTTAAGTTGAGTGACCGCCTATCATGACACCTAATATAGTTTCATTAGCTTTCGTTTTTATTACGTGATGCGCGAACATAAATCTACGCAGTTTGAAACGATTTTTGCAAAATCTTAAAATCTAATCAAAATTTTTTAAAAATTCGACACCTACAGTTTGAGTGACCGCCGACTGAGTTGTATGGTGGGTAAAGCACCGTACTCCGGTTTCGGGTTCAACTACCGGCAGCCGGGGTTCGATCCCCGACTGGGCGTGGTTGTCATTGTGTCCGTCCCTTTATAGGGGGTAACGCTGACAGCCCACTGGGTGCCCCAATAATAAAATGGTCACACCTTCCGGCCCTTGTAAGGGACAATACCTAAGCGGCAAGTTGCCGCCCGTTATGGAAAAAAAAAAAAAAAGTTATAGTGACCACCTATCATGTCACAAAATTTCATTTCATTCGCTTCAGACATTTTTACGTGATGCTCCAAAAAAAAAAAAAAAAAAAAAAAAAAAAAAGCGTCTCGGGACAGAAAGACAAACTTTGTTTTTTTCTTTTTTGACGGTCATACTGATAGAAATCGCAAAATTCTTGAATTCCAAGTAATGTACGGACAAAAGTCTAATGTTGTTTACATAGATATTTACGAGCAAATTCGATTCTTCTTTTACTAATTTTGCATATCTTTTCAATAATTTGACAAAATCTGTGAAAGAAAAAATATAATGAAATAACAGCGTTCCGGAAGGTGGAGCAATCTTCCCCCCCCCCAACCCCGCCCCGCCCCCTACTCTTTTGAATTGGTCACTGAACTCACACCTTCGTGTAGGCACAACTTAATTTATATTTGCCAAAAGTGGACCCGCGTTTTATTTTTGACTTTCAAACCAAACCAGAGAGCCTGTTTAGTTTCAAATCACGTGCGGAACAACCTAAAAGCCGGACTGGACACTGCCAGTCTCTTAAGTCACAATGAATGGGAATAGGATAACGCCAGACATAAATTTAAATAAACAAAGTACTTTGCATTCGCTTAATTGAATGACATGTTTTACGTGGAATTAATAAGTCATTATTTGTATGCGAATAAAATTAGAAATAATAATTTTAAAAAATACTCATGCATAAATGCTATTCAAAGAGAATTATTATTTCTGTCTTTAAAAAAAAGTTTTCTTTTTTTAAATGCAGCTTTGATTATGGCTTTTAAAGAAACACAGGAAACTGGCAGAATGTGAGGTGCTTTTAAAAAGGGAAAAGTCTTGTATTGTATAAGATGAGTAAAGAGTAGTTATATAATATATATACTATATATATATATTAATTAGTTTTTCTCGCTGTTTCAAAACGTCTTTAAAAAAATTCAATGAAACTTTCTCGAATATTCACTTTCATCACTATAAAAGTTGAAACGTTTTGCGTTGCAAATATTAGGACAACTAAAACTTTGATTTAAAAAGAAATGAAAATTAAAAACAGTTATTATTAAAGGCAGTTTTCCTTATAGAAAAGCATTGAGGTGAGCGTTTGCCCCAAAACGGAATCTTACTCGCAAACTTTATACACAAAGGACAATAAACTAATTGTGTCAGACTCGAAAAAATTCAGAATGAATCTTCATAAGCTTAATAAATTACACAACAGTGTCCTTAATGAAACTATCTGATAAAACATTTTCAACTTGGAATTTGCACAGCAAAAATTTTTGAATAGTGACACATCTTGCTAAATTTTCGATTAAAAAATGTTTAGCTGTAATTTTCGTACCTGATACAGGTTTATCATTTATTTCGGTGTATAGTACAGATTGTAAATAGTTATTATAAAAATTCTAAAATGCTTGACATAATTAGTTTATTTGTGTTTATATACTGAAATCATAAGATTTTTTTCGAAACACACCGTTAAAACAAACTTTTAAAAACTGAAAATTGCACACCTGCCATCTCCAGCACCTTAATATTCATATGTCTTATTGTCTGCTTGTCATCAATCGAGCAAAGTTGGGCAGTATAGCAAATGCATGTATTTCAAATGCATTTTCAATGTATATTGTATTTTCAAAATACTGAAAATACATATTGTATTCTGTGGCAAATTAATCATAACACCACAGATTGGTTGACTGGGATGTTTGAAAGAAAATTATAAAATTGGTGGTATTCACTTTTCCGCCCTCTTGATATAATTTATGAGCTTTAACTATTCAAGTATTACACGTAACTGAAGAGATGTTAGGGTCGCTTATGACTTTTAAGTTCAACTAAACAGGAAAAATTAAATTTTTTCACTCTTCTGTTTAAAACGGTATAATTTTATTTGGTCTAGGAATTTTTCTATATTGCTGGTAACTGTGTTTTACCAGCAACTGTGTGAAGCCAAAAGAAGTATAAACATGATTGTGTATTATTATTTCGAATTTTCTGGGGCAGTAGAACTGGGGTCTCCACCTTCAACTGAAAATTTAGTCTTTTCTCGATTAACAGGAGTCGATCCAGGAAATTTTTCAGGGTCCCATTTCGTGAAAAATGCTTATTTTTGTCAATTTTCAATAAAAGTAACTTTTTTTGTTAAAGTAATCGACGAAGCAGATAACTAAATACAGGATAAAGTGCCAATGAAAGGCCGTTTTAATCGATAGTATTTTTGTGAAGGGGCCGCAAAACGGGCTCAATTTTTGTCTGCATCGACCCCTGATTAAAATACTTCAAAATTTTTAAATGTATTTTGCGTGTATTTTGAAAATACATGTAGTTTGTATTTTGTATCGAAAATACATTTTCGATGTACTTTGCCCAACTCTGCGGATCAAGTGCATCAGGAAGTCTTCCGGATTAATCCGATCATTACCGCTGTTGTCACCTGGCGACCCCAGAAAAGAAAAGAAATCGGTTTCATTCTCGTTTTATTTATTAGCCATTTTATTTTCGAATTAATGGAATCTCGTTCCTTTTGTCGTCTTGCTTAATTTGCGAGAAGGACGACTGCGCAGAGAGAATCGGGCTCGTTGAAGAAAGAGTGGTTGGTGGATGCCGAATGAAATTTACGACGTCCTGAATCTGGAAGGGAAGAAGAAGAAGCATGCAGCGGGGGTAATTGTGTGGCAAACGTGAGGTCAATGTTTGATCTATGCACGTTGATTGTTTCCTGAATGTGTAATTGCTCGCCAGCATGCTGTGTTAAGTCGGAGAAATTATTACGGCATTGATGCAAAATTTCGACGGAGGTGTTTTACTAAGTAAATCAAAAATGTGTGCCCCAAAAATTAAACACTAATGAAATAATTGATGGTCGCTTAACCCAACAGTGCATACTGTAGCCAATTGGCTACACTCATTTTTTTTTTTTTTTTTTTTTTTTGTAGTAATAAAAAGAAAATACTGTAGTTTTTGTCTAAAATATGCATTTAAAATAAATGTAAGATCTCATGGAAATAAATTTTAGTTTTTAAAATGTATGCCAGCATTAGTTTTTGAGCAAACAAGCATGGATTTATAACAAGTGCATCCAGTTCACTGAACAAATTTTAGCCGAATTTTTAATTGCTTCTAAATGAAAGTAAACGCAAAACTATTAAAACATGGTAATATTGGGCTATATTACTTTCTTCGATTTTAAGAGAGCTATAGGGTGGACATTCGTATCTGAATATTTTTCCTAGCATAAGTAAATCTAAATGAAGCTGCGATTTTATTTTCTATCCATTTTAAAAAATCATGCATTGTAGGGTTAATACAATTTCTTCAATTTTTTTTCAACAATTCTTACTGCCAATATTTTTGCGTTCATAAAAAGATTGACTTTCGGCACATCTTGTGTGTGTGTGGCCGCAAGATGCCATTTTGATTGAATAAGTAGAAATTACAATCTTATTACTCAATTTGTATCAATTATTTCCGCACCAGGGTACCTTAACAATAACAAAAGTAGTTTCGATTGTTCCAACAAAAGTTTTGAGCGTAAGTATTAAACGAAATCAAGTGGTCGTAATTACTCTCATTTTTTTGGTGTGTGTGTGTGGGGGGGGGGGGGGGACTTACGATCACCCCCTTAAATTTCAAGCAAATAATTCTACGGAAACAAATTTTTACGGAGGTGTTCTTAAAAGGTCAAAGTTTTCCCTAATAATGAAAATTTTCCCTACAAATGAAAGAGTTTAAAATTAACGAAGTTTAAATTTGCAAAAAGTGATCGTAATTACCCTAACTGACACTATACCCCAGAAAAAAATTCAAATTTTACCGAAAAGTTTATTCATCTGTACGTGCAATTCATCTATACACGTGCAATATATTACACTGAGTTGAAACTTGCAAAAGTGGTCGTAATTACCCCACATGACCCTACATCTTTAGAATATTGGCAATACTGACAGTAAAATTCTTCTTCTTCTTTATTATTATTATTATTATTATTTAGGTAAGTGCAGAAAACTGTGATTGTCTTTCTTTTGATCTTCTGCATAATACACGTTCAAAGTAGTACCTAACGTAACCTATTATTTGTGTGTGTGTGGTTGGGATGGGGAGGGGGGGGGGGAGGTTGATAATGGTTTCTGCCTAATAGCAGGTTTAGTCCGGCATTGCTGCAACCGAAAACAATGCATGCAATTAGAACACCTATGCTGATCGAAAACTAATAATCACTTAGCAGGAGTGTTATTGTGCAGTTTAAGGAAGTTCAGTTTAAAAGGTTCTTCCAAAATAGATTAGATGCATTTAAAAACCGGATTTTGAGTTTACTTTCTGTTTTTGAAGCCTGAATCCACTTAAAAGAGTGAATCTTTTTAACCCGAATTCACCTGCATTATTTATGTGTATCTTAGGTTATTTTCAATCCAGGTTATAAAAGAGCGTTTCTCGTGTATTTATGAAGTTTTATTATTTCTTTCCGAAAGTAATAATAAAAAAATAAATAAGTAAAACATGCATATTTATTTTTATTGAATTCACTAAGAGTTGCATGCATTAGTAAATAAATAGAAAACAAACTTTAAAAAAAAAATAGAAATAACACACAGCTGTCCGAGTTAACTCGAAGAATCTTGTCCACGTGTGTGTAATTATTGGCGTAAATTTAAATGTAACATTAGGGATGAGGGGGGGGGGATGTTTCCTATTGTAGAAAATATTTTCAAATAACAGGTGATATCTGAATTTTTATGAATTAACTGCTCCCTGCCAGATAGTCAATTACGACAATGAGTGTAATTGTGACATACTTTGAAACATTTATGCAGGTTTCTTTTAATTATGTTTTATTTAATTAATTTATTTATTTTGACAAAATCGTACTGCAAAATTTACTGAAGCACAACACACTTAGCAAATATTTAAAAGCTTTTTTAAAGGATGTTGCATAGCTCAAATTTACAGACTGTAAAAGTGCGCAGTGCAGCTTGTCAAGTGACTATCTGACTTATTTCAGAGTCTCTGGCGTTACTTAATTACACTTAAAACTGTTCAGGAGCAGCAAGTTCCTCACCCCCCCCCCTTTCTTTTAAAGCAAATTGCACTTTACTCACAACTTGAGAACACATTTAAGTAATATATCGTCAGGGTTTATCGAGACGACATGAACTGTGGTTTCCAGTGTCGTACCGTTTTAGCCTGTTACAATCAACTGAAAAATGTTAGTAACATAAAGCAATAAAGTTGATAACATATGATATACATACTCTTTTTGCTCTATTTTTTGTTCACATCATTTCACAACCATATAACTATGGTAGAAAACAAAATAATAATTGTTATCGAAATGAGGAGCTTTAAAAGCTGAAAAAATGTAAGTGTCAGTTCTTAATTGACTTATTTTAAAAAAAAAAGGGGGGGGGATGTTTCCTTTTTGAACCAAGAATCGCTTTAGATAAGCGACTCTGTAGGGTATAATTTTAAAATTTTCTTTCATCCATTTCTCTCTGCACGTAAGAATAAAATACTGTAAAAGATTAAAAGAAAACTTCCAAATTAATAGCATTAAAAAGCCTTGTGAGATAACATTCGCGACCCCGTTATCTTTCCTTCCTCATTTTACGTTGAATTCGTTTTGTTTGGGGTACATATGACTTAAAAAAAAAAAAAAAAAAAAAAAAAAAAACATTTTTGAGAGCTTTTAACGCTTGACCCTGTTATCTATCCTTCCTCATTTTACTTTCATTTTGTTTGGAATGTATGACTTTTTTTAACCCTTTAACACGCAGTGTTCCCGCTCTGGGAACACCAAACTCTGATGTTTTGACTGTTGCCAGTCACGAAGAATAGATTTGATTTCTATCAAAATAGTTGCGGATGACATAGCTCCACGAGAATCCTCTACTTTTTAGCACGTCATTTCCCGTAAAAAACTGTCACTATTATTTTTAAAAGCCTTGACATTTGCTGAAAAATGGAAGAATGCGAAAACAGCTGGATAGATTGCCCAATGCTGAAAAAAGGGAAGACATTGCCATCGCTCGACCTAACTACCAGCAAGATGGCGGACGATCGAAGCGTTCATCGCGTGCCACAGATCTAGATATCGTTTTTTTTTTTTGACGCAGCTGGCTGTGCGGCACGGCTGCGTCAAAAAAAGGATCTGTGTCTCTAGATCTGTGGCACGCGATGACCGTTTCGATCGTCCGCCATCTTGCTGGTAGTTAAGTCGATCGATGGCAACGGCTGCCCTTTTTTCAGCATTGGGAAAGGGTTGCGCCTCAAAGGGTTAAGTCATTTTCGGAGACTTTTTTGACATTTTCCAACAAAATCCAAAAGTGTTTTCGATTTTCCGATTGTGCATCTATCTGTCCTAGCTAAGCTCTGTGATTTCGCTTTGGTTTAGGAGAAAGACAGTTCACCGAGATCTATGTCTGTTTTAGGCCTTAAGATCATCTTATTATAATCTAATTATTAATATTAAGATCATCTAATTATTAATATTAGTTAGAGCACGGAGTTGGTCCATGGATGTATGTATTTGTTGAAATATTGCGATGCAAAAAATGAACTTTGAAGTTAAGATCATCTTTATTTCAAAGTACATTTTATTTTTATTTTTTGGGGGGGGGCTGGGAGACCCAAAGAATTTGAAGACTTTTGAGACTTTTCGGACTTTAATGGCATAATTAGTTAAATAATAAAATTTTATAGATAGTCATTGTGTTTCAGGGCATTTCAGAGATGCTCATCTGTCTCAAACAAAGCAGTATTAATATTATGTTAGTGTAGATTACAAAGATATATCCTTTGAAAATAGCGTACAGCTTAAAAGTTTTTTGCACCGGGTTAAAAAAAAAATTCAAGGGTTCAGGTTTTAAGGATCCTTTGAAAATAGCGTACAGCTTAAAAGTTTTTTGCACCGGGTTAAAAAAAAAAATTCAAGGGTTCAGGTTTTAAGGACAGTGATTAAAATAAATACTTTAGTGTTTTATTTTCGACCTGTAGCTGTTGCAGCACAAAACACGCAGAGTTTTGATACTTTTTATTTCTAACAGTTGATGCATGGATTGTCGTAGAAGAATATGCCATATTCTTTTCCGCTCCGACATTTATAATGGGATGAACGAAAGTGTGTGTCGTTTTCAGACGATTCTGTCTTTAATTTGTTATTCTACCCCCATTGGCGTAGCCAGGATTTTATTTCGGGGGGGCTGGGTATCAAATTGTAAGCTAAAGTTCATTTGTAAGCTAAATAAAGGGTCCCATTTCGGGGGGGGGCTGCAGCCCCTCAGGCTACGCCCCTGTCTACCCCTGTGTGCTCTTGTGCGAATTTGATATTATATTCTGTACATATTTTCTAAAACACGGCGTTTACACACAAATGAATAAATAAATCTTTATTTATTTATTTTATTTTGTTTATTAAACATATTAGAGGCAGCGCTCCGCCATTGGTGTAACTGAGTAATTTCCTGTTAGGCTTCATTTTCTATTCTTGCCATACAAAATTTAATTTTTCTAGAGTGGGCTAAAATCTTTCTAGGATGGGCTTAGCCCACTTTAGAAAGCTCCGCTTATTGGGATGCATTAGTTAAACCATCTTATTTACAAGCATGTTCTCTTAAAAATCTTAACAATGGATAGATCTGTTTTGCATAATAATAAGCATAACAAGCATAACGAAGGAGCCAATTTATTATCTGTTTAAATAATTTATACAGTTCTCTGCATGTAAACGAAAGGATATAAACTATTATGACGTTTTGTTGCATTGCTATGTGTTGATACTGCAGACATCATTTATGCAGTTGTATTTTTAAATTAAATAACAATGCCTTTTCCATTCGTTTACTACTATTAATACGTCGTTCCCTTGTACATAGTAATCAGAACGTCACTTTGCCGTTATTCTCAAACGCATTAAAATAGATAACATCCTTTTAAAACAGTGCTGATAAACTTTTCTTTATGCCTGGAATCTTCTTTACGATACCATTGACCTCCTGTCTTGAGGTACAAACCTCTAATTGTTCCCGATTCTAGTTTATGAAGAAAAAAGAAAAGAAGATAAAAACACAAAACTGCTGCCGTTTATTGTTAATCCCCGCTTTATTCATATTGCATCGTCTGCTGGCATTGTTTTTTTTAGCATAACTATTACCTTGATTTTCGGCTGTAATTATGTTTTGCTTGTCGCCAGGAAACTTCATTAGCGTCAATTAAGCCAGATTCGATGGTATCACTTGAAGGTATTGGTGTTACTCGATGTGCTCAAAACCTTCCTGGCGGTTCTTTCTAGTTGCTTGGTGAAATCGTCTCATGGGGTTGGTTTTAAGAGGAAAACTTTTTATTCTCCTTATGGTTAACCATACGTGGTTTAACAACGCAGATATGTCGTTACTAATAACGTTAACTATTTGGGGTCCCCTTGCGAAATTTTTTTCTAGGTCCTTTTTCAAATAACATTTTGAAAACACTTAAAAACATTAACACGTGAACGTAAGAGTGGTTCTCACGCATGCCACATCATCATTCATCACGCATGCCATTGTATAAAAGCAATCGCACGTACCCAGTGGTTTGAAAAAAAAAAATTGGTCAGTTTTTGTTGAAAAAGTGCTTAAAATACGCATTATAGCACGTCAGCGCGATACTTGTTTGATCTTCGGAACGTGTTGGTTAGTGGGGATCACGTATGCAGTCTTGGACATACTCTCATAAATTTACAGAGCTGAATCTCAGATGTTTCGCCCGAAAGTTCAGAGATCTACTTAACTTGTAACAAGAATGCTTCAAAAAATTCTTCAAGTAAAGAACAGTTAAGAAAAACAATTTCGGTCAGCAGAGAATAACCTTCAGTAAAACTGAGCATTCGAAGCATATTAGATATCCTCTCAAGAAGTTTCATTTAACCCTTTAACGCGCATTGTTCCCGCTCTGGGATCACCAAACTGACGTTTTGACTGTTGCCAGTCACGAAGAATAGATTTGATTTCTATAAAAATAGTTGCGGGTGACATAGCTCCACACGAGAATCCTTTACTTTTGAGCACGTCATTTCCCGTAAAAAAATGGTCACGATTCTTTTTAACAGCACTGACATCTGCTGAAAAATGGAAGCATGCGAGAACAGCTGGACAGATTGCCCAATGCTGAAAAAAGGGCAGTCGTTGCCATCACTCGACTTAACTACCAGCAAGATGGCGGACGATCGAAACCTTCATCGCTTGCCACAGATTTCGAGACCCTTAATAATGCGTGCTATAATGCGTATTTGACCAAAAAAGGGTCTCTAAATCTGTGGCACGCGATGAACGTTTCGATCGTCCTCCGCCATCTTGCTGGTAGTTAAGCCGAGCGATGGCAACGGCTGCTTTCAAGATTGGGAAAGGGTTGCGCCTCAAGAAATGCTTCAGTTATTCGTTTTGCTAAAGTGCATGCTTTGTGAGCTTTAATTTTTAAACCGTGTACAGGTAAAGCAAGATACGGAATTGTGTTTGAACGCATTTTTGCAGAGCCAACTCAGATTACTTGTAATTTTAGTTCACCAGAACCTGGAAGTTTTACCAGTATTAAAGCACAGCAAAGTTTTAAACTGCAATTTTAAAAGAGGTATTTTTCTGGAAAGATATATATTAATGACTATGTCATTTTATCTTCCACCCCCTTTTTTGAAAATTGTCAAAAAAAAAAAAAAAAAAAAAAAATTATCCCAAAAATGCGACATAAAAGTATGCGACATGATTTTACATATATTTAAATATTATTAGTTCACAACAGCTTTAATCTATTGTTACACTATTTCGTAAGCTGTAGAATATGCATCACATGTATTTTTTACATATATTTAAATACTATTAGTTCACAACAGTTTTAATCTATTGTTACAATATTGCGTAAACTGTAGAATATGCATCACATGTATTTTTCTATAAATAGGTTACAATCATAAAAATTTCAACATAGAGTTAACAGGCGAAATGCACGAAAGATGAGAGATAAAATGACATAGTCAATTAATATCTTTTTAATATGGCAATAATGAAATTAAAAAATTGGGGGGGGGGTTCAGGGGGGTCGCCCTGACGAGGCTCGAACAGCCGAGTTATATATACATCAATGTTTCTAGTTATATCCCTAGATAGTCATTTAAATATATTTTTATTCTTATTACTTTAATACTTTACTTATCTTACAAGCTTTTCACCGGTTTGTTAGTAGATTAGCTATTGCGTGATCAGGAGCTTAAACGCCAAACTAGTAACTGTTTATCTCACCAAAGGGGGTAAAAAAATGCTCAAGTGTTACAACAGTGACTTTTATAACGTTATGCCGCATATTTAAAAACCAGAAGACCTTGAAACGATGGAAACATCCAGATCTTGCGTGTTAATTGCTAATAAATTCTGAAGTCGTGAGTTCTTAAAAAGCAATCCAATGCAAAGAACTCTTTCACCGTACGTCTATCTTTAACGCAGTCAAAATTCTTCGTTTACAAAGCATTCTACATTAAGTGGCCGCAAGAGACAAAACATGATGGGAATTACGAGAAACTTGTTTCGTTTCTTTCTAGGGTTATTGCTGCAACGGAATTAATGCATTGGAATGCTTGGAAAGAACGATTTTTTTCTGCGAATTTTAATTGCAAGTATCGCCTGTTTACCACAGAAAAGTTAGTTTTTATTTATGAATTCATTTTCCAAGGAACTTTTTTATTTATCGAACTGTATTGCTATTCCCAAACAGAGTATGTTCCCATTAACGTACAAAGCGTGAACTCTATTAAATAGGCCAGCATCTTTTCTCGAAACTTCATTTCGGCTTGAGTGGATAGAACATGTCTCCAGCCAATCTACTAATAATAAAAAATAAAATAAAATTATTTCTAAATTTTATATTGAGTTCACTGTTTCCTATCTATGTTAATTTCTTTTTAAATTTCAAATCTTAATTTATCAGTACTTTAATAAGCTAAGGCATTCTGTTTATTTCTAATTCCGAAAAAAAAAGTAAGAAAGGAATAGAAATTAGTTTTTTGTGCGTACCTTTGCTTTAATCGAGTATGCGACTTATGGTGTTTGTCTCGTAAATATTCCCAATATTTCGTTATGTAAAAATTCTGTGCGCACCTTGACACTCTCTCCAACCATTCCAGCCTCTTTGAACCTCAGCGAAACAGTGGTAACCTCTACCTATTATGTAAACTCATTTCTTTTAGTAATTTACTTTCATTGAAAAGCTCACATCACATGCTCCCATTTTATTCAGTTGTAGCACTATCCATTAAAAAAGAAAAAAAAACTTTTAAAAACAATGTTTCTTCACTATATAAAGCATTCACGGGCCACAGGCATGAGTGCCCCGAACTTGTCGTCTTACTCTGTTTATCAGGCTCTCATATTTGGCTCCTAAGCACAAAAGCCATATTGACACGCCATTAACTTGGCTTCGAATCGGCTTATTTGGTTGTGTCTTTGGGCTTTGGGCCACAGATCTTCTGCCAATGGCAGCCTTGGTATGCTGTTCATCAGTTCAGAAAGGGGAAATTTCTCCAAATGCTTAGTTAGCTATTGGTGAAATTTTCTGCTCACTGGGAATCTTAGATTCAAATGCTATGTCTAATTGTATTTTATGTTAAGACTGATTTTAAAATAATCATATAAAAAATCATGAACGAACCGCTGTAAAGACCATAAAACTAAAGAAAAATTAAACGTAATAAGTAAAATAGCTTTTCGATTTGTAATAGAACAATATTTAATAGTAACATACTTATGCTTTTAATACTAACATAATTAAGTAAAAACAGCAAAAATTGTTCAGTAATTTTGATATAATTATTTGCCGTTTGAAAATTTTTCAATGCGTACACTGTGTTCACGTGGACAGGGCGCTTTATACATGTATATATTTTTTTCAATTTGAACTCGCACTACTTTCTCTAGAGCCCCACCACTGAAACAGGATACGACCCGCCGCTACAGAGAAATACCTAAATTTTACCATAAATTTACCAACCGACTTTTTAAAATATTGTTACAAAATCTTTCGTATCGTTTACTACAATACCACTAAATTAACAAGTCTTTCACATTAAATAATTATCTTTTTGATATCGTTCGTTTTCATTCCCATTAGCTGCAACTGGAACTACGGTCCAATGAAATAATTTTAATTCAATATACATTTGAACTCGGCCATAAAGACCTCGTTTATAACGACAACACTCTCTTAAAATTTCATAACATTCGATTTAATCACTCGTCTGTGAAGCAGAAACTCATAACGTTATTCGTTATAACTTTATGTACTCAGGAAATATGGTTCCTCAAATCGCGTTATGAACGTGTTCAACTGCTATATCTAACGTTCGTATAGTTCTACGGTTTGTTTGATTTTTATCAATAACTTTATTGTTCATTACCATATATTTTAACACTTTGTTATCATCGTGAGTTGGCTAAAAATTTCATTTATTCTTTTTCGTTTAGTAATTTGGTTTACAAGCTCAGTTCGGATCCCCTTTTGTATCAGCTGAGCTCATTTTCTACACTTAGGAACATTTTAAACCTCGATGTTTAAACTTTTGACCAGGACCCGATCACCGTCATGTTTGACAAAGAGCGAACAGAAATTTTTGGGCCTTTGCGCTAGATCATTCTTAGAGACATTGCAAAAAGACATTATCACTCATTAAGCTGTTTTCGGCACTTATAATTACACAAATAGGCATGGAATTTTAAAATACTATAAATGCATAACAATAATAAAGGGATATTAAATATTTCTGTACAAATAAATAAGATTTGTTTTCGTAACCATAGGAATTACTTAGAAAGTACAAAAGGGAGCAATTGCCTCCCCCTGATTCCTTATTATGTGCCCTATCTCCCAAAATACTTTATTGAAACAATTTAAATACACCCTGTATATTTACCCCCCTTACCCAATGTTACATGCCAATTTACGCACATTGTACGTAACTAAAAATCTCTGCAAATTATAAGCGTGTTAAAAATGGTATGAACGAAAAGATTTTGTTTATAATATATTTATAGTGGCTATAAAAATTCTTCTTGTTTATTTATTTTTGGAAGAATGCAAAACTTTTCACCTCACAATTTTGGGGGTCCTGACATATGTGGTAGCTTGGCAAGTGCCCCGATAATAAATAGTCTTTGCTTTTGATATCAAATCAATAAACGAGAGGTTATGCAAAGAAATCTTATTTTTCAGCGCGCGTTTACCTAGCGGAATCTTTAGAAAGTTGTACGTTTATCGTTACTCCGCAGGCTTTATGCCCCACTCCTCTGTAATAATAACACATAAGCGCCTATTAAAGTGCCATTAACGTCAGTATAGCTATCTCTTACTTTTTTTTCTCCATTTACTCTCCGTGATTTCGTGGTGTATTATTTTCCTGGTACTTACTCTCTGCTGTTATTCTCCATCTATCACAAAGAAAAATACACTTCAAAGTTTCATTTCACTTGGTCATGATTTCTAACTTGATACCAGGTATTATCGTCGTCTGGCAAGGCCGTAGGCATGGGACGGGGGTGTGGGGAACGAGCCCAAACACCCCTCCCAAAAAGGAGGGGGGTAGTTTTAAATGTGAATTAAACGCTCAGAAGAATAACTTTTTTTTCTTCTCACACTTAAAAAAAAAGTTAAAGCTTACTTCAATCTAATTTGAAAATACTTTTGTTAAGTACAGTGGTACTGCGATTTACGCGAACTCAGAGCTAAGCGATTTTCAAATTTCGTCGATTCGTCTTTTGTTTGTTTCCAAAATAACTTCGGTTTACGATTTTAATAATGTCGTGACGTAAGAGCAAGACTCAGCCTCCTCCAGTCCCTCGCACAAAAAATTATTCACCCTTCCAAATTATTTATGTAATTCCCATTCCCCGTTTATTTATTTATTTAACTGCTTGTTAATAGAAAATGATTGGGTAATTATAATTGTAAAGGTTCAAATAAAAAAATTGGAATTAATGATAAATTTTCGTTTGCAAACCTTCTTCGGGTGGGTCTGACCAGCGGCCGAACGCATAGCTCTCTTAAATGGGAGACCCCATCAGTGGCCGTGCGCATAGCGCTCTGAACTGGGAGACGGAAGGTGCCTGGTTCAAAACCAAGTCGCGTCCGCCGACCTAACCGTTCCGAATTTTCCGTGGTTTCCTCCGAAACGTAGCATAAATACTGGTTAGAAAACCTCTCTGCCTAGATACCATGTGTAGATAAACGGCCGTAATCCCACAACACTTTTTCACGTGGACATCCAAATCATGGCTATTTCGTCGGATGTGATTTCCTTCTCTTTCTTACAATAAAGGGGGTTCTGTTCTACTATAAATCATAATTCATCTCAGTCTAAAAGGCTCTGGTAAAAGGGGGGGGGGGGGAAGTCTGTGAAGACACTGCATCACTTATATTAGAATGATGTGTATTTTGAATGCCCCAGCTTAAGGTTCCTGTTTATCCTCGATGGCGCCCGCAAGTCCGCATGTGTCCTTGTAAATAATATCTGTAATTATCGTAATTAGTTGTTGGTGGAATTTTCGTGATGCTAACTTTTTTTTTTCTTCTTTTCCAGTCACTAGATTCTTGGGTTACTATTCACAACCTCAAGTTGCTGAGCGATGGTGGAATTCTAGACCCTGACGACAAGCTTAATGATGTGGCTGATGATAGGGAACAGGTAGGACCCTTCTTTCTTGTTTATTCGATTTGATTTCTTTACCCCCATTATTCTCACAGTAATATATATATATATATTTTAATGTTAGCCCACAAAAGAGATTCTCTTCCTGCCTTGCTTTGAAATGTATTGAATCAATGAAGTGAAAGAAAGCAAATAAAGGAACAAATAAATCCATTGGGTCATTTCAAAAACTCATTAAGTCGGGATATCACATTTTTTTTTTTTTTTTCAGAAATCAATAGAAGCTGTACAGCACACAAATACGCGAATTTTTATAGATTTTTTATTTATTTATTATAGTGTTTAAGCTTCAAAGCAATACCTCTGAGAGTGATAATCCAGGTGCTAGATCTCTCATGTGTAATTAGTTCATAATTGAGACTACGCATGGGGGGGGGGGGGGAGGACAACATTGTCCTGCCTACTAGGCGCTCCCCATAAGGAAATGGCAAATGTCCAACATCTCCGTCCCCCTCGCAGCGGTCAAGTTTACAGTAGGTTACTGACTTGGCCATTAGAAAGAAAAAAAGCTTCAAAGTGTGTGCATTATTTGCAATGTTTTTATTTTACTAACATTGAATTTAGAAAATATGTATGAAGGTTTTGAGACGATATGTTTTTCTGTCCTAACTTTTCCTGTAAATAAAATTTGTTAACGATGTAGATTAGTAATTTGTAGCTTTAGTCCTCCTACATGGTGCGCAACTAATAATGTGTGAAAATTGTTAATTAAAAAATATGACAGGCGTGAATTTGAAATATTGAAAGCAGAAGTTTTGGGACGATTTAGTTTTTCTAAACTTTTGTTGAATTTAATCGTCTTAATTTAACAAAATACAGTAATTCTTAGTATTTCGTTGCCCATTCTTTTGTTTACAGGATTGCACACATCGTCTGGGATGGAATTAACAAGGTTTTCTAAGGTGAGCCTAAAGAGTTTTGTCCATTCCGATTAAAGATCCTGATTGAGTTCTGCTTAAGAATGCTTCCGCGTCCCGACTTTCTTCCAATGTATTCCCAAAGATGTTCAATTGGATAGAGATCAGGTGACTGATCTCTATCCAATAACTTAATTTTCTTAGCTGAAAACAACTTTTCACCATTTTGAAAATGCGCTTTGGATAACTGTCCTGCTGAAACAAGAGGCTTCATTTTGGGTGCCTAAGGCAACCTATAACCTTACTAAAATGTTTTTATCTACATATGGATCCCTAATCCCGTTTCCTAGCTTTACTGTAGGACTTTGGTACCGAGGATACATTCCTCGGTACCAAAGATACATGGTGCCTTTTGGACAGCGAATATTACATCGGCCATAATTTTTAAACAAATTGAATTTCGATTCATCGCTCCTTTTTTTAAAAACAATTTTCAGTTAACATTTCACGCTCCTTAACACAGTTCAATCAGATCACACAATCCAGGGGTATCCATTAGAGATGAGACGGGCTCAGCCCGAGCCCGAAAGCCCGAGCCCGGGCCCGACTCGGGCTCGGGCTCTGTAATTCACGATTGCGTTCGGGCTCGGGCTCGTGAAAAATTTCTCCTTTGTTGAACATTATCCTTGAAACAGATTTTAAAAAGTGATTCATGGGATAAATAGACGTACTTATTTTAAAAAATAGCGGCACGGGGGACTAGAAGGTGTGTGAAGCTCCAAAATTTATTGTATCTTATTAATGAAGTAGTTAATTTTATTTGTCTTTAGCTGAAATTTCGGGCTCGGGCTCCGCTCCAACTTTAATAATATTGCTCGGGCTCGGATTAAAAGTCTTCGGGCTCGGGCTTCAAAAAATGAGCCCGAACTCATCTCTAGTATCCATGCTGCCTTATACTCGTAAAAAAAATGCCAAACGAATGGATGTTTCAGCAGAATAATGATTCAAAGCATACCTCCAAAATGGGGAAAATTTAATTTTCAGCTAAGAATATTCAAGTTTTGGATTGTCCGAGTGAGTCACTAGATCTCAATACAACTGAACACATTTGGGGGCACATCGGAAGTAAAGTTGGGACACAGAAGCATTCTTCAAAGTCTGAATTCCTTTAGGATTCTTTAATCGGGGAATGGGTAAAACTCCCTAGATCCACCTTAGAAAGCCTTATAAATTCCATGCCCAGACGATAAGCCGTCATCCTGAAAGCATAAGCATATGCAACTACGTACTAAGTGTTGTTGTGTTGCATTAAGATTGATTTCATCAAAAGTTAAGCAAAAGTAAAAAGCATATTACAAAATATGCGGACCAGCGGCCGCAATTTTTCGGAATTATGCGCCATCGATGAGGTAGTTTATTGATATTATGCGATATTTACAAAAATTTATTGAAATAATGCGGAAAAGTATAGGGAAATAACTACGTTAAAAAGAAAAGCGATTTTTAAATTTACAATTAAAAATAAATGAGTGTGTCGATGCACTAAAGTTTATTAAAATAAAGTGATGTTAGTCCGGCAGATGATGATTCCTTCAAACTTTGCCTCTGTTTTGTAAATATTTGGCCGCAAAATGAAATTGCGCTTTCACAGTCTACAGAATTAGGTAAAACCGAGAGTTCTTGCTTTCGTTTGAGTGTTAGTTCTGGGAACCTCTATGAAATAATTCCAAAATCTTCAAAGTTTTCAGAGGAGCATTCCTTAAGATATACTCAAGCGTTACTCAGCATACTCAAGCGTTATTCGTGAATCATCAAACCCTGGAATATTGTTGAAGACTTCATTATCAACATTCATGTTGGACAACTGATCTGGGTCGACCACTCGAGCCGATTTCATGAATTTCAAATCAGGTTGGGAAAACTCGGGTCCCGGCTTTGTGGAGACGTACATTTCTGGACGTTCAATTTCACTACTGTTTTGTGGCATTTTTTCCATCTGTGGTCCCGAATTGGGATACAAAGAGTCTCTGAAGAAAATACGTTTGAGAAAAAATTAAGAAACAAAAAGTTTACCGAAAAATGCGATGTTATGGGGAAAGTTGTAGTTTATGCGGAGAATTATAAATTATGGAAAATTTGCTGATTTTTTGCATATTGTATAGGACCCTACATATTACAAGATAAATCACGTTGAACATGCATCAACTACAAAACACTTTATAAGACAATCTTATTTACACACTTACCACAATTTAACGAATTGTCAACCTAATCATTGACGCAACAGTTGCGTCTCTGCAGTGATCGAAGCGAACCAAGTTGAAACAAGCAAGTCAGACAGGGAATTAATCAATGTCCTAGCTCTGCTCTCAGCCTCCATAGCTAAGAACCATACTGATATTATGATATTAGTTTTATATTATTCTATATTCTAAGAAATATCAGTTTACACTTCCTATGAAAGAACATAAACCATGCAAATGACAAACTTTTAACTTAAATAACATTATGAACCACTATATGCAAGGTCCTTTTTGCCGGTTTCTATCATGCAAAAGTTCTCTGCATACTGATAAAATAAAATTTTTAACTATAAAAGAAACATTAAAAGTATTAACCATTCTAATGACATACAACTGATGTACCTCTCATAGAGTATTTAATTTCTACCCTCAAAATGCAGTAAATTTTCTGTTTTCATACTAAAGTAAAATGTCTGCCTGTTGCATTGCTGAAACTCGTATTTTCTACATTGTTGTCATTATGTCAAAATGAAATCTATAATCTATAATAATAGAAATGAATGTTTGTAAATCTGTCTGTCTGTATGTGTGCGGTCTCCAGACAAACCTACTGCACGCAGAACTCTGAAAATTCGAATATATAATCCCATGAGTCCGATAATGTGCACCTGAGAATCAGAATTTTAAATTTTTATCACTTTTTTAATTATTAATTAAAAACTGTTCTAAAACGGAGATTTTCTTACCCTGTGTTACGAATTTTGGGAGCAACCCGCTGTTCTGGGGTTTAAAACAGTTTAAAATTCGTATTCTACGCGTTAAATAGTTAAATTTTGCTTTTTGTTGCATCAATATGGAATGTTCTGGAAATCTCGGGTTCTATGGGTCGTAGGTCTTCGAAAACCTAATGTTTGGGGACTTATTTTTGGCGCCAATTTTGGCGATATTTCGCCAAAAATCGCCAAGTTTGACAATTTTTCTGTCATTTGGCGCGTTTTTCCTAATGGGACCGTTTAATGAAATTTTTTATGGTACTTTTTATGGCATTTAATACGTTTAATGACCTAACATTTCCCAATTTTAAGAAATTTAAATCGAAAATTGTGGATTTTACAAAATAATTTGCTTAATTGGATGAAATATTTAATAACTCTAGCAATTTTAATGCAAATTACACGATATTTCTGGGGGAAATATGTGACGGCCACTGCAGTGAGTTGTCTTTAGTGGTGCGTTTGTAAGTACGTACCTGAAACTCTGGAACCATTATCTGCACATTCTGTTATACAATTGCGGCCTAGAGTACTAATCTGGAGTTGCAGTTTACATGTCAGATTTTGTAAATCGCATAATTTAAGGGGTTCACGGGCAACGCCGTGCGGGACTGCTAGTATTGACTAAAAATCGGCTGTCTAAGTATGTACTTGCTTCAGAAATGAAATTTGGAGGGCAGACAAACTTTAAATCTTTTCCAGTTGTTATCATTTTATTGTTAAAAATAAATTTATTTTTTAATTCATTCCATTGATTCATTTAAACAAAAAAAAACATTTCTTAGTCTTTATAAAGATGACATTATAACTTCAAAAATGTTGGTATAAACAGAAAAGAGCTGCTGTGGAAATCCAAGCTAATGACTTTTTTAATATTTATTCTGTTTTTAAAGATATTTTGAACTGAAATTGAGTAATACTTAAAAGAAAATAAAGAATAATATTAAGATAAACAAATTCAAACAAAAAAGTGAATCATATTTTTGTATGCTGAAAGACAGAAAGTCTCCCCTATTTTGAGAATCACCCTATTATTGTTCGTTCAAAGAAAATTAAGTCCGACCAGCATGACAATTTTGGATAAATTTAACACGACTGCAACGGGTTAATTAATCTTTCCTAAAAAGTCAGTCTAACTAAAATTATAAAAATCACATACACTACCACCTTCAGTTAAGAACGTATGCTCAGAGCAATATTGAATGAAGTAAATAGTTGATTTTAGTAATGCTTTTGTTAATTATCTCATTTGATCAACTAAGGAAAGAAAAGTTTAGTTATATTTTTGTGTACTAGATGGCAGCACCAAATATTGAAACGAGAATTGGCTGCTTTTTTAGATAAAGTATATGGACAACTTTTCAATCTTTAAATACTTGAAAGGAAATATAATAAGAGAAAATAATAAATGTTTTGTGTTTTTTTTATGAAGTATAAAATTGGAAATTTATCATACATATATATCAAAAACTATTCTAAAATTGAGCAAATAATTTGTTTAGTAAAACAATAATGCAGTAGATGGCAGCACTAATCATTTAAAAGTTTCCAAGTTCCAACCCTACCTCACTAGGCAGCCAACCCTTTGCGTAGCTTGCCCAGGAGCGGCCCGAGACGCGTCGCATCGGGGAGTCATTTCGAACTCAAAAATTGAGAAAAACTTGATCTGGAGCATAAACGCCGCGCCTTTTTTACATTTGAAGGGGGGGGGAGGGAGGTGCCAAGTACCCTACGGCCGTTCCTGTTTGCCTCAACGCAACGCAAGCACAAACAAACCATGGATGAGCTAAACAGTAGACCAGTCACATGGATGTAAACCGAATTACAAGAACTATATTTTTGAAATGGAATATGAAAATATTATGACATCGCGTCACAGTGGTAACATGATCTTTCTTAGGCAATTTAATTTTATTTACAAAAAAATTATATACAACTGTATTTACAACTCATTTTCCGAACAACTGCATGAACATGATATCAATTTTTCTGCATGGAGCAGTTCGGACAACCTGTCCTATCTGCGTCCAAAAGCGATCTTCCTCTCACTTTCTTCTAAACTCTCACCCCCAACACTTCAGGTCAGTTCCCTTGACCCCCACGAAGAAGAATGCTCGCTCCACCTCTTCGGTCGATGAGAACCATTTTGTTACAATATATATTTACTTTTTGCTAGTCTCACGCACAATTTATTTCTTTTATAAGTTGTAAGCTTTTTCTAGGGTATATTTTTTCTCTTATAATTGACAGATCTGCATTATAGACAGCAAAGTGTTTTTTATTACAATTTAAAAGCTTTTTAAATTTCAATTTGTCCTTTTATAGCTCTCTACATTCTTATATTATCACTGAATATTTTCTTATAAAATGCATTTTATTCACTTATTATTATTACTATTATTTAATATGTTGAATAATTTTAAATATACAATTGCCTGTTTGAAAAATCTATTGCAAGAAATCTTTAAATTCTTACACATAATGCTGGGATATTTATTACAAAATTGTGTCTATAATTTGCAGATTACTGCTGTATTTGATGAGGAAATATCGCCCTTTTTAATGCATAATGGTGGTGATGGTACAAGTGCAAGCTCAATAGGGACCGAGAGCCCAGATATATTTCACACTGGTGATTTAATACCTACAGGACTGAACAAAACTTCATTCAATGGATCTGATGTAGAAATTACTGATGATAAGATCTCTTCTGGTATGTGATTTTGCTATCTATGTCTATTATTTATGCGATTTAAGAATTGAGATTTATATTTGTAGAAGTTCTTAATACTACATTCATGAGTCTAGATTTCCCTAGAATTGAAAAATGTAATGTGATAGATATCTTAGGATTCGTAAGACTTTGTATATCTTTTCTATCCAGTGTAGCTCGTTGAATTTTATTTCTTGTTTTATAAGTAATTTTTAAAATGCTGTTTTATATAAAAATTTCAAAGACCCTGAGAATTTCATAAATATTTAACTGGTTTTCAAAAACAAGCTTCAATAAACTAAAAAATTCTTCATTCAGAGTATACTTTTTAAAAATTTAGAATTCAAAATAGTGGTAAAAACTATTAACACAAAGTAATAACAATATAGAAGTACAATGAGGGCAATATTATTAAATATACAGTATATATGTATGTATAAAAAACTTGTAAAATCTAACATTCCATATTGGTATGATTGAACTAGAAACACCCCAAGAATATTTTAATGCCTGCAACATTTCTTAATAAACCGATTATGTATTAATCTTGTTCATATACTCATCACTGGAAAAGAGATTCATATACATTAAATAGTTGATTAAATTTCTCAAACAAAATCGTATAATTCATAATTATCAAGAATTATTTAATTTTTTTTTTTTTTTTTTTTTTTTTTGCGCATCATTCAGCTGTCAGCTGAAATTGTACCAACTGTGCTAATTATCGTGGGCCTATGGGGATTCAAGGATGTGTCCTCCCTTCCCCTGCTATATTTTGACAAAATTGTGGAAAAGAGAACAAACTTTGATTTTTGTCCTCCACCCAATAATTAGCAGGTAGTGATGCTTGTGCTAATTACTGAGCTGTGCAAAATTGCAGGATTTTATATATACAGTCGAGTGCCAAAAATCCGCCGACCTAAAATCCGCAAACGTCCGAAATCCGCACACCTTCTCTGATGTAAATAATGAAATTTGCAGTCATTCACTAGTGATGAAATTGTTGAAAAGTGCCTTGAATCTGTAGATAAATATGATTCTGATGATGATGAAAAATTAAAATAATAATAATTATAATTATATGGTAATAATAATAATAAAATCCGTTTAATAAAAGTTTAAAGTTAGGAGAAGAATACCTTAAATTTTTAGAACAGCAAAGTTTGGTAACAAAACAAGAATTAATGATAATTTACTATTTGCAAAAATAAATAAATAAAAGAAAGAAAAAGAGAAGAAAGAAAGAAACTAAAGTAGAAAAAAATAATACTTTAAAAGAAATCACCATAGAACATGCTTTCAAAATTAGAAAAAGGAAATTTTGAAACCATTTGTTTTGCTAGTCTTCATGTAATTTTTTTCTTTTTTCTCCTATGCTTTTGTATTTAGTGCGAAAATATAAGTAAAATACTTTTTGACTGTGTTTTTATTTCATTGTAATTGCCTTCTACTTTTTTAAAATCAGAAATGCAATGATTTATCTTTTATGGCCCGAAATCTGCAAAATCCTAAAATCCGCTCTAGCCATGGTCCCAAGCTGTGCGGATTTCTGGCTCTCTACTGTATATATATATATATATATATATATATATATATTTACCTTCTAATTGTTATATTAGTGAGTAATGGAGTAAATAAATGTTTTTTGACAGTTATTTGTAAAACTTTATTATTTCATTTCAGGTCTCCTACCTCTTCATGTTCGAAGAGGTAGTGAACCTGCTCTAAATCAGCTACCTCCTTCATTACTACAAAGTACTGAGAACTGCAAACGATGGTCCACTGCTGTTTTGGGTAACAGTGATAATTATAAGCAGCTGAACAGTGAGGTAATCATATTTGTGGTTTTCATGTAAATTAATATACAGGGTGGCCATAATTAAACTGCAAGTGTTCAAGGGGTGCTGGTGAGAAAACTACCAGGAATATTCCAGTGAAACTTGGTATCTACACGTTTCAGAACATGCGCAAGTCAAATATGCAATTAAAAAAAATCGCCATTTTCACCCGATAGATGACGTTATATCGTGTTTTAATGCTTATGGACATCATATATGCAAATTTTAAGCTCATAGAACAGTGTAAGAACAAGACCACATTGAGTAATGGTCAATCATGACTGAATAAGAAGGAACGTGCATTGTTAGTGAAGATATTCTATCAGAATGGTAGCAATTATTCAGCTACTCTGAAAGAATACCGGCGTATGAAACGATTAAGAGGAGGTCCAATGAGTGTCAACGAGAATAAATAATGGTTTAATTGTTTTCCTAAGTGTCTTTATGAATTGTTTAATTTGTGACCTTAATTTACGTTAATTTTTGATTACATGTTACTGTAAAAATTTAATTACTGAAGCGAATTGTATGGAATTTTGATAAACTGTAAATGATGTTTTATATTGTTTATATGACTCTTAGAATGTCACTATGCTCTGTCTATCGGTTTTGGAAGTTGTATATGCCACCGGTGAGCTTTGAAATACTGTACAGTGCTGTCTATCAGGTGAAAATGACGATTTTATTTTTGCATATTTGACTTGTGCATGTTCTGAAACGTGTAGATACCAAATTCCACTGGAATATTCTCGGTAGTTTTCTCTCCAGCACCCTTTGAACACTTGCAGTTTAATTATGGCCACCCTGTACATAACTTTAATATAAATGCAGCATTTAATAGCATGTGCATTTCAGTTTTTTTTAAATGTATTTTCTGTGTAATTATTTTATTAATGCAAGTTTGTTGTGAGAAGTAATTAACTAAGTTAAAACATTACAATTTTTTTTTAGGTTCTTATTATAAAAACTTCGAATTTTCTAATTATAAAAGAATATTTGTTAAATTTATTTTATCTAAACTTAAGAATTGCTGCTGAGAAAAAAAGTTACTGTGTTTGACCAACTCATGTCTGTTTTGTCCTTTATACCCAAACACCTCTTGTCTAAATATCTTGATTCACATTCTTAGCTACAAATTGTTAAAAAAAGGGGCGAGGGAGCAGTCTTTATTTTTCTTGTTATAATTATTCGGAAAAGTAAAAAGTGGGATATATAAATGATTTGTGATATAGTCCAGCACACATTGTATTAATAATCTTGTACACCATTTCATTAGTTATTGTTGTTGTTGTTCAAACAGGGTGAAGAACAATCAGAAGATGACATCCCATCTGGAGAAAGAGAAGATGGCAGTGGAGAAGAGAAATCCATGTCTTTACAAAATTACTTGACATCTTGGTCACATGAGAATCTTTTAAATTCGGTACGTATACAATATGCCATGCCTCTGCAGTGCTACAAACATAATGTATGCTATTTAGTCACTCTCGAAAGTTGACTGCTACAGAATTTCTAAAGTATTGCAGAAATAAATTTCTCTGAGTTATACATGCTTCAGTGAATAAAAACTGCTGCCACAAAGCAGATTTTCATCAGAAATATTGCACTACTGATGTATGCAGCTTAATATTGTGGTTTCAAAATCCTGTAGAAATAATGGAACATTCTGATACTCGAACAGAATGATTTTTAAGAAAGTAGTAAATATTCACAGCATGACATTCCTATATACATGCTACATGAATATCTATAAAGTATCCATAGGATCAAAATGCTACCCCCTATAGACCAGTCATTTGGAGCAGTTACCTTTGATGTCCCTGCATCTGACATTAAAATATCTATTTAGATTACCCCAAGATACCTTTAGTTTGAGAAATGATTTTTTAAAGCCTTTTATTGTTCTTATTTTTTCTTTTGTTGCTAAAATATTGACATCCTGATAAACACCACAAAACAAATTTGAAGTGTAGTCTTCTAACATCGAAGAAAACACGTGGAGGCCTAACTGCTGTAATGAGCAGTCTTTGAATGTTAAACCTAACTTTTCAATTTATGTAGGCAACAACTTATTCATAGGAATTGATACTTAATATCTAACACATAAGATGCTGTACAAATAATTAATGTATACAAATTCCTTTAAAAAAAAAAAAAAAAAACAGAATTCTAACTGAAATTTCATTTTGGTTTTTGCACTCATAAAGATCCAGAAGTGCATTTTTTATTTTCCTGTTAAAAAGAAATCTTAAAACAATTCTCACGAAAAAGAATAAAACTATAAAATAAACAATTTTTTATGTACATAATTTGCTTATTATTATATTTGTTATTGTATTGTAAACTGCTAAGTAAACTCATTTATTTATTTTTTATAGGATCAACGAAGAGAACCATTAGGAGGTCCTATTATTTCTAAATACAGCACATCCGAAACTGATGATAGTGATAGTTCTACTTCAGTATCAAAGAAAAAGTATTTAACTTTTTTTTGAAATCTGTAATATTGGATTATAAGCTTTTAAATTTTGGTAATATGATGGGGGAAAAAAGAGGAGATAGTTTTTATTTTACCCTGCATAAGCAAATATTTCAGGTTCAATTTTAAAATCTAATTTCAATTTAATTAATCCCACTTTAGCACATTAAAACTTTATAGTTGTTTCATTTAAAGTTGTTTCATTTCTATACCTGTTCTTTAAAGTTGTTTCATTTTTATACCTGTGTGTATGCTTAAAATATTCAGTTCCACTGAAAAAATAAACTTTTTTTTTCTTGCTTTTTTGAGTAGTGCATCATTTTTTGAAACACTTCTGGTATGTTAAAATAGTTAACATAAATAACTTTATTCCATTCTTCATATGTATTTTAACTGAGAAAAAACATAACACTTTTTTAATGCCCCAAATACTTATAGTAAAATAATAATAATAATGGCACTTGAAATTATATATCCCTAATTATTTTGTTCCTGAAAGCAATAACACTAGAAATTTGGCAGCAATGATTCTGCTACAGTCAGCATTTTCTTCAGTAGAAAACCAAATGTTCTCTTCTGCATTTTTAAACAACCTAAATAATGATTATTTTTTATTCATATCTATATAATTTTTTACAAATGATGTGTACATATATAAAATTTTGCCTAAAACATTTACCTAAAATATAGCTTTGCTTATGACAAGGAGTCAAAATAAAATATTTTTAAAAATAAAATTACTTGAATTACTTTAATTTGAAAAGGCTTTCTCTATAAAAGTTCATCTTCAAAACTTTCATTTTGACCTTTATCAACATTCATAGTATTTAATTATTATTGTTATTGGATTCTCCAGTTTGTTGCTGTTTTTATTAGTGAAGCGATATTCACCTCAATAATGTTTACATATGAAATTGTTATGGTTAATATTAGTGCTCATAGATTTTTAGGATATTTTACCATTTTTAGTGTGGTTTATAATCTGTAATTTTTAAAGTATACTTTTAAGCTATAAAATGTTACAGTAAAATTATCATTTAAAGTCTTCATTTCTGTAATATCTTCAATTAATTAAAAATAAGATTGTACATAGCAGTTTGATGTTTTTCGAGTATCTTAGAATGTGAAGTGTGTAAACTTCAGAAAGTTCCTTTATTCCTGACAGTGAAAGTAAATTTTATATCATCAAAACTTTTAACAGATAAGCTAATAAATATTATATAAATGAATAAGAATGAATATAAAGAGTTTTTCCCTTTGATTACATGAAGATTTCAGGTATTGATGTGTATTTTCTTTATAGAATTGAAGTAATGAAAATAAAGAATGAAGATGGTCCTTTAGGTATTCGTATAGTTCCTGCTGATGATAGCCCAGAAAGGTATATGTTTTCCAAGTGCATATTATAATTATTTTTATTTCTATTTAATGTTAATCTTTTTTTTTTTTTTTTTTTTTTTTTGCCCATTTCTCTAAATGTATATTAGTGAACTTATTTACTTTGTATATTTAGTTGTGAAAAGATTTTAGGAAATTACACAAAAAAAATTTCAAATAGTTGTTGCATATTTGTTAATTATCCCTGTAAGAGGGTAATTTTAAGTCAAACTTTACACTGTTTACTATTATATAATTGAAAGAAAGCAGATATATGCTCAGAGTATTACAATTTTTCAGCATATACATGCATTTAATATCAGTTAATTACCTTACCCTAAAAATATAAATAATTAACAAAAGATGAGATGCTTATTAATATGAATTGGAGTAATACATATCAAAATTAAATTACGGTCTTAAGTTTATTTTCATGTATCTTTTAAAATCAAACATTTCAAAATTATGTCATCTAAAATGCCATTTGTTTTTGAATTTCTTAGCTGTATTGCAATAAAACTGTTTCCAGGAGAGAATAATCAATGAAATCTCTAAATCTTTACAGCTATGTTCTGTTATTAAATTACACTTTGAATTTTCAGTAAGACTGTTGAATGTTTTAACCAGCTTTCTTTGGTGTATTTATTACTTTAAAGTTTGATAACTATGTAATTGATGCTTTTTGAGTAATCAAAATTTTGTTGTGTCAACCTTCAAAATTATGAAAAGGAAAAGATATTGATTTCCAATTAGTATAATTAAAAAAAATAAAAAAGACTAGTCATGTAAATATGTTGTGGTGATGTCAGAAATGTTAAAATACTAAATCATCAATATGCTAAAATAAACTTTTAACTATTCATGTTTGAAATTTTTTGTTAAATGATAAATATGTTAATAATAAAATTTAGTAATATTGTAAATGTAATAACATTTAATGTCTAATTACAGGAATGAAGGAGTGATAATAGAAGGAATTGAACCAGGAGGGAGAATCGATAGAGATGGCCGTTTTGCTGTGGGTGACCGAATAACAGCAATAAATGGTTTAAAACTTGGTAAAGATTCCTATCGTAATGCTCACGAAATGCTTAAAGATGCCATGAAAGCCCCAGAACTTAGTATTCATTGTATAAAGAAAAACTCCACAAGTGATGCACTAATATCCAAATCTATACCCTCTACTCCAAAGAAAGAAAGGAAATGTGAAAATGGGGAACTTGAAAAGGGTATATTATTGTGTCTTTTTCCTGTTTATTTAGTTAACTAGTTCATAGTTAAAAAATGAAATGATTTTTGCTGAATTCTTTTTATTCCAATCTTTCTGTATTTGCATATTCATGCAAAATGTGGAGATATTTATTTCTGAACTTCTTTTCATAATTAGTATATAATTGTGATAAGTTTAAAAAAGGGGAAGGTTTATATATTTTTATAAAAGTATTTATTTTTTTAATTTAATGTCTAAATTTTTCGAGGCTCTTTATTTTTTCTTAATACTTTTTCTTGAAAGTATTTTCTTTCTATTAAAATATTTTTTGATGTAAATTTATTTTAATTTAAATATTTTAATGTAGCTTTATGAAGAAATTAAAAGAAATGCATTAATCTCTCTGTTGGTCACATAACTGTTATTACACTTTTTTAGCTCAAAACTTCCCACTTCCAATGCCTCTCCTGACACCTAAGAAACTATCATCAGCTTTGTTACACAAAGGTACACCTGTGCATTCTAGTATTCGAAAAGTAGGCAGAAGAATTTTAGTGCACTTAACAAAAGGTATGGAATAATAAAACAGTATGATTATAGTAAGTTTTTATATATTATTTTCCTGTTTCAGTGTAACGTATCACATCTGTAGAAATCTTAAAGCTCCAAAGGATCTTGATTTTAAGGGAGAAGAAGAGGAAAAAGAACCATACGATTTATTAAAAGTTATACAGTACGGTTAAAAAAGACTGTATTTAATAATGAAAAAGTACTGTGGCATTGCTGATACTACAATACTATTCAAAGAAAACATTCCATTCATATCTTCAACAGGCTGAATGCTAAACTGTAAGATACTGTTCTTTAAGAGATTAATATAAAATTTTTATCACAGAGCTCCTTACTAATAATGGAACACATTATATTGGAGGCACAAACATGTCCTTTATTTAGCAGAAGTGCAGACAGAATTTTCTCTTGGATAGGATTCAGTGCCGAACTGAATTTTAAAAACTTTTGACTATAAGCACAGCTCAGGATGGGGCCTCTTAATACTGATGTGCCCATGAAACTTCCAAAACTGACACACATACTCATGAATCACTGTGAAAGTACTTTTATATATATACACATATATATACCAAGAATTGGCTATTTGAAGTTAGAACATTATAAAATAACAAAAAGCAGCACAACATATTAACTTCATTGCTATTAAAAAAAGGTATAATTAAGAAAAAGAACAGGAATTTTTTCTTTTAAAATAAAAATTTGGGGGGGGGGCCTTAGGTTAGGACCTACCAGTCCTAATGGAAAATCAGGGCCTGGTCTAGCCAGTGGCATACTGAAGGCCTGATTGAAAAAATGGTCTCATATACAATGATTTATTTATTTATTTTTAAAGACCACCTATAGATAGATATGAGTTCTATATAGATAAATTTATCAATCCATGTGTTTTTACATAAATTTAAATTCAAATTTAATATTTATTTCAATTTTTTATTTTTAATCTTTACACAAATTATTATTGACTCATTTTGTATCATAAATACAAGGAAATTTATGAAAATCCAGCAATTTCTTAAATGATTGGAGAGGTCATCGTAAAACACTCTGTAGGGTGTCAGACTTAAGTGACATAAAACTGGGTCCATAGCCCATATCAGCTTATAAAGTGTGTGGATATTAATTACCTGAAAAAAAATTAAGACAGGAAAAAATCTGCTTTTGTCACAATATTTTATAAATATGTTGTTTTTTTTTTTCCTCTTTAATTGCTTTCTAGTGTATAGCAACAAACAACTGTATTCACATGGAATAATTATTCAATGACAGATTTTCAGGATATTTCGCTTATTAAAAAATAAACCTTAAATATATTTTTTACTATTTTTCTGGGGGGGGGGAGGGGATACTCAAAAGCTGTTGTGGTGTGAGGATTAAAAAAATATTTTAGATCATCATCCCTGAAAGGATGTGTGAAATTGCAAACACAATGAATTCTAGGAACTGACAAAAGGCTTTTACAGTAGTAATTATTGTTTATCATTACTGGTAAAGTTTTGATGCTGAATTCATGTGATTTTCATACTAATATTGTACCACTATTACTCTTTTTCAGGTCCAGAAGGTCTTGGTTTTAGTATAACATCAAAAGATCCAAATAATGGTCCACCATTTTTCATCAAAAATATTCTACCTGCTGGTGCTGCGGTGGATGATGGAAGACTCAAAACTGGAGACAAGCTTATTGAAGTAAAAAATAATTATAATAATCTGTAAAAAATCATGTTTACAAATAATTTTAAGAGTAACACATGAGCTACCATTTAATATCATAATTTAAAAAGGAAATAGTTTGTGATAGGACATTTTTAAATTACGAATTGCCATCCTTAATTTCCAGAAAAATAAATTGGAATATGAAAATAATGAAATCAAACACTGATGTAGAAATTTTTATTTAATGATTTTTTATCTAAATTATCAAGACCCAAAAATTATAAGCCCTTAATTAACATCTTTAAAAAAATTAATTTCTTTTATCAACAAAAGCTGAATATGTAATTATACTTATCTTTATATGACTCTTCTATTACCAAAAAAAAAATAAAGGGTCAATATCTGTGCAATGCAACAGTCTAATTTCACTGTTTTATTTTATTTTTCCTGTTTTTATGACACTGAGGCAGAAATTAAGGGAAGGGGACTGACTCTATCTGTATCAAGTGAAAGAAATAAACATATTCAAAAAGCAATGCCACACAATTAAAAACATCCCATAAAGGATCTAGTTTTCACCTTGCTTTTATCTGCCTGCAAACATAGTGAGGGCACATATTTAAGTTATGTGCCCTCACAGAGTTAATATACATGCTTGTTACACATTCATTGTATATGGGATCTTCAATAAGCTTGAATTCGGGTCTGTGCCCTCTGATGCAAATAAATTTTGTAACACTTTAACTATTTGACACCAGTTTTGATGATGAGACACCAAGTATTGTAGCAGTCAAGAGCAACTTAATGATTCCAAAATTTTCAGAGTTTTCTGTGTCATTTGCTGACATAAAACTCTATTTCTATAAATTTTGATTGGTGATAGCAAACCAAACCAAAATTTATCAGCAACTTTCTCACCACCAACAGTTTTAGTTGAAATCTAATATCATAAAAAAGGGATAGTAACACCCATACACTATAAAATCTCAATTATATAAGACAACCCAACCCAATTTTGATTTTTACTATTTCTCCTGAAAATACCATAACCCCCCACAACTCTTGAGGATGACAATGAAGAAGGCAAGTTTCATGGATTTTCTTGAAGCAGTAAAGACTAAATATATATTTGTAATAACTTCATTTTTTGAATAATTAATTTTTGATTAATGTATTTGTCTTTATTTTCTTTTGTTTGATTTTTAACTCTACAATAAAATATTAATAAATTTTTAAAAATGAATTTTCTATTATAATCTTAATTATAAGCCCTCCCTCTGCCCCAACCATATTTAACTCAATTGGAACTTGCAGGAGGTTAATAATCGACAATACAATACAATACTTGTAGTAATAGTAAATTTTTTTTTATGATTTTTCTATTATTCCTGATTATAAGCCCCACTCCCTAATTTAAATGATTTTGAATTTGAAGAAAGGAGACATATAGCAGGGTTCACCCCAGGCCTTTGAGGCCAGGTGCATCACCCAACAAGTATTACTGACCGCTCACCAGAAAAATCAAAATATCATTCCGCATGCTTTAATTCAATAGAATTACATATTGCAGCTTAATAATGCCAAATGGCTGACAATTTCAGTGGAGATCACTAAGTATAGTCAGGATTTTATAAGTAAATATGCTTTTACAAAATGACTTTTTTAAAAAGTTAATACAAAACATATAAATAAAAATAACTCTTAGTATTTATAATTTTGTTTTAAAGGTTAACAAAGTGGATGTTTCCAATATGACTCAGTCGGAAGTGTTGAATTTGCTGAGGAAGGTTCCATTTAATGATGTTGTAGAGCTCGTCATCTCAAGGCAAGAAACCGATCTGTCACCTAGTCCTAGTCTTCCTCGTCAATTGGTAATTTTTGCTATGCCATATATTTATAGTTCATTCATAAAAACATTTTTCAATACTGAAAAAATATGTACAATTGGCTGCTTATATAACAACGGAATGAAAAATTATAATCAAGAAATGAGCATCTTTATAAAGAATTTGTGAAAATGTGATACCACTATGCTGTTGTTACCACATGTATGCTTTTTGCAACTGTTTAATTAGAATTGGACACTCAGTTTTCTTTACCCATGGTCTATATGCATAATCAAAATATGCTTTTGTGACTATCTTAAATGATATTTATAAATTATGAACTTGTAAACTTTCTGATTTACTTTCTTGTTGGCCATTTTTAAGAATAATTCTCCAATTAAATACTATCTGGAGTGCAATTTCATGCTTCAAATGGTTTCTAGATCTAATATCTCTACCTTGTTAAGCCACTTAGATGGTAAAATGCAGATATATAACATGTGTGTTTATCCAGGAATATTTCGGTGGATGATCAATGAAACTTATTTCCTGTTTTGAAAAAATCCTTCATTGAGAAAAAAATTGTTGGTAAAGAACTATACTGTAGCAAGGTTTGTGTGTTGGCTTATTATATTTGTGGGTCTCAGGGACTCATAAGATACCTATTTGAGGTCCTTTGCTGAATTTTCTGCGTAATAATGAAAACACTTGCATTTAACTGAGAGACATAAAAATTGAGTTGTTTGCCTAGGGTCTTCAAAAAGAAGGTCACAGAGACCTGGTGATTTGAAAGAAAATGGGTAAAATGCAAGCTAAAGCATGATTCATACTACCCTTTTTAAATAGGAATTTTTCTAGTCATAGCAGCTGGGGTAGCAAAATGTAAACTTTAAAGAGCATTACTAAAGTGACATAGCACCACAGTGGTAAGGTTCTCTCTGAGACTTTTATAATAACATTTAATTCTATTAACAATAATCATATACAATATACGTACAAGTAGTCTTCGAAACATTACATACTACACAGCACAGAGCAGTTAGTAGAACCTGCACCATCCGTGGCTGAAATCCATCTCTCCTCTCTCACTTCCTTTCAAACCTCTCACTTCCCACTCTTTTGGGGTCACCTTTCATGACCCCAAGAGAAGAATGCTCTCTTCTGTTCGATGACTACACCACTACGTTATACTAAGTAAAGCATTAAGTAGGCAGCCAACTTAGGTACTAAAATTACCATATTGGCCCGAATATAATGCATCCTGAATTTAATACGGCCCCAAAATTTTTCATCAAGATAATTAGAAAAATCATATATTTAGGCCTCAAATTTAGCACAAGTCAGGTTTTTTATGGGCAATGATCAATAAAAAAAACAATGCGTTATATTTGGGCCAATACGGTATTTCTTGAATGCTTGCTTTGGCTGAAATCTTATAAATAAAAATGAAATTCTGTTTGTTTGTTTGTTTGTTTGTTTGTGGATTTGATTCGTATACAAATCCACAAAAATGGACCTATCGGCCGGAAATTTAGTACAGATATGTAAAATAATATAGAATAACTCATAGTCCACTTTAAAACTTTGAAAGTCCACCCGTTCCCGGAATTTAAGAGATTTTTTATGCTCTTCACGCAAAAATCTTTCCTTAATTGTAACCCCTGTAGTGAAAAAAGTGTGAAATAAGGATCGTGAATGCCATGTGTGGCGATTTTGCCGAATAAAATGTCGTTCGTATACAAATCCACAAAAATGGACCTATCGGCCTGAAATTTAGCACAGATATGTAAAATAATATAGAATAAATCGTAGTCCACTTTAAAACTTTGAAAGTCCACCCGTTCCCGGAATTTAAGAGATTTTTTATGCTCTTCACGCAAAAATCTTTCCGTAATTGTAACCCCTGTAGTGAAAAAAGTGTGAAATAAGGATCGTTGTTGCAATGTGTGGCGATTTTGCCGAATAAAATGTTTTAAATTCTCAAAGTAAAAATAAAAGAATAATAATGATTTTTTTTTGTTAGTTTATATTCGTAAGGTTATTTTTTTTTAATTATAATATCGTGTGCATGGGAAATCAGAGCAGGAATGTAATGCTTTACACGCAAAACAATAAGAATTGAAGATTTCCGAGGCTAATAGGTAAATTATTTTAGTTTGGCGAAAAAATAAAATGGCTCAAATGCCGATTTTGTGAAAGTGAGTTCTAGCGGTTTGCACAGATTTCGGCTTGGCGCAATTTATTGAGAGCTTAAGGAAATAGATTTTTGAAAACAAGTGCAAAGGTTTTATTAGAATACAGCGTTAAATTTTAATGATCCGTGAAGAAATAATGCAGTTATTAAGGGATTTCAATTGATCTATCTCCAGAATTCTCGCCAAATGAGTACATTGATTTAAGTTGGGGGAATTCCGCCAAATTTCAGAAAATTGAAATCTTCTCATTTAGTACATCGGAGTAATGATGAATAAAACACGTTATAGTTGATAATTTTAAAAAATTCGGCTGTATTAAGGGATTCAACTTTTCAAATAAAGGCTTGCTTTACTTTTTCGCGGTCGAACCATTTCCCATATATTATTGCTGCTAAGTCAATGCTTCGAATGATTTCCTGAAAAAACGCTTGCAAAATGGCGTATGTTGGCACTTTGGCGAGGCTTAGATTTGAAACTGGATTTTATTTGAGACTGGGATATATAATGACACTGGTTATAGATAAAAATGAATGTTGGTATGAGTGTATGAGGTTGAAAAACTCCAGCACCGTTGAGCACCGTTGCACCATGAAATTTGGTTCACCTAAGTCTTTTATCATGGAGAAGCTTTTTATGCTATCCGTTTTCCTCTAACTTGCCACCAGGTGGCGCAGCAGAACGTCGAATTCTATTCCGTTTAGCCGTTTGCTATGCGAATATCGTCCAACCGATTTCGATGAAATTTGGTACACGCGAATATTAGAACACGGAGAATATTTTTCACTATCCATTTTGCTGTAACTTGCCGCTAAATGGCGCTGAAAAGCATCAACTTCTATACCGTTCGACCGATCGGCATAAAATTTTTTATACTTACACATTTGAGCACGAAGAATATATTCTAACTGCGTTCCTTTTGATGTTACTCACCACTAGATGACACTGCAATGCATTATTATTTTAAGTCGCCACTAGATGATGCTGCAGCAGGCCAAATTCTTGACCATTCAAACGGTCGCTATGAAAATCAGTATACATAGCTATTTGAACAATGAGAATATTTTGGCGTTATCCATTTTGCTATAACTCACCACTTGACGGTGCTGTAGCAAATCATTACTTTATTGAACCACTGGATGGCCCTGCAGTGTATCACTTCTTGACTGTGCAAGTGATCGCTATGAAAATAGGTATACATAGATATTTGAACACGGGGAAGAGTTTGGCGCTATCCATTTTCCTATAACTTGCCACTAGATGTCGCGTCAACACATGAACTTCAGGACTGTCCAGCCGATAGTCATGAAAATTCGTATACATCGATATCTGAATGCGAAAAATATTTTCGCCGTATCCGTTTTGCTAAAACTCGCCACTAGATTGCGCTACGCCGCATGGCCTTCTGCACCGTACAAACGATTGCCTTGCAATTCGGTATGCATGATTATTGGACACAATATAACGCGATATCCACTTTGCTATATCTGTTTATTACAATGAATAGTAATCACCACAAATCGTAATATCAAAAAGTCCATTCATTCCCGTGCGAAGAACGGGTACTTCAGCTAGTAGAACATAAAATTTTAAGTAATTTTTTATTAACATATAAATTGCTGCATGTACATGTTTTCCCTTTTTAACCTGGTTTACAGCCTGAAGAAAAAGATGAAGTGGAACCAACTTCTTCAAAGAAAAGGGATATTTTTACATTTGAAATCCCCTTGAATGATACTGGCTCAGCTGGTCTTGGTGTCAGTGTTAAGGGTAAAACTTCTAACACTCCTAATGGAGCTATTGACATGGGAATTTTCATCAAAAATATCTTTCATGGAGGAGCTGCTCACAAGGTAGGTACTGTTTGTCCTTCTCAAAATTCACTTCTGATAGTGCATAAACTTTGCGTAATATTAAGAATATCTATCATGCTTTGTTCAATTCAAAGTTGTGTCAGGTTTTGAAGTTCACTGATGACAACTATTCAAAATGAAGACAACTGATTAATATATTGTATTTTCATATTATCATTGTAGTAAAGTTAGAATTTTCCATTGGCTGATTCCCTCTTTATTTTATCTAAAATATTTCCACTATGAATATTCATAAAGCAGCTTTTCTCGACAGAGGAAAGAAAATATTTCTTTATTTTTTCTCAAAAGATTTTTAAAAAGAATTAGGAAGGTAAATATCTTCCTGAAATTCTTTAAAAAATCATTGTTCTTTAATCATCAGCTGTATTTGAAGATTCAAATTTTTTAAAGAGAAAATTATTGGGTCTTTTTCATATATAATAAAAGAGACACAATAATTCCTGTTTAATCATATGTATTTTTCATATATAATCATACACATTTTTAATGGATATAATTAACCATTAAATGTGTAAAATTCCAGCTCACTTATTATGTAACATTTTATTATAGCTTTTAATTGTTTATTGATGATAGAATGTACAAAATTAAATGTAAAATATTTTTGGAAAGAAAAAGAAAAGAAAGTGTCAATAATAACAACTCACTGCGACATTACACATTTAGAGCATACTATGCATTAAAATTTTCATGAAAAAATATTGTTACATTTCCATAAAACTGCATTTAAATGTAATTTCATTAAAATATATCAGTGTTACAGCTAATTGCTCTTTTAAAAAATTAAAAAACTACAGGTTATATTTTTTAATTTTATGACTTAGAAATAGTGAGAGGGAAGCCTGAAAGACCAGGTCTATTGCACTATCCCCAAAATCAAGAATGAAGTCCTTGAAAAAAATCCCGTACGTGAGAAGAATTCAGTAACTAATGCAAAAATCAAAAGACTTGATTTTTTAATTGTAACTTTCTGTGAGGAGATGTAGAGAAAGAATAGTTATCTTCTTTGTATAACTGAAAACCCATTTCAAATGAAAGTTGCAAGTAGTATTTATTGCATTGTCCTGTAATGTGTGTAAATTTAAAAAAAAATCTTTATAATAATATCTTTTTAAAATACTAGTTATACTGCTGATCTTTGATTAATATTTGTTGTTCCTAGGATGGTAGACTTTGTAACAATGACCAGCTAATGAGTGTTAATGGCATTGCCCTTCTGGGAATGACCAATGGTCAAGCAATGGAGACTCTGCGAAGAGCTATGATACAAAGTGAAGGACCTACTGTAGTGGCCAATGCAATCATCTTAACAGTGGCTCGTCGCGTTCCTTCCACAGACAATCCCTCTGAGCATGGTGATAGTTCTTATCATGACAGAAGTGATTCACTATTAAGTGAAAGTGGTGATTCCTTCTATGTATCAAATGAAAACCTGTCAAATTCAAACAAGTGCAATGGTCAGACTCCAGACACTTCAACAAGTGATCACTCTAACAACACAGTCATTCACATCTCACCCCAAAAGACATTAAGCAAAAGCAATGAAGAAGACTTTCTTGATAGCTCGTCAAAGAACCATATGTCTGGAAGTTATAATTCTGTTCTCGATAGACTGGCTGCCGAGCACAATCTAGAAATAAACAGTGTGAGTTTGAAATCACAATTAAATTCACCTGTACTTCTCAAAAGGAATTGTGGAACAGTGCAGGAAAATGAAATGCTAAGCTCTGCCGATATTCATGAAAGCAACGAGTTTTTAATAGACCTGGACACACCTATAGAGAATGAGAGTTACAATCTTAGTGTCAGTCATGAAAAGTCATTGTCAAGTCCAATAAAAACAGACTTTTGTAATCAGCCATATTTAGAAGAAAGGTTGAATTCTGTCAACAGTACAGATACTTCACAATATTCCAGACAATTTACGCAACAAAAGTGAGTTTTAATTTTATTCTTAATGAACTGCCTTTTGAAGAAGGTGGTAGCTTGTGAAAAAGCTATTACCTTATACAGAGATATAACCAGGGGACAGGCCATCAGACCCGAGACCCACCTAAAATTTAGATTTTTGTTAATTGGATGCCAATAATTAAACTTTTTGGGTTTTTGTGAGAAGTTTTACCTTTGCCCCTTTCCTAAAATTTTTTCTTGCTACATACCTAATTTTATATACACACACCAAAAATTGTAAAATAGTTTGGTTTTTAAAGCCTTTTTTATATATACTATAAGGCTATTCCAAAACTACAAGCATCACAAGGCTTTTGATGTTGAATGCTTGGAAAAATTAATATAGTCCGACCTACCATGAAAAGACTTGACTCGGTCTATGTCACCTGGTACATGGTGATACCATTTCCCAATTTTCGGTGATCATCAATAACTTGGGTCGGGATCCTAATCTTGTCTTATTTACCACCTGAAACCCTTGGGTTTTTGTCCATGCTATACACTGTACTGTAAAATGGACTTTTAATTGAGAGAGGAGGAGTCAAGTCTCTTTCTAATGGTGGTCAGATAATACTGCTTTTTTACAAACTATACCATGTACTTTTATTAACAATAAATCTATGTCTCATGCAGTTATTAAAAATTTTGATGTACAAAAATATTTTTAGAAATAGGCTGTGATTCTATATGTAGGGAATTATTGCAAAATATTGTATGTTTAGGATCCCCCCCCCTCCTCCTGATATAACAGTTATTTCATAACTGTTATAGGATGGCTATTTGTAAGTAAATCTAGTATAGCTAGTAAAGGCACATTTTTTAAAAAAAATATTTGTGTGTAGTGTGTGTTTATAGCATAATTAGATTTGTTATGAAGCTTTTCAAATATTGCATGTTTCCTTAGAAGTACTTTACAGTACACTTTTAATGGAGAAAAAAATGTATCTATGGATGTGTTTATTTTTAAAAACACCCATAAGATACTTTATTAGGATGTGTTTTTAAATATCTAACAAAATTTTTATATGCATATACTTATATTGCAACAATTTAGAATGTTTAAGACTGTCTTTTTGGGTTCTTATCAAAAAGATAATTTCACAAAATATCATTTGGAAATTAATGCAAGGCTTTTATAAATAAACATATAAAAACTTTTAAAATATTTTAATGACAGTTTGTACTATGATACAATTATAGGGTAACAGTATAATTATAGACTGTAGAAAAATTATTAATAAAATGCAAATCTGATTAACTTACAAATTTTTAATGTGAAACATTCATTTTTATGTTACTAATAAAAGTGTGATTATTCGAATAACCATGCAATATTAACTAAATTTTAATTAATTATACAGCAGGTTTACACCGTCCAAACGAAATCAGTTTCATCGCAGTGGCTTTGGTAGACAAAGCATGCCTGAAAGAATGTTTTCACCCACTTACCAAAGGAATTGCTATATTTCTCCAAGGAATTCTCATGAGAGTAATTTAGATCTTAAAGATTCCTACATCAATTCACATCTTGTTGATAGTCAAAACTTGTGTAATAGAACACCTGTTATCAGAGAAATGCCTGTGGATGTTGGCCCATGTGATTGTAAGTACATATTTAATATATGAAGTATAAACTACTAAATCCATTAATGTATAAAGCATAAACTACTCAATCAATATCTTATAGCAGATAGGATCTTCCCTGGTGCAGATAATTTAAAGTAATTTCATTCGGCTCATGGAGTCAATACCTTAATAATAACTGCATTTTCACTTTTTTTTTAAATTTCCTCCCCTCCCCCTTTTTTACGCCTGACATTTCAGAGCCTTTTCTTTGTATAATGAGTGATATTTTGACTCAAAAATTTCATGTTCTTAGAGTCTGGGTTACATCTCTGGGTCATGTTCTCAGAGTTAAAAGAGTCTGGGATATTGTAACAATCCAAAATTTTAGCTGAAAATGGAAATATTTTTGATGATTAATGTCATTTAAAATTTAAGAGAACTGTTTTCATTTTTATAGTATGTATTATAGGATTGTAACACCTAGATCTGCTATACCTAGAAGAGGTGTGGAGAAAACTATCTTGAATTGGAATAACAAAGATTTGTCACACCTTCCCCCCCCCCTCCCCCAGAGACTAATGTATTTATTCCTGGCTTAATTTGAATGAGAGTGGGAGATCACACAGTTCCTGTACTTATTTTTTCTCTTTGAATTTTTTTATTAAATTAAAAATTTTAATAAACTTCGTTTGTTTCTGTTCATATTAATTTTATTACATTGGATGTAATTACTTTCATGAACAAACATTTACTTAATCTTACAATAAATTTTAAGTTAGTAATGTTGCAATTTACCATACAGCAAATTGGAGCTCTTGCAATTCTTCCATCACAAATGAAGCTCTGAATAAGCTCCCTGTTTGTACATGACAACATCAACTGAAAGGTTTTCCTATATGCATTCTGTTTTATTTTCAAACAGCAATTTTATAAAATTTCACCAGTATCTACTCACATTCTTCCACATTTTACAAACTATGCTTAACTTTTGAAGCGAAAATAATTTAACTACTTTTAGACAGTGACCGTTAAAAGAGATTTTAAAGTATATCATAAGGAAAAGGGGGAAAAAAAAAATATTGTTGATTAAAGAAAGTCTATTTACTAGTGATTTTTATTCATTGTGTGTGTGTGTGCTGTTCATTACTATACTTATGTTAATATCATTTTTACTAAAATGAAGTTTCGATGCATTGTTCCCTTCTCTATCATTTATATGTCCCCCCCTGAAAATTTTAGAGTAACTTTATGAAAAATATTTAAGTATTTTTTTTTTCCTGCACATTTTTACCTTTGTTTCCCAAAAAATTGACAGAACTTTTTAAGATTATTATTAACTATTTTAAGATTATTATTAACTATAAAATAAATTTTAGGATGTAGTATAATAAATTAATCTTTTCTTACAGCTTATGTAAAGTTTCATCCTAAAAGGCCCCACAGAACTAAAGGTAAAAAAAAAATTACATTATTTTCCCAAGTCAGATACCTTTTATCTTTCTTGCATTTATTGCTTTTTTATTTTTATTTATTTATTTTTTAGTATTACAGTTTTTACATTTAGTTTTAATAGACTTGAATTATGAAATTACTAAAATTTACAAATAAATGATAAAGGTTAAAAAACCCAATACATTGGATTTCTTATACATACAAAGCATATATTTATATAAGATATATTTTTGAATTAAAAAAGGGTAAAATCTGTTATGCAAATGTGTTTTTCTTTTAATTAATTTTAAGCGGATCTTTTTCATTATGTTCAAGAAAACCACATTGTAAATTTAAACGTTCTGTTTAGAACACTTTCTTTTTTTATATTTCATCCCAATTCTCAATTTCAAATGCAAGAATCTAAAATGCGCAGGGTAGGTAATCACTAGCTTAACCAACTAAGCATACATATATTTTATATATTTAACTTCTTTATAACACTCTTATTTTACTGGAATAATTTATCATCATTCGATGAATATTATTCTAATTTTAAAATATCCATATTTTATTCTTTAATTTCTAGGTGAGGCGTTTCTAAAAAGTTAGACATTTTTTTTTATCATTCAAAAAATTTCCCTATGCTTCTTTATATTTTTTCTTATTCCATTTTAACCTTGGTGAAAGATTTTTCTTAACACCAATTTCTTTCTTTTTTCATGTTTTTCCTTTTATATTCTGATTGCTCAACTAACACTAACTTGACTTTTATATAGTTACCAAAGATTTGCCATTGGAAAGATATGAACGAACGTCTGTCTTCTATCCAACTTGTTGTTGTAGGTAGACAATCTTGTGACACTTAATGCACATTTATTGCACAGCTTTTTAATTGCCTGCAAGCTTGTTTTTAAAGTACCCTCAATCTGTTTGTTAAGAAATGAATTGAGAATAGATATGCCAATTAATTGATGTTTAATTTATCTAGAAAATCAGTTTATAGTTATTTGCAAAATCTTTTTATTAAATACATAATAATAGATTGTTAATTACTTAAAAATCACTGTTCAACAGTTATATGTAAAATAGAAAAAATATTCTTTGAAAACAAAGACTTTATGGTAATTTATTGCTAAAACTACTCATTAGGCTAAGTAATATATATACTATATGTACAGGGTGGCCATAATTAAACTGCAAGTGTTCAAGGGGTGCTGGAGAGAAAACTACCAGGAATATTTCAGTGAAACTTGGTATCTACACGTTTCAGAACATGCGCAAGTCAAATATGCAATTAAAAAAAAATCGCCAATTTCGCCCGATAGATGGCACTATATCATGTTTCAATGCTTATAGATGTCATATATGCAAATTTCAAGCCCATCGAACAGTGTAAAAACAAGACCACAATGAGTAATTGTCAATCATGACTCTGAATAAGAAGGAACGTGCATTGTTAGTGAAGATATTCTATCAGAATGGTAGCAATTATTCAGCTACTCTGAAAGAATACCGGTGTATGAAACGATTAAGAAGAGGTCCAGTGAGTGTCAATGAGAATAAATAATGGTTTAATTGTTTACCAAAGCGTCTTTATGAATTGTTTAATTTGTGATTTAATTTATTGGTCAATTTTTGATTACATGTTACTGCAAAAATTTTATTACTGAAGCGAATTGTATGGAATTTTGATAAACTGTAAATGATGTTTTCTATTGTTTATATGCCTTTTAGAATGCACTATGCTCTGTCTATCGATTTTAGAAATTGTATATGCCACAGGTGAGCTTTGAAATACAGTACAGCGCCATCTATTGGGTGAAAATGACATTTTTTACCCATATTTGACTTGCGCATGTTCTGAAACGTGTAGATACCAAATTTCAGTGGAATATTCTTGGTAGTTTTCTCTCCAGCGCACCTTGAACACTTGCAGTTTAATTATGGCCACCCTGTATTATATATAGTTGATATAGAACCAAAAGAAAATAGCATAATATTATGTTGAAACATTTTTAGATAAATATAGTCAATCTCAGTTACAGCAAAATGATTAGAAAATATTGAATTCACAAAAAGGAACAAATATATCTATATATATACAATAAAGCGCTGTTTAAATGTCTTTTAAATTGGACTAATCTAAAAGGATGTATAAATGATAAGTTCTATAAATGAAATACTAATAAATGGCTTTGATAAGTACTTGTTTAATTCTATGCTGTGACATTGCACAGCAATATTAAGCATAGCCTTACCATGTAATCAAGTAATTAAACAAAATATAAGATCAAATTGTCAATTCAGAAACCAAATTGAGATTTATTTGTCTTCATTTTTGCCTTTTATATACATGGTTTCTACAGACCTGGAAAGTCAGGGAAATGAGTTTTGGTCAGGGAAAATCAGGGATTTGTGAAAAAAGTCAGGGAAATTGGCAGAAATTGAAGAAAGGTCAGGGAAATGCAAGAAAAAATGACTTTTGTGGTAAAATCAAGAAAATATTTGCTGTTTGAACCTAAGTATGGAAATTATTTTATTTTCATTTTCTCATTCAACCTTATAAATAATTTTAAAATGTGTTCTTTATGAGCATATCTTGTGCAGTTGAAATATGCTTAATTTTATCCTAAATTATTATCAAACATGGTTTTTGTTGGAATCCAGTGATGTCAAATAAGATTCTTGTATATATTTATTTAATATTATTATTTGTAAAAAAGGGGGCAAAATATATAAAAAATTATTAATTAAAGGATGTAATGTTAAAAATAGAAATGCAAAATTCGGAAAAGCACGCTAGATAAAGTCAAGGAAGAGCATGATAGATGTCAGGGAAGCAAAAGCTGTGAAATCTAGAAACCCTGATATAGCATGTGCTTCTATTAGAATATGACTTAAAATTTATACATCATTCAAGAACTGAAGAAACATTTTCGTTTGTTTCAGGGTCTTGTGATTCACCCGACTGTCCTTACCATGCTGTGCCAACTAGAAGAGAGAGTGGAAGTAGTGAAGAAACCTGCGCTCCAGTCGGTCCATCTCTGGGACTTTTCAAGTCAAGCAGCCTAGAGAGTCTTCAGACAATGGTCCAGGAGCAACAAAAGCAGGGTTTAATAACACCTGTGGCAAATAATATATCTTCCAGGGGCTGCAATGAAAGCTTCAGGGCAGCAGTAGATAAATCATTTGAAGCATCCAATCAAACTGATTGTAAGTTGTCTTCTTTTGTAGTTTTAAATTTGGGGTAATGTATGCCTCAAACTGAATTAGCTAATACATAGGTTCCCAACGTGGGCGATAATGCCCCCTTGTGGGCATTTGATGCTTTCAGGGGGGGGGGGGGTAAAAGAGCCAGAAAAAATTAGGACGCGTTGATATGGCACAGAGGGGGCATGGGAAGATTAACCAAATATAGTCTAAAAAAGACTTAAAAATCACTCTGATAATTCATTTCTATCTATTGCAAAAATTCACATATTTCGATATGAGACTTTGCTGTTGAGAGAAAGAAATACCTCTCTAAAACTTTTATTCCTCTTTTTTAACTGAAGAAGAAATTCAGTAGAGTTTCAATTCCAACTATATTCTATCTATTAGTAATTTTTTTTAAATTTAATTCTTGTTTTCACCATGCATTATGTATGCTCTTATTTCTCTGGAGTGGGAGGGCAGTATTGAAATATTCACTAGAAAAGGGGGCACCAGTTCAAAAAAGGTTGGGAACCTATGAGCTAACAGAATACACACAATAATGTGATTAACGCATCTAAAATATTTACAGTTGAGTGCAATACTAAAAATTGGAGTAATTGTGATTACACCGATAACAAATTTCTGGTAGTGATTTATTTACTTAATATTTCCTTGTAGGAAGTAAAAGAGATATTGTACAGTAATCACAAAAATTTCAATATTCAGATTCTGACAATAAAATAGATTTTGACCATCCCTAAATTAACTTTGACAAGCTTCTGATTGATACCTTTTCATGTATATTTTTTCTCTCTCGTAACTTCAGTTTAAAAATTATTATCCATAGAATGCTGAAACTTTGTAATTAGGACTTTAGTAACATTTAGTTGTGCACCTCTCTCTTTGATTGCAATTAACTGACTAGTTTATGTAGAGGGTGACCCAAAAGACTTAAGTCTGTAAGAAGTCATTGTTTGGGCCATGTCCAAATCTTGCCACCTGCCACCCACCGAGTGTGATAACTTTTGAAAACATACTGCCAAAACTGAATCCATCTCAGCAATATTTGCTATATTTTGCGAGAAATCAACAAACTTTAATTCTTTTGAGAAATAAGTTTAAATGAAGTGCATAGTTAGAAAAACACTTGTTTCAAAACTTTTGTATTTTATTGGCAAATTAAAATAAATGAATAAAACTGTAAACATTTTAGAAGGTGTTTAGAAGTCTGGCTGGGTACAACTCAGCCCCAATAGTAACCCTCACCCTCTGGTTATGTGCTTCGAGCTACAGGGATTTCAACAAAATTACATTTCTAATATTGGAAATTTAGGCATAAATATGTATTTGAGCAGTGATTTAAAGTGTCATTAGGAACTATATATATACAGTAGAGAACCAGAAATCTGCACAGCTTGGGATCATGGCTTATGCAGATTTTAAGATTTTGCAGATTTCGGGACATAAAAGATAAATCATTACATTTCTGATTTTTAAAAAGTAGAATACAATTACAATGAAATAAAAAAGTCAAAAGTATTTCACTTATATTTTCACATTAAATACAAAAGCATGAGAAAAAATTACATGAAGACTAGCAAAGCAAATGGTTTCAAAATTTCGTTTTTCTAATTTTGAAAGCATGTTCTATGGTGATTTGTTTTAAAATGTTAATTTTTCCTACTTTCAGTTTTTTTTTCTTTCTTTATTTTTGCAAATTGTATATTATCATTATTTCTTTAATTTTTATCATTAACTAGCTGAAGTACCCGTTCTTCGCACGGGAATGAATGGACTTTTTGATATTACGATTTGTGGTGATTACTATTCATTGTAATAAACAGATATAGCAAAGTGGATATCGCGTTATATTGTGTCCAATAATCATGCATACCGAATTGCAAGGCAATCGTTTGTACGGTGCAGAAGGCCATGCGGCGTAGCGCAATCTAGTGGCGAGTTTTAGCAAAACGGATACGGCGAAAATATTTTTCGCATTCAGATATCGATGTATACGAATTTTCATGACTATCGGCTGGACAGTCCTGAAGTTCATGTGTTGACGCGACATCTAGTGGCAAGTTATAGGAAAATGGATAGCGCCAAACTCTTCCCCGTGTTCAAATATCTATGTATACCTATTTTCATAGCGATCATTTGCACAGTCAAGAAGTGATACACTGCAGGACCATCCAGTGGTTCAATAGAGTAATGATTTGCTACAGCACCATCAAGTGGCGAGTTATAGCAAAATGGATAACGCCAAAATATTCTCATTGTTCAAATAGCTATGTATACTGATTTTCATAGCGACCGTGTTCAACTATCTATGTATACCAATTTTCATAACAATCATTTGCACAGTCAAGAAGTGATACACTGCAGGGCCATCTAGTAGTTAATTAAAGTAATGATTTGCTACAGCGCCGTCAAGTGGCGAGTTATAGCAAAATGGATAACGCCAAAATATTCTCATAGTTCAAATAGCTATGTATACTGATTTTCATAGCGACCGTTTGAATGGTCAAGAATTTGGCCTGCTGCAGCGTCATCTAGTGGCGACTTAAAATAATAATGCATTGCAGTGTCATCTAGTGGTGAGTAACATCAAAAGGAACGCAGTTAGAATATACTCTTCGTGCTCAAATGTGTAAGTATAAAAAATTTTATGCCGTTCGGTCGAACGGTATAGAAGTTGATGCTTTTCAGCGCCATTTAGCGGCAAGTTACAGCAAAATGGATAGTGAAAAATATTCTCCGTATTCTAATATTCGCGTGTACCAAATTTCATCGAAATCGGTTGGACGATATTCGCATAGCAAACGGCTAAACGGAATAGAATTCGACGTTCTGCTGCGCCACCTGGTGGCAAGTTAGAGGAAAACGGATAGCATAAAAAGCTTCTCCATGATAAAAGACTTAGGTGAACCAAATTTCATGGTGCAACGGTGCTCAACGGTGCTGGAGTTTTTCAACCTCATACACTCATACCAACATTCATTTTTATCTATAACCAGTGTCATTATATATCCCAGTCTCAAATAAAATCCAGTTTCAAATCTAAGCCTCGCCAAAGTGCCAACATACGCCATTTTGCAAGCGTTTTTTCAGGAAATCATTCGAAGCATTGACTTAGCAGCAATAATATATGGAAATGGTTCGACCGCGAAAAAGTAAAGCAAGCCTTTATTTGAAAAGTTGAATCCCTTAATACAGCGGAATTTTTTTAAATTATCAACTATAACGTGTTTTATTCATCGTTACTCCGATGTACTAAATGAGAAGATTTCAATTTTCTGAAATTTGGCGGAATTCCCCCAACTTAAATCAATGTACTCATTTGGCGAGAATTCTGGAGATAGATCAATTGAAATCCCTTAATAACTGCATTATTTCTTCACGGATCATTAAAATTTAACGCTGTATTCTAATAAAACCTTTGCACTTGTTTTCAAAAATCTATTTCCTTAAGCTCTCAATAAATTGCGCCAAGCCGAAATCTGCGCAAACCGCTAGAACTCACTTTCACAAAATCGGCATTTGAGCCATTTTATTTTTTCGCCAAACTAAAATAATTTACCTATTAGCCTCGGAAATCTTCAATTCTTATTGTTTTGCGTGTAAAGCATTACATTCCTGCTCTGATTTCCCATGCACACGATATTATAATTTAAAAAAAATAACCTTACGAATATAAACTAACAAAAAAAAAAATCATTATTATTCTTTTATTTTTACTTTGAGAATTTAAAACATTTTATTCGGCAAAATCGCCACACATGGCAACCACGATCCTTATTTCACACTTTTTTCACTACAGGGGTTACAATTACGGAAAGATTTTTGCGTGAAGAGCATAAAAAATCTCTTAAATTCCGGGAACGGGTGGACTTTCAAAGTTTTAAAGTGGACTATGAGTTATTCTATATTATTTTACATATCTGTACTAAATTTCAGGCCGATAGGTCCATTTTTGTGGATTTGTATACGAATCAAATCCACAAACAAACAAACAAACAAACAAATAAACAGAATTTCATTTTTATTTATAAGATTGTTTAATTTTTAGAACTTTGCTGTTCTAAAAATGTAAGGTATTGTTCTCCTAACTTTAAACTTTTATCAGATGGATTTTATTATTATTATTACCCAAGTTTTCATCACCAGAATCATATTTATCTGGATTCAAGACACTTTTCAACAATTTCATCACTGGCGGATGACTTTGAATTTCATTATTTACATCAAAGAAGGTGTGCAGATTTTAGGTCGACAGATTTTTGGCTCTCTACTGTATATACATACAGTGCTTTATGAGTGTGCTTGTGTTTAAAGATATGTAGAGGTATCTCAGTTTAATTAAAGAAAAATTTAGATTGTCAGATTTTAGCTTAGGGGTTCACATATACCAGCCCCTCCCCCATAAAAGTGTATGTGTGTATTATAAACTATTACTACATTTCAGGTTCTAATCCACAAGTACTAACAAGCACCCAACATAGGAATTCAGTTCGGAATCATACACGTGCCAAAACAGTAGATGCCTTGACTGAACATGCAAAGAAAAATGAAAAAGCAAAAAAGAAAGGACTTTTTCGAGGCTTGGGATCTATGTTCAGGTTGGCATGCTTTATGTTTTTCCTATTTAATAAGGTATTTTGCAATATTTAATGCATTAAAGCATTAGAATGTACAGATTTTTATTCCAATAACATTTTTAGTAAGATATAAGATGTTTATAAATTATGTTTTCACAGTGCATCATCATGATTTTACTTAATATGTTTTGTATTCTTTTTTATCACATGTATTCTTGTATTGTATGTTTCCTATTCTTGCTATACTTTCAGGTTTGGGAAATCCAGTAAAAAGGGGAACAAAGAGACCACAGTCTCTGCAGCCAAAGAATTTGATCAAAAGAATCCAGAACAGTATCAAGCTAAAGCTATGGGTGAAGAACAGTAAGAAAAATTTTATGCACTTTATCAGACAATTATTATAGTATTTGACTTTTATGTTTATTAAGTTTAGTTTTGTTTAAGAAAAGGGATTTCACTTATTAGCTTAAAGACTCTTGAACATATTAAAAAATAATTCAAATAAGTTATCTTCATAATCATTGCTATAATTGTTCCTTAAACATGTATCTATTCAATTTACTACCTAGATACAAGAATCGATTTTTATAAATTTCCTTGGAAAAATTAATTTACACAAAAGCAAATAAAAAATAAAACAACCATGAATTAAGATCAATCATGATGCTTTTAAATAATTTTACCTTATTAAAAATAATTTTATGTAACTAACAAACATATTATAATATATATTAAAATCACTTACCATTCTAAATCAAAATCTTTTTATTAGTATTATATTAAGGAAGAAACTACGAATTTAATCTATATATGTGTACTTTTAAAATAATCTCTTGATTTTTCAATATGTGCATGAAGATATACAGGATGTCCCAAAAACACTGACCTAAGCTTTTATTCCTTAAATATTGATCCGAGAAATATGCAACAAATCACAAAGTTATAAAATAATTTTTCTGATTGCCAAATAAACATACAGAATTTTGTTTTATGGATTAAAACTTTCAGGAGATTACATTTAAATAAATACAAAATTTAAATTTTTATATGCCCCCACAACAAAAAAGTTCTCAATAAGTAAAATGTGCTCCATACATTAATTAGGGATTCACAAAATTTCACCTGTTTATCATAAAAAGAATGACAGATTTTATGGATTATTTAAAAGAAGATATATTATTTAAAAGAATCACAGTCAAAAAATGAGGAAATGAAAAATACAGAGCTTATTCTGGCTTTTAATGTTGTAGATACATTTTTCTTCATTCTATCTCTAAAGTGCAAATGCATATCTATTTTAGGCATCAAACCCAATGTAAAGAAGTTGCAGAACATCAATCTAATCATTTCCATTCACGCCAGAGTCAACCACTTAAAAGGCATTTATCCGCAAGGCCATCATTTACATATCCACGGGTGGGTGGCAGTGTTTCACCTGTTCCCAGCCAAACCAATGCACTGATGCCACCTCTTCAAAGTCGACAAGATAGAATGAATGTTCTGAGATCAGAACACCAAAGGAAACACAAAGAAAGAAATGGTTTCTATCCAAACGATGGATCAGAAGAAACGTTTGATCAGCAGGTCATGTACTGTTCAGATGGAAAAGCAATGGTATGTATGTAAACAAAAAATGCTATTTTCAAGATGGGGAGATATTTAAATCATAATTTTATTTGTTAAGATGAAAAGTTATGACAGAAGTAATGAAATATTACATAACTGTAGCAAATCTAAATTTGCTTTATTTAGATTTGCTGTGTCATGCTAATTTGAGCAAGCATTGAAAAACCCCCCCCCCCCCTCCCTCCTTAAAGCCGAAGCAGGAACATTTATATATAAGCTTGTGTACTTTAATATGTAAAATTAATGTAACCAAGTTTGAAATAAAATGAGCTGAAATGAAAAGGAAAGTTTATCCCTATTCCTTTTATTAAAATTTGGAAATCAGAAAAACTGTAGCTTGTTTACAAATATATTCAAGTGGAAACAAAATTTTAAAATGCCTGAAACATTCTATTTGCTTTAAAAAGGATAGGTAAAATGTAAACTCCATAAACCTGGAAAATGACATGTGTTAAGAATTTTCCTTTTTAAAGTATACACGAGAGATTATATAAAAACTATTACTCTATATTTAACAGTTACATTTTGAAGTTGTGTTGGAATGGTACATGGAAAATTTTTATTTTGTAGGGGAAAAAAAATATTTGTCTATTCCATGCATTACAAACAGTTTTAGATGAATTTATCTGAAATTGCATACATCTTTTTGTATCTTCTAGTCTATCTTGGATTATTAGAATTAATTATCTACTTACAAAATTTCATCAGCATTTTTTTAGAAAAGACTACGGGCTAAGGCCCCCAGACTTGCTACGCTCGCTTTTCGTATGAGGCATTCAGCCCCTAATAAGGCTTATTCATAAAAAAGACATAATTTCAACAGACAAAACCCGAAGATTGGATCAGATAGAATGTTACTGAGCTACACATTGCTTGGTTCTTGCATGTTCATTGGTACACAAAAAATTTAAACTTCACAGTACAGTAGACCCCGTCCATAGCACGGTAGATATTTTGTTATAGGAATCCGTGTTGTACGGGTCCTGAGCTATACTCCACCTGGAGTGCAGACTCCGCACATAATTGCTGGAAAACTTATTTGCACTGCTCAGAAACACAATGATAATTAATGCTGCCATTCATAAGTTATATTAATTAGGAGCTAAAACGTAATAAAATCAGAACATCTGTTTCAGCTGTATTTTTAATTATGTAAAACCTATTGGACACCTTGCAAATTTGCCACCCATGGCGATTTTCCATTATTTGGCGACTTGCGTATATGTATAGTTAATAATTAGCTCTTAAAAAACATTCTATATGTTTTCTTTGATAAAAACTACGGAACAGCTAGGACAGCTTGTCACCCATGGCGACTTTTCATTATTTGGCAATATACACATACTCACAACTTATGATTACTGCTCATGTAAGGTTCCCGCAAAACTGTTATCCATATTTTCATATACATAATCCTTCGCAGATTGGCGTATTTAGCACCACGAATTATATCATCTCGCCGCGCTAGCAAATATCCAAAGTGTACTATAACTGCTATAATGGCATGGTGAATGCCACCAAATATGTCTACTGGTAGCCAATACTCCAGCTGGACCGAACCGGCTTTAAAATAATCTGCATTTTAATTATTTTTCATTTTCAAGATACTGGATTCTAACATTCTGGAATGCGAAGTTAAGATTCACCCTGCTTCGAAAAATACCATTTTGACGGATCATTCCTAATGCCAAGATGGCACTTTTAAAATCAGTTACAATTAGTTATTCTGTTTTGGAAAAATGAATAGTCGCTAATTCTAAACTCCTGTTGTCTAAGCGAACTTACTATTTGAAAATTGCCAACTTTGTGTAACGCACTTTGAGTTATTTATTTCACATACTTTTTAATTTGGCGTAAAATGGGTCTAATTCTACTTCGTGTTTGTCAATTTCATGCAAGTCTACATACTTGTAATTGCTTTGTTGCAAAGGAATGAATGATTTTATGCCAAATCTGGCAACCATTATGTTTTATTTTTTCAGTTTTTTATTAATATCTTCTAAAATAATTGGATTTTCAAAATTTAAGTCAGCTTATCAGGTTCCTCGGAATTTTCCAAATCCGTGGACATGTTTCTCAAAATTCAAATTCCCACGGTTTAGGAGAAGATAGACAAACAAGGTCTGACAGTGACGACAGCGGCCTTTACTTTTTTTTAGAATAGAGAGACACAGATGAATGAAAATAATTTTGAATTTATTATTTGCTGCACATAAAAAATCTGAACTTTTTATCTTACTTTTAGAAAAACCGTCCTCTACCTCCATTACCTAATCAACAAGGGAGCTCAGATGTTTCTCAGGTATTCCAAAATATTTCTTTTTATTCATTTACATAGTTATATAGCATAATGTACTTTTCTCAACTGATGATTTTCAGATGGTTAAAATTAAGAATAGACTGCCAATAAAAAAAAATCCCAGTATTTTATTTGTTTGCTTAGGCCAGGTATAGGCAACCTTTAAAAAGTTGCAGGCTAAACTTTAGGATGTTAGTGAAGTCCTGGCCTAATTGGGATTATTTGGGAATTTGAATGGTTTATATGGGTTTTATACAGGGTTTTGATATGTTCCGTGGGCCGGATCAAAAGCCATGGCGAGCCACATTCGGCCCTTGGACTGGAGGCTGCCCATATGTGGCTTAGGCATATCACAATGTATTTCTGTCAACTGATGATTTTGAGATTAGAATAATTTAAAGTATTCAATATCTTATCAGATTAAAATAAGGGAGAAAGAAGGGTCTACCACAACTTATAGTATTTCAATACTTCAGTTGATCATGTGGAATATGGGGAAGTGTATACTCAAAGAGAAAGAGTGAAACTTATTCAAAATTACAAATCCACCTTACTTTGAATATATTTAAATATTACTAATAGAATGTCAGAGTAATTGACCACAAATTATTGCTCTTAGCTACAGTAAAATACCATTTATATTTTTGTATTTTATATCCCAATTATATTTGCATATTTAATATCATTCAGTCATAGTTCTCAGACAATTGTCTTAATGTATTGTATGTTTCAATTTTGAGTGAAATGTATGTTGAATGTAAGAATTTATTTCAAGTTTATAATTTAATTTAATTTTTTTTACTTTAACTTGCTCAATTTGTTAGTGGGTATTAAAATTTCAACTATAATCTTTATTTTTATGTGTATTCAACTATTGTACTTTTCAATTATTCATATCATAATACTGTTCCTGCAGATTAGATTAAATGTACTTTAAGTATGTATACAAATGAGAAAAATGAGTTTTTAAAAATCTACACAGCTTCCTTAATGAACTTTTTTTTTAAATTTTTTCATTACTTCTGTAAACTAGTAAAATGATTTGATTTTCAAAATTTGCTTTTCAGATCAAAGGCTCAGAAATGTCACCAAAAACAAAAAGTTTAGAGATCTACAAAGAAATGTCCAAGTAAGTTAAAATTATTTTTGAAAATCCAAAACTTAGATTTTCTTTTCTCGTTGCCAACTAACAGAAATGAAAGCTGAAGAATTTGTTCTTCAAGATAAATTATTTTTAATTTCAATAGTGCAGTCAAACGCTGTTAATGTATGGCCAGAATTAACGTTATGTTTTATGAGAATCTATGTTTAAGAAGCGAAATTAAAATAAAATTGTTGCCTTAATTTTGAAAGTTTTTAATTTAAATTAATTATGATGTAAAAGTGTTAAATTTTTTGTAAAGAAAAAATAATACATCAAAACAGTTATTGTTTTGTTATGCATCAAAACGAGATTTTCAGCATTCCTATACATTAGGTATGCAAATAAAGGACAGCACGGTACAAACAAAAAATCAACAAGTTAACTAAAAATTCCATTTACTTCCACAGTTTTGAAAGAGAGGAAAAGTTTGGTGCCACCACCAAAGTTTTTGGTGGTGTCATTAAATATTTTGATCTTATTTGCGCCCATGAATATATATATATACATATATATATATATACACATCTTTCCACCGTAAAGACTTAAATACTTTCATATACCCACAGACAGAAACCTGTCTAGATTGTGCATCAGTGTGACCTACAACTTTTTAACCTTACGTGTGTTTCCCATCACATTTTAGATCATAATCAGAAATGGCAGCGAATTTTAAATGGCACCCTCTCAAAACTGCTGAAGACTGCCAAGAGGACTTTCAGAATTGCTGATTTAGTGTACACATACTTCAGTAATTGTTGGGAATCAAACTTGCAACCTTTTAGTTTACTAGTCCAACACCTTAAATACTGGGCTATCGCAGCCCTATAAATTTATAAGCAAATTTTTTCCTGGGGCAGGGGGTGAGTATGCATACGGCAGAAATATGCATATGGCAGAAATATGCATACTGCATACACCTAAACATTTTGCAAATATCTCGGGGAGGATGTGAATCTAAGACTTTTTTTAAATTAGAGTAATTCCAAACATTTTATTTACAGAAAGCGCACTGTGTATAAGTGCAAATTTAAGCAGAAAATCAAATATATAACAAAATTGAAAATACTTTATTTATTTATTATTGTTTTATTACATTCATAGTCTAAGACTAAATTCTTTTAATAGGAAAAAAATATATATATCTTAGTTTTATGTTAAAAGCCTTACACTGCATATAACAATAATTCTAAATTATATAAAAAAGAGTTTTCTTGCAAAAAAAAAACAAGCCAATAGGATTCCATAACAATTCAATGTCTTTAACCCAATTTTAAATTTCAGAGTTCAGACAGCACATTAAATGGCATTTTAATTTAATGTAGATTTAAGCTATGTTTGATTCCATAACTTATCGTCTCATAACTTATCGTTTTATTGTCATCTTTTCAGGCCAGGCAGTAGAAGAGGCTTTGCAGATCCTGTCCGATATAGCCATTACATGAATTTCCAAGAAATACAACAGCATTTACAACAGTTTCGTTTCCACCAAAATCTGTTTTCAAGTGAACATTCTGCAGATATGACGAGTTACTTGAATGAACAAAAACGAATGCATGGCTCACACAAAAGGCCCTACAGACATACAGTCAGTTCGCCCAGATCCCGACCCATGTCAGAATTCATAGATTTCAACAATGCAGAGACATTTAAGCATGTCTTGAGAGGCATGTCTGAATCGGGATCTTTGCCCAGAAAAATGTTTCCAAGCAGCAAGCAAAGACCTCCAATACCATCTGCATTTATGTTTCAACAAATGCATGGACAAACTACAGCCAACGGATATCCTCCAGTGGCTTATAACCAAAAAATCAATGAAATTTATGAAAATGGTGAAAATGCCACAAGCTCTAAAGTGTGAGAATCACTCACTTATGATCATTAAATCTTATGAATTTTTTTATCGTGCTACAATTTGAAACAAAAATTTCACTTAGAGAAAAAAAAAAGTTACACGATATATATCACATGCTACCTCATTAATAGAATTCAGCCTCAGTGTGTGTGCAGTCAAATTTCCCCTAATCCATATTAATCAATGCATTATACTTAAATTTTGTTTCAATGTAATTTTGCAGAATATAAGAATATTAGAGCATTTGAAAATCTAAATATAACTTGAAAAATACCAAGTGCTCTTTAACAATATGGGCTTATACATGTGCCATGCATTCAATAATCTAGTGAAAATTCAAGTCCTGTGGTGCTTTTAATAATAGAGAAGAATAGATAATCTGTCAACTCAAGATGTGATGGATAATTTCCAAGACGATTGTTAAACATTACATTTGTGTGTAAGCAGCATCCGTAATATATGTGTTATAGTATAGATGTTTATTTTCTTTTTTGTAAAAGTTGTAAATAAGATGTAAAAAGAATTGCAGTATTAATACTGTGTATTTATGCCGTGTGATATTTTTTTTTACATAATCTTATTTTTTCAGACTTGTACAGATTTTTGTAAATATAGCTGTATTTATATATTTGTGTTGTAAATTTTCATTAAAGAAAAAATCCATAATACTGTACTTAAGTCATTTGCATTGCTTTAGCATTTCATTATTGAAGATTAGCAACTGCACTCATAAAATTTGAAAACTTCAAAGTCTGACACTATTTAATTTATACAAAATGCACAGCTAAAAAAGCTAATGGACTTAAAAATATATTGGAAAAAAAATCATTTGCTTCTAAATAACAAATATTAAATATATAATTATAATAAATATTAATTTAAACACAGTCCATCATCAAATCCCATTTCCTTCAGTAAGGTTTGCCGAAGGAAATAAAATTTGAAGATGTTCGGGACATGAAGATAATCGCCACATCATAAATAACAATCACTTTGAAAAGAGAATTTTAAAAACTGTTTCCAAACTTTATACTGCTTAACACAGAAGTGCATTACAACAGGTGAAAGCTACATCAAAATATTAAATGGGTGTGTAATAATTACAGTTAGGATTTTTGCGTGCAAATTTTCTTGTGTTTTTGCGTGCATATTGAATGCAAATTTTAATCTTTAGTTTATCAATATTTTAATATTCCCAGTATTTTAATTTAATAAACAAGTTAATTATTTCCATACCATTTATTCAATTTCATTCCATACAAAGTGAATTTATCACACAACACGCACTTTTTCAGTGTTCTAAAATACCAAATTTTGCCACTTATCAGTCAAAAAGTCATTGAAAGAATCTCCTGACCTCTATACTCACTAGATACACAAACTTGGTCTTTATGCACTTGTTTCTCATTGACATGATGTCCGGATTTTTAATTAGTCAAGACAAAGCTGGAAAATTCTCTTGAATCATCCAAACAGCTTTCCACTTAAAAATCTACTGTATTTGCTTAGGGACTCCTAAACTGGTTGACTTCATCAGCTTTCTTGGATGTTTGTCAAAAAACATTTATAATACACAAAAATATTTTGCTTCTCATAATTTTCATTCAAATCTCCTTATTTTTGCGAATGATGTCTGCTCTGTGGTAGTTTTTGGTGTTCATTACCTTGCTGATTTTTTGGCACACTATGTTCACAAAATCAAAGTACCACCAGTTTCAAAGCCCTAATTTTGAAACAAGATTTTTTTTAGTTTAATTCTTGTTCGGTATCTATGGTGCTTCTAAAAAAATTATAAAGTAAACCTTTTGCACATGTCTGTCAAAAATTGTGGGCTACGACTATATCACTGTGGGGATATAGTAAGTGAAGCTACTGTGAATGTGCAAATTGAACAGTGCAAGTGGGATTGCACTTATTTTATTGCTGAGGTTAGATACACACTGTGAGGAATTGACCCTAGGGTTTATGGTTAAAATCCCTCCAAGGAATGACTGCGAGGGAGAGAGAAAATAATATATTGCAGCATGCTCAAGTTCGCACACGTTTCTTCTTTCTTTATTTGCCTACACTTCACAAATTTCATTGCAGGTGAGAAAATACTAGAAATGTCAGCAAATGTAAAAACTTTCACTTAAAAAAAGTACATTTTGTGTTCACCTTGGGTGCAAGTATTGGGTTTGCGTGCAATATTGGAAGATTGTGCTCAGATAGGCATCCTATAGAGTGCATTTATGAGGTGTTATAACAAGTTGATTTTACATGTTTAGGACAAGATTTGTTATGTAGATAAGTGCCCGCATAAAATTTTATCCTGAGTGCTGAATCCACAGTAATAATTCACCTATTTTTTAGCTGATCTGTTTTGAAAATTAACAGTGGCATCCTGCAGTCTGTTGAATATGAAAGATTTTGTTAAACCTCTCTTATTTAAGAGTTAATGAGTTCATTTACTCTTCCAAAAAAAATGACAGCTATAGCTTATTAGTTTTTCACACCATACTGCACATTGAGACGAGCTATATTCACCATGTGATTAAAGTTATTGCTGAATATGATTCAGGGACATACCCAGAAAACAATTTTGGAGGGGAGGGGGGGGGGTCCAAATGGTGAAAAGGACCGAATTTTTCACAAAAAGACTTCATCATTATTATTTTGTTAAGAAAAACTGAGATTTCATGGAGGGGTCCAGACCCCCCTGGACTATGTCCCTGGGTATGTCATTGATATGATTGTAAATTTAGATACAAATTCTAGTGTACTGAATCTAGTAGCATATTTATTAATATTGTTGTTAGTCAGTACAATTTTATTCTTATAAAAATTTAGTGTGAGCATCAGTTCGGCCCATATGCATTCTGAAATGTCAATGAAACAAGTTTAAATTTCTTTTTATAAAAATTATTATTTCATGCACAATTTTTCATGATTAAATCTTATGGGAAAAGGTTAATAAGTTGGATAAATTCTCAGGGTTTTCTTTTATGTAAATATGTTTGCCCACACTACAAAATTAAGATTATCTTTTTTTTTATGTGTGTAGTTTATATTAAATCAAGAATAAGTAATATATTTCACATGCTTAATTATTCCTTCCCCCCCCACACCAGTTTTCTTTTGTCTCTGCACTAATACTAAGTAAAATAAACATTTTCATAAAATAAAAATGAGAAGGACAAATGTAAGCTAAGCCAAATATTTACATGCAAAACTTAAAATTTATTCGATTTCAATTATAAAAATAACATTCATTTAACAAAGCAGATTCGAGCTGCAAACAGTAATCATACATAAATTGTACAAAGCAATAACAACAGAAGTAATTAAAAAACTTTGTAAAAAACACACATAAGAAGTAAAAGGAAAGAGGATACGCACGTTTCGTTCAAAAATTGTTTTGAACTTCTTCAGTCCAAGCCCTTCGTCGTAAAGAACACAGGGAACTGTGTTCTTTATGTTCAAAACAATTTTTGAACGAAACGTGCGTATCCTCTTTCCTTTTACTTCTTATGTGTGTTTTTTACAAAGTTTTTTAATTACTTTATCGTTTAACACCAGTATTTTGAGTGTTTTTTCAATAACAACAGTTTGATCTGATTTACCATGGTATTACTTTTCCATCATAATTAAAAAATCCACCAACATGTTCATCTTTTGCATTCTGTATAGTGTTTATCATGCCACTGACACTGGTTTCTGGAGTAATGAGAGCATTTTTGCCTCCCATATCGGTCAAAACCCATCCTGGATGTAAAACGTAAACTAGAATCCCCAATGGTTTCAAGTCCACAGCCAAAGATTTAGTGACCATGTTCAAAGCAGCCTGAAAAGAATAAGATTGAAATACATAAAGTATTTGTCAAAGTTTTAGTGGTCACTAATTTTAGAAGTTAACTCAGCACTAAACCAACAAAATAATAAAGTATTAATCCAAAAAAAAAAAAAAAAAAAAAAAACCTTGGGACAAAGCAAACCTAACAACTTGTTAATCATGCAGGAGGTGATGCTGCCTTTATCAAATAGTTATTTAATTTGCAATGGTACATAAGATACATTTCATCTATTAAGCTATTAAAACAACTATATTTCTGTGTTACCTAAGTATAATAATTAAAATATTTAGGAAACTAACACTTAGTAGGGCATAGAACCATTTAGCACTTCATTTGATTTTGATGGTTTTAAAAAATAAATCCGAATAATGCTGGATCACCAGAAGCTTTAATTAAAAAAAAAACTGTGGTTATAATAATTAACTCCAGTTAATAATTTTTCTTTTATCTCATGGTGAATAGTCACCACCAGAGCAGGGATCACTAGAAGGTTTAATTAAAACAAAAATTTGAGGTTATAATAATTAACTCCAGTTAATAATTTTTCTTTCATATTATGGTAGCTATTACCCTCCCCCTTCCAGATATTTTAGATTAAGATACATTTGAGTCCCTTTACTTGTGGAATGCATTTTTCCCATCCACTGTGTGTGTGTGAACTTCATTCACCACCACAATAAACCTACATCTTAAATTAGCTAAAAGCCATGTTTTATGAAAAAATATCAGCTTTTGAAACAAGAAAAACAAATTTAGAATTCATTTCCTTTTTCTTTTTTTTTTTTAAGAGGAAGTCTTATTAAGGAACAGCCTTATACCTGCTATGTTAAAATCGTTTGTTACAATTCTTTTAGAAACTGTTTTGTATAGAATCTTGAAATTTGGTGAATATGTATGAAAATGATTTTTTAATAAAATGACATTAAAAACAGGAAGATAGTTCCTGATGCATTTTTTCTGAAATATTTCTGCCAATGCTTCGTCCTCCAGATGGTGCCACTGCACAGCATTGATGGAAGGTTTGTTTGCGGGATTATGGCTGATCATCCACACTAGGAATGTAAGCTGAGCAGAGATGCCCTCTGTAGGGGTCTTTCTAAGGCATCCTAACCCGTATTTATGTTAAGTTCTGGAGAAAATCACCAAAAACTCCAAACGACTACGTCGATGGATTTCAAATGAAAAATAAAATGTGTTAGAAGTCATCTTTGTATTTTTAATTTATGTTATTTTATTAAATGATTATTTTCATACCTATTCACCAAATTTCAAGGTTTATACAAAGTAGTTTCTAAATGAACTGGTCCAGAAGATTGTAACATAGCGAGTATAGCGACTATTCCTTATTAGGACGTCCTCTTAAGCATCCAGTGTTTTATTAAATGTACAAAACATTTATACAATGAAAACAACCACATTTCTTACCCATTCCTCAAGATGCTCAAAAACTAATTGATTTTGAGCATCAATTTAAATTGTGAAAGCAGAACAAATTACAAAACTTCAAATGCATAGCAATAATTCTGCTATCTGTCCCTACTCTTTTGTGGTTCGCTAAGCTCGGATTTACAAGTGCTATCTACAAAATGATACATTTATTTTTTTTACCTTGCTTGTCCTGTAAGGATAACATCCTCCGCTAGTGTTATCATCAATTGATCCCATTTTAGATGAAATGTTAACAACACCAGCTCGAGCACAAGAAAAAGCTTTTGTATTCACCCTGCAGGCAGCTTTCTTCAAAAGGGGCAAAAGTTCCTAAAATAAAGTAAAATGTTATAAAAATTACTCTTCAGCTGAAAGCAGGTTATGAAAGCAGCTATTATGAAGTACTACAATTAACAATGAAATTAACTTGCACAATGATGAAACCAATAAAAAAATTTTACAAAATTTTTAAGAAAGGAAAATTACACAGCTGTGACAAAAAGGAAAAAAATCTGAAATTCAATAAACTGCACAGCTTTTTTCCATCTCGTCCAGAACACTAAAATATCAATAGACTTAAAATGTTGAGAAAATGCCCGATATAAAAGAACAGAACATGCCCTATTTAGAGAATCCCTGGAAATTTGCTCAACAGGTGTCACTGTAAATGACATGACACACACAAGCAGATTGTATGGATGTTTTGCTCATGCAGCGAAGAGGGAGAGAAACCGTTTCAATTAAACAAGGCTGTGATGGTCAGCTGAAATTCATTCAGGGTTGGGTTTTTGACATGACAAGCATCAAAAACTGGTTTAAACCATCAAAAACTAATCCATAAAAGAAAGAGAACAATATGTAAACTAATTGTGCAGTATATTTTCATTTTGCATTAAACTAAATACATAATTAAAGCTAATTACATTGAAAAATAATTATTATATTAAAAACTGACAGTTATTTCTCAACAAATGACAATTATTGGGCTCATTAATAATTGTCTGTAATGTGCATTTCTTTGTATAAATAAATAAATACCATTTATAGGATAAAAATTTTAAAATTTAATTTATTCAGTAGTATTTATACAATAATTTGGAGGGAGAGTTAATATATAAATAATTTTCAGCAGTCTTTCAAAATTTTCAAACTGAAATATGGCTAAACATTTCCTGTAGAAGCAAATATTAAATTTATTTTGATTTAATCTAACTACCTAAATTGAAAGGGTTTTAAGCAAAAACAAATAACATAATAATTTCAGTCATTTAAATAAAATGAAATAAATATCAACACCTTTAATTATCAGTATACTAAAGTTTCCCATTCAATATAGATTACCAATTTATTGAATGTTACCAATGTATTAAATGTAATGCAGCATTGAAATTTATCACAAAATGGTATTGGTATTTCACATGTGGGAAACTTACAAGCCATGGAAGATTTTAAGGACAATCCTAATTTTTGATGCAGATAGATAATTTAGAATTTTAATGTTATAACAGCAAGAACAATGTTTTGAACATATTAGATATGAAATAAAATTACTTTTCCACTCTCTTTTCTGTTTCTAGACAGCATGCTTGATTTAAAAAAAAAAAAAAAAAAAAAAAATGTATAAAAGATATTGTAATATTAACTTTTAAGAAATATTGTAACATTTCACAATGTGTGCAATTTTGAAGAAATCAATTAGTATTTTTACTACAGTCAATATTTGTAGTAGATTAATATTAATAATCAATAACAATCAATCAGTATTTGTAATTGTATTAAAATAAATTAATATATGTAATTTGTGTGTATTTTAAAGTGCAATATTTAAGGGTTTTGACAGTTTTTGGCATAGGGTTTTTGACGTGACAGTTTAAACCATGGTTAGAACCGTCAAAAACTGTCATGCATCAAAGACTTGCCAACCCTGATTTTAATGAAAGTCCAAGGTATTTAATGTCTTATTACAATGAGTTAAAATTAATGTTTCACAAAATCAGCATTGCTGCTCACTAAATATAAAAATTCAAACCGTAAAATTGCATAAAAGCAAAAATTCTGGCAAATGTGGAGAGGTGGAAAGAAAATACACTCGGCAGTCCATTATCTACCTATGCTGGATTATCGCACTTGCAGTATTGCAACCATGGTTGCCACAAACATGCATTGTCCTTGCAAATAGTTTAGATAGAGGGACTTCTTAGGTACACCTAAGGTCCCTCCGGGAGGCGATATTGTACAGAATTATAGATGAGTAGTGTTGCACTAGCACTAGCCTTGTAAAGCCCATATTAGCTTATTAATAAGCAATAAAACTGCTCCCCCAGCCTTTAAAATGCCAACATTTCATCAGGTCATTCTTTTCTGGTGATAGAATATTAATATCACATACTGAATATTATTACTCTAACCAGGATTCTCAGTAGAGTGGAAAATATAAGGTGGAAGCAAAGATATTTTCTTATTTTTTCAAACATTTTAAGAATGATCAAAAAAAAAAAAAATTGTTAACTGAATATTTAGACATAGTGTAATATGTTTTATGATCATTATAATAACAAGTCGCCTTTAATGTTCAAACAAAATTACGTAAAACTATGTTTTTACTCTTGTATTTCAAGATAAAAGAAGGGTGTGTGTGTAAAGCAATTTTTTTGTTTGTTTACAGAAAACTGACCCATAAAAAGACGTACAAAAGAAGTTTTCTCTCTCAAGAAATAATTATCACCAGATATGTTGAAAAACTTTTTCAGTAAGACATATTGTGTGTCTTGTAAAATAATTTCTGAGGTAGCTATTAGAGATGAGACGGGCTCAGCCCGAAAGCCCGGTCTCTGTAATTCACAATTGCGTTCGGGCTTGGGCGGGATCGGGCTCGTGAAAAATTTCTATTTTATTGAACATACTCCTTGAAACAAATTTTTAAAAAGTGATTCATATGGAAAATAAAAGTACTTATAAAAAAATAGCGGCACGGGTGCCTAGAAGGCACGTGAAGCTCTTTGGGTATTTCAGAACAGCAGCTTATATTGCTTAGTTAGTCATGAGATCGGACATTATCTCATAAACATAGATATAAAGAATTAGAAAGTGCATTAAAAATTTGCAACTATATTTGTCTTTAATTTGCACAAACGGCAAAAATTATTGTATTCTATCAAAGAATTACTTCTTTGAATTTTATTTATCTTTAAGCTGAAATATCGGGCTCCGACTTAAATAATACTGCTCGGGCTCAGGCAGGTTCGGATTAAAAGTCTTCGGGCTCAGGCTTGAAAAAATGAGCCCGAACTCATCTCTAGTAGCTATCCATCTAATTTTTAATTTGAGCTTATATGTTCCTCATTTTTTTTTTTTTTTTTTCAAGGAGAACACTCATTTTATAATTTTTTTTTTTGCTCTTTTTAATGTATTTAAAAATTTCCATGTCATGATTCTGAGATGGAATTGAAACAAAATGACTAAAAGGGGCCTCTTTGATCATCTAAGTAAAATCAAAAGTTTAAATGCTGACATATTCGAAAATGGATTATAGAAAATAGTAAATGGAAATATATATATATATATTTTCTTCTCAAGCCACCTTGATGAAAATTACTTTTTTTTCTCAAAATCATCATTTAATTAATCAATATTACAAATTTAATAACTTAATGAAATGATTTTTTAAAAATGAGCCTTTTCTAATTTTTTTCTTAGAACCACACAACTTCTTTAAAATTAGTATTCCCATCTGCAATTTCTTCTATTTACACCTGAATGTTTTACTATTGCTTTAAGAGCCCCCCCCCCTAAAAAATAGAGTTTCAAACTACCACTGCTATTATGAAATACTGCAATTTAAGCAGCGGCAAAGCTATATATAAATTTGTGGTACTTCAGTATTAACTTTCTAGCTATTTTCACAAATACAGTTTACCTTAAAATGGTGAGATTTAACCACTAACAGGGATCGTAATTTTTTTTTTTTTTTTTTTTTTTTTTTTTAATTCTTTTCTAGCATGGTAAAGTTGTGGAATGGTCTCAGAAACACACAAAGAAAATTCAATTTAATCAGTAAATATCTTCTAGTTCCACTTTGGGGTCAAAATATGCAATTAGACAAAAATTATCTAAATTTTCACATTTCAGAGATTTTTTATTTTCGATTTTCGATTCCTCCTAATACAGAAAAGTTGGAAGAGTACACAAGAAGCATGAATGCAAAATTTTAGAGTATCAATAAATATCTTCAAGGGCAGATTAAGGGGGGGGGGCTTAAAGAAAATTAACACCGCAATTCCTTCTGCAGACAAAACAGATTAGAGATACCTGTAAGATGTCTGCACTGCAGTGGCAAATGGCTTTTATCCTGATAATTTGTCCCGCAAATATCATGGAAATCTTTCCCATTCCTGCTGGTTCAAAACAGCTAAGTAAATCTTACGTGTTTATGCTGGTCACAGAATCCCTTCAATGAACTACATGATTTGGCTGAGTTTATTAAAAAGGCAGAGTTTGTGTCCACCAGTGATTAAAAAGGTGACTTTTGCTTCTAATTTAAAGATGAGGTGACTTCACCAACTTTTTTGAATAAAAATAGTCATTTTCATACTATTTTCAAGTTTTTGGCTACTAGTAGCTTACTCCAAGTGACTCATTTGAAAATCAGATTTTGATTTTGTCAACTCCCTTTTCTTTTCAAAGTTGCAATTGACTGTTCATCAAACAATCTAAACTGGTTTTTTAATCGTACTTTAAAAATGAATTTACTATATATGCTCTGTTATATAACACATGAAGTTTTTTAATTTCCCATTTTATTCATTCCTTTTTAAATGAAGTTAAGGGACAAATTTATTTTCTAACTACAGTGCACACCGGTTATAACGGACCTGGGATATAATGTACACTATCGGTTATAACGTACCTAAAGGCTAGGTCCTGATTGAAATACTATATTTATAATGTTATTTAACTTCGGTTAAAGCGTACTTAACCCATTAAGTGCCAAAGCTCCCGTTACGGGAACATCTATTATATTTTTTTTTTCTTAAAATATTTTAACGCAGTTTATGAAATAAGCATTTTATATAAACATTTACACTATAGGGTGTGTTATATAGTGTAAATGTTTTTATAAAATGTGTATTTCGTAAATTGCGTTAAAATATTTTAAGAAAAAATATATATAATAGATGTTCCCGTAACGGGAGCTTTGGCACTTAATGGGTTAACAAAAGTACGTACTTTGGCTATAACGTACTTTTTATACCACAGCCAAGAATAAAATTTTGCTTTTCTTAAGCATTTCATTTCCTTTATCTCTGAAATTTCAGTTCTTTCAAGAACACTTGTTGTCAGTTTTCGGATTCTCTAGTGAGATGAATTGTGCATGAATGAAGGGAGCGATCCTTTATCTTTTCCCTTGCTAAGTAGGGATAAGAACAAGACCATGGTTTTTTCTTTGTCATTCATCAATGGAAAAGCCTTCTAAAAAGCCCTATCTATAATGATTCTGATGATAGTGAAGAAGAAACAGAGGAGCCTATACCAAGCATACCCGATGCATTCAATGATGCAAAAGCATTATCATGATTTTTTGAAAGTCGCAATGACTATGCAGAGACTACAAAAGTCTATTATGAACATCCAAAATGGTATTTTTAAAGTAGCACCTGCTAATTTAGAATGAAAAAGAGGAAAACAAGTGAATGAAGTATGCTTGATGCACATTGGCAACTTTTATTCTGGAACTCCAAATGCACTTATTTGTACAAATATGCTAATTTGTACACTAATTTGTACTGTATATTGCATTTGTAATTTGATTTAATGTTTAGTATTCATAATTATTTTTTTATAAATATCTAGTTTTGGTAAAAGAAATGTTTAAAGTTTCCAAAAATAAAGTTTTGAGCAAAAGTTTCCCCATTTCTTTGTAAATTTCGACCCCCAAGTTTTCTGCACTTTAGCCCACTTTCACATACTTAGACCCTGAAGTGGAACCAGATGATATTTATTACTAATTACTCTAAAATTTTACACTTATATTTTTCATATACATTCTTTTAACTTTTCTGCACCAGCTGGAAGGGAAAATCGGACATTTAAAAAACTCACTGAAAGGTGAAAATTTACATCATTTTGGCATATTTAACACCAAAATGGAACCGGAAGATATTTGCTGATTACTCTAAAATTTTACATTTATGTTTCTTGTATATTCTTCCAACATTTCTGCATTAGCAGGAATAGAAAATCGATGGGGGGTGGGAATAAATGAAATGCATAAAATTTACATCATTTTTGACTAATTTTGCATATTTTGACCCAAAGTGGAACCAAAAGATATTTATTGATTAAATTGAAAATTTCTGTGTATGTTTCTGAAACAATTCCACAACTTTTCTGGGCTGGCAAAAACAAAAAAAGAATTTTGAAAAAAAAAACATTTTTACGATCAGCCCTAACCAACATCGGTAAACTAGGCAATTCCTAGTTAACTTCTTAACCATATAATGCCTTGGTTGCCAAAATAAATAAGTCATTGATTTATTGAATGCTGTCAGAAGGTTAATACAATGATGAAATCCATTTAAGCATTTTAAATTCATAAATTAAATTAGCATTGTCATTGCAATACTCAGGTTCGAAACAGTTAAAAGTTAAAAGGCTTGATTTTAAATAGATTAAATTTATGAAACTGAAAACAAATGATAGCCATATTAAATATATGATCTACATTACAATATGTAAGTAACAAATTTCTATTTAAATTAAAATTATACCTGATATTTATTAAGCAAACCTGAACATCACATGCACGCTTTAAAAAATTATCAAACTTTACTTCAAATTGTTTCACAGTGCACATAAAATTTTGATATCAAAAGTTTCAACTAATAAAGAAGACTTACTTTTGTAAGCAGCAGTGGGCTTACAACATTGACTTCAAAATTTTCCATCATCGTTTCTTTGGAAACTTTATCAAGAGAATCTGCAAACAAGATGCCTGCATTGTTTATTAAAAGATTTAAGCCTTTGTCTCCCACTGCAGAATCAATTTGTTGCCGAATACTAGGAAAGCTGCTGATGTCTTTTACATCTACATTAAAACACACAGTTTATTAATGAACTGCTAATTCAGAAATCATGCATAACAACATTTAAAGCAATCATATTTGCAGTAACGCACACAGTAACTGACATAGCCCATGGCTTTTATCCCCAAAATGTATCATTAAAGTTATGAAAATACGAATTTTTTTTTCAAATTTTACTGCCCATAAGAATGAAGAAAGAGAAATGTGTTTTTATATCTTCCTTCATATATGAAGAAGGAGAAAAAAAAAAGCGTACATATAATGCATTTTTTCCTTCTTTAAAATGTAACAAATACAAATTTAAAAATTCACCTCAGGAAAAAAAAAAAAAAAAAAAGAGTAGTGGTCCAAAACTTTTTTTCACATACTCTTCATACCATAATAAATACGGTTTCTTTGCTTCAAAATATAAGAAACACAAATATCTAAAATTCATAAGACTTCTATCCCCAGGGAGATTTGTGGGTAAAGTATGCTTACTTGAATATTTGTTCAATTATTAAATGCCTATATATATTTTAAGCATATATAGGTTGTTTAGCATAATTGTTCAAGAAAAATAATTTTACATTTACAGAAAACATTTTTTTAAAAATTTGAAACTTTTTTTCTTCCCCTCTCCCCTCTTTTCCTGGTAGTAGAGGAGAAGGATAGATTTCATGCAACATATCGCAATGACAATAAGTTCTAGTGGTGAAGGGGATGACTGACAAAAGTGCTCAGGGGGATAAGACCAAGAAGCCTGATTTTGTGCAGATAGTTGAAATGCACCAAATAAAAGTTAGTGAGATTTTATCTAAAAACCTACTATACTGAATGAGCTGCCACCATCAGTGTCAGCACATCATCTGTTTCAATGGTGGGGTTAAAAAAAAAAAAAAAAAAACATTAAACACAAAATTTCACCAATAGCAAACCCATTTGGTCAAATTTTCCCTTTCAATAGTAAAGAACACAATGCTAGGGCCAGAAAATCTGTGCCCCAAAGACAGTGACAAATAAGCTGTTGGAAGTTAACGGCATGTCAATATCGCTCTTGTGCTTAGCAGCCAAACATGCAAACCTGATAAACAGAAAAAGACGTCAAGTTCAGGGCACACATGTCATTCATGCTTTAGATAAGAAAACACTTTATGGTTTTTTTTCCAAAATGCTTTTTAAAATGGATAGTACTACAATAGAATAAAATGCATGCACTTTTTTTCAATAAAGGTAAATTTTTAAAGACAGAATAGAAAGAGGTTTTGAATTACATAGTGAGGACAGGCTCTCTGGCCCCTGATGACGAGCCATCACTGCTTGCCAGGCATGCATGAAACCCAGAGGACAATTAGAAGAATGCATGGTAATACATAAAAGTTTGAAGAAGTCAAAGCAACCCATGAAGAAGATTTTAAACATTGCTGCAAACTTACTTAATTTAACTCACGAGAAGACAAAAATTCTGCATACACAAAAAAAACAGAGTAAACTTCTGAGGAGATGTACAGCACTGTATTCACAAAAAGGAAAACTACTTTAAAACATTTCACAAGGAGAATAGCCTAATAGGCAGAATGCATAGCAAATACAAGGAAGACTGAGTGAACGTGAGGAGGCAATACATAACTAGTACAGTGAGACGTAAGATAAGGATTGCATGCAAATAATTAAATGCAATATAATTGGTATTATATCAGAAACCAAATAATTAAAAAGCGAGGAGTCTTTTTAAAGAAAATTTACAAAATATTAATTAACTATATGATAAGAGATAAAATTCTAATCTTAAAAAATTCTCAGCCAAAACATTAAATTAGCAACTGAAACAAAAAATTTTAGTTAAATTAAACAAATTCATGCAATAAATTATATTGTTAAATCGTCACAAACTACTTACCCAGTTTTAATACTTTCACATTAGAGTTTGCTTTAGTAATTTGATTCAACTCCTACAGTTAAAATGAGAAAAAGTTTTGAAAAATAGTTTCATTTTAGAAAGCATGTGAGGTAACATAATTAATGCTTACAGATGTAGTTTTAACTACATCTAGGACTGACACTTTGTTACAAAGAGACTTTTCAAATATGAAGCAGAGAAAGTGCACAGTCAAATTTAGTAACATTCATGGGCACAGTCAGGAAAGTGGGGGAGGGGATATGAATAGGGGTGCAGTTGGTCCAGGATGCACCATGGTGGAGTCTTTGTACTTTTTTTAAGGCAGGACAGTATCCTTTTTAATAAATATATCAGATGTTTAAAAAAAATTTCCGACATTTCACATTTTAGTGCCATGAATTTAAATATTATTTCACAGTGCACAAAAATTCTAATATACTACATGTGTCATCCTTGATGTTTATTGAACTTAACGGTCCTCCACTTAAAAAATGCGAGACCGAGTGGATAAGACACTCAAAGAGGTAGACAGCCATCAGCTGCCGATCTAACGGTGTGGAGTTTTGATCTGTTTTCTCCAGATGTAACATAATACGTTTTAGAGCCCGTCAGAAAGTCCTCTGATCAGAACAACAAAAACAAAAAAATCAGCCATGGGATGCAATACTTTATGTCAAAACGTGGTTGCTTCAACACAGAAATGCTGAAGACAGCCAGTTCAGTGGCATACCCGGGGGGGGAAAGATTTTTTTCTCATGATTATTCATCATGAAAGGGAAACATGAAAACTAAACGAATTCTTGAAAAAAGAATAGAAAGTCTTTGATGACAAAAATGTGCCTGTGTGGCTGGGGTCAGTGATCAGTGTTTATAGACAGGAGAAAGAGAAAGGGGGGGGGGATCCCTATAGAATACCTGTAGAATATATTATATCTATAGAAGATGTCCCTCCTCTCCAAACAGAAGCAATATTCTCCGACTTCATACTCAAATGAACAACAGTCAGGAAATCCTGCTTAATCAATTTTCTTTTGCTTGAATTGCTGAGTTCATAATTTTAAAACTTTAGATTTGCTTCAAATATTTTCTTAATTTTTTGTTCTAAAAATGAGAAAAATGAAGCAGTAGTCGTTTATAAGTTATTTTAACTCTGGTGAAAACAATTCCAAACATCAATTTGAAGCAGGAAAGTGTACATTAAACAACAATTTCAAGTAATAGTAATAAATTTTTGAATGGTTATTTTACATCTTAAAGAAAATTTCAGGAAAAAATAAACAGAAATTTTGAGATTAAATATTTTAGTTACACTGGAAATGATCTCATATCTACTGATGAAAATAAATTAGAAATGCTAAGAATGCTGATGATTATGGAAGATCAGCTATGGAAAAAGAAATTACTGGCACAACATACTAGATTAACTGATATAGAAGCTTTACAAGAATACAATGTTGATATTTTTTCCCCAATAACCATAAACTTTTAAAAACTTTAGTCACCATGCCTGTGGCAACATGCACTGCTGAAGGATTGTTTTCAACTATGAAATATTTAACAAACCACTTAAGAAAAAGTACATTTGAAATGTATTTAAATTTTCTTTGTTACATGTATAAAAATATATCTGTAAGTGAAGGAATCTTAAATATTTCATAAAAACAAACAGCGAGAATAAAATATAGCCTTGTAAAAAATCTGCGAAATTTTTCATTTTACTGCAATCGCTCCTCTTTAACCATTCTTTAAATTGTGGCTGTTTTTATCAAACATTAAATGACTTTCATTAAATTTTCAACAACATTAGATTCCACAGATTCTGGGATAGGAATTTTTGTTCTCATGGTATCTTCACTATTTTTTACCCATGACCTTCATTTTTATAACCTTTTATAACTTGATAAATATTATATTAATTCATGAATTGTTTTAAATGGGAGAAACAAGAAACTTATACATGGGCGGTCATTTGGGTCGTCCATGTATTTTGGGGGGCTCATCTTGAGTTTCAAACAGTTCAGAGCTTACTTAATTTGAAAGATCTCAGATTGCTATAAAACTGTTCACTATGCCGATGGCTGTGATTGGGGGACTCTAACTTCCCACCAATCATAATAGCCCATAATAGCACATTATTTAGTTTTTACCATGTGGTACATTACTTCTTGCATGGTAATGATAATATGCAACCCTAAAAGAATTTCTGGATATGCCACTGAGCCAGTCTCTTCATGTCAATCACGAGTGTTGTGTTCAAGTCATACTGAAGGAAAAGAGGAACGTGGTCATTGTTCTAAATTAATTGCTTTTTCCTTTGTTGTTGCAAACCGAGAAGTTGTAATTTAATAAACACTTTATGAAAAAAAAAGAAAACGTTGGCCAAACCCCTTCTTAAAAAAATTTCACAGGCAACAGGCTTTATTTATAGTGCCCCACCCCTTTTTATTTTAGGACTGGGGGGAAATTTCGTAAGTGGGTGTCGTCGCCAAGTCAGATATATTGCCAAATTTGAAGTTTCTTAAGACAGTTTGTTTGCCGTAGTGATCGTTTTAGATATCTGTAGTAACCTGCTGATTGAGTTGAGTTGTTGGCTGGTGCTGTATTTTGAAGAAAAATTGATTGGTTTATTGATTTTAATAATAGCATGAATTTTGTGATTGGTTTAGGCAGTTTAACTGTAACTGCTAAACCGAAGTTTTATAAGAGGCAGATTTGAAGTTTGATGTGCCGTTTTTAGTTTTGTTTGCTGTGGGGTACGTGAGTTGTTGTTCTGGGGATTATAAGGTGTTTTTTTCTTATTTGGAAACATCGTCTGTGGCTTTAAGGTGTAGTGAATGGCTTTAAAGTTTTAATTCTATTTGTGGTTTTAAGAGTTTTTAACATGCATCCTTTATTGGTGAATTTTAGCATTTTTGCTAAGTTTTTAAATTTAGAGAGTGATGAGAAGGTTGTAGAATTTTTAACTGAAATAGGATTACTACCTGCGCGGACAAGTTTTTTTTTTTGTGACATGGGGGTCGGAAATGACATGTTGGAATGATAATTCATGTGTAAAAATAGGAAGAAAAGTAAATGCCCCGGAACATTGGACCCTTAACGAATACTTTTTTTGGGAAAACTCGAATCAGTATACGAGATATTTTAGCAGTAATTTTTTGTTTGTTTGAAAATCCCTATTTTGTTTACTTTAAATGAGATTAATGCGTGACATGCGAAGAGGGGGAGAGAAGAGTATGTCAATGAGGATTGCAACGGATTATTTTTCATTTTGTCGTGAGGTTTGTGAAATAATTGTTTCTCACGAAACAAAAAAACTGGGAGGTCCAGGGAAAACTATTTCATTAGATGAAATGTTTTTAACAAAGCAGGAAGTATTCAAAAGGCCGAGTGTACGAATCCACTACAATAGCTGTTTTGCGAATATATTGTCGGGAAGACAAAGAGGGTTTTTTTCTTTTTTCTTAAGTCGAAAATAAAAGCAAAAGGGAACTGTGGCCTTATGTTTAAAGTTTTGTACACCCTGATACCTCCGTAATTTGTACAGATAGTGCATCAGAATATAGTGGTGTGGGAAAAATTTTCAACCAAGGAGTACATAAGATAACAATTCATTCAAAAGGCGAATTTGTTTCAAAGAAAGATAGTCAAAACACCGTTAATGATGTCAAAAACGAAAATAAACAATTAAAAAACATTAACTCTTTAGTTCCCAGCTCCATTAAAATCTCATATCCGTTGATTCCCGGCGAAACGGCCGAAAAATGCCTTCCCCCATTCAAGGAAAGCAGGTGCTCTTTATCACTGATTCGTGACAGTTTGGAACCTCCCTTTATGAGTAGCATAGAAGCGAGATGCTTCCTATTGTGCTAATACAAAGAATATCGATTGTAACTGCTTTTGACAACCCATTGCACACTGATACATCACGCAGACCATGAATACACGAATTATCCATTTCCCCTCTTCCTCAAGGGGTGTACGTTATCAATATCTCCTATGTCGGGGGGGAGAACTCGCTCTTGAGCGCCCAGGCCGTTACGGGGATACTCTTCGGCCGGTCGTCTTAGCCATTACGTGGTCTAAAGAGTTAAAGTTAGAAGGGCCAAGAATACTCTTTTTCAAATTATGTCACTTTATTTTTATCAACGCACGCAGCTCAATAAATTTTCATCAAATGGGGAAAAAAATGTTCAGTTTTTAAATGATATCAAGAAAGTATATCCGGGATCTGAGAAAGAAGGTCTGAAAATGCGAAACTTTGTCATTAATACTGTAGAATCTGAGAATCTGGAAGGAATTGTTACTGCTACGGGATGCTTAAAGTGAAATTGAAGAATTTGATGATACAGATAGGGAAGAGTATTGAATTTTTTTGGGGTGGGGGTGGGGGATATAGTTCTAGGTATTTTTGAAGTTTGAGGGTTTTTGTATATGAAGCTGGTGCTTTTGGGGTACTTTTTGGTAAAAAAAAAAAAAAAAAAAAAACAACATAAAGTAGGTGTTTTGGCAAAAAATTATGTAGTAATGGTTGTTTATAGCAGGTTTTTCCTATTTAGAGCAATAAAATTTTTCAGTAATTTTTGCATGGGAAATGAATTCATGTACCCTACAGCGAAGTTTTTCTTTTATTTTTTTTTTTTAATTTATGAAAAAGTGCACTTTTTAGAATGTGGATATGTGAAGGTGAGTGATTATTTTTTTTGTTATTGCTGTTTTGTACATGAAAACTTTTGGTGACGGGAAAAAAAAGTGCCAAATCAGGGTTGCTACTCAAATCCTGAAATGAAATTCCCTGTATTTTCCCTGTCCTTTTTATGATCAAAAAGGGGACAAACACGACATAGCGCAATAACGGCATATAACGCAATATAGTATCATCTCCTAATATTTTAAATAGTTGTGCATCTTTAATAATATCACATTGATTATTAGCTTAACTAAATTAAAATTATCAACTTAATTTAGTTAAGCTAAATTTAGGGATGAGAATGCATGAAGAGAAAAAGAGAAAAGTGCGTAAGCTTGAATTTAACCGTTAAAATATTTTGACAAGCATCATACACTGTTTTCCATAAAATATCAATCGCAAACCAAATTAATTATTTTTATCTTGATTAAAATAATTCCCAGTACTCATGCATAAATAAGTATTTAATAATCAATTTTAGATAGAGAGTGTTCAATAGAAAAACAGGCTATCATTATTTAAAAAGAGGATTTTAAGCAAATTCCCTATAAATCTAAGGTCAAGGTAAATAATTTCATGAATAGATTTCAGACAATGTCTTTATGTACAAATAAAATAACATAAAAAGGCTGATTTGGAAGGTTTAATATTATTATTTATTTATTTTCTTTTTTTTTTTTTTGCAAAACTTCCATCAGAAATAGTGTAAAAATTATATTGCAGTGTAATTAGTTGCATTGACAAAAAGTGTTAAAAAATAAATATTAAAAACTGCATTTACCTTTACTTAAAAGAAAAGCAGTTCTTTTTCTCATAGTCAATCTATGCAAATCAATGTCTTATTTAAATCTCTGTCATGATTTTTTAGCTTAACATTCAAACTTTCAGAAGCATTTAAAATTCAAGAAATTTATAAACATAAATTTAAATAAGCATTCAAGTATTTTGTAGTTGCATTAGAAATGCTTATAAAGAAATACTGAAAAGGAAATGCTCATTTACCAAAAAGATTGAACTTGAGTTGGCAGATACGAGATTCGGAATTCTGCCGTGATTATATCATCAACATATTTTTTTTTAAATAAAAATAATTAAAATGCGGAATTCCGTGGAAGATTTTTATCCCTGTAAATTAAAATTATTACTTATTACCAGCAGTTTGGTCCTTAGTAATGGCAAAATGCAGGGATATTAACTCCAACACTCGATTTGGGAGCACCCCGGGAGCAGAAAAAATTTCATTTGGGAGCATCTCGGGAGCAGAAAAATTCCATTTGGGAGCAGAAAAATTCTATTTGGGAGCAGAAAAATTCCATTTGGGAGCACCTCGGGAGCACAAAAAAATAGTTTCCGAGAGGAAAACTAAGATTCGAGATCAGAATTAACATGATTTTGGAGCATAAAATTGAAGATTAAGGAACACAATAAATGCATACAAGAAAAGCAAAGTTTGCGAGTAAACACCATTTGCTAAAAGCAAAACACTATTTGAAAGCACTTTAGGAAAGCTGTGGAAAAAAAAGGGTGTATACAGGCTATGCTATCAGCAACTTGGTAAAAACAATACATATCAGGAGTCAGCAACCTTTCTGTGGTTAAGTCATTTTTTTCCTACTCAAGAACCATGAGTATGATTTGTATGCGGCTTGCGAGCCACAGGTTGCCAATCCCTGTCCCTTTTTTTTTTCTTTTTCAGAATTATTTAGGGAATCTTCCTCTCGAAAAAGAGAGCACAAATAAAATGAAAACTAAATTTTAAAACAAAAGCTTCTATCTCATTCTTTGGTTCTATTACAAATCACAAGTAGTACTAAATGGAGATTTTTGAAAACCTAAATATTATACCTCTTATACAACAACACGTAATTGGTAAGCAGTATCGAAAACAAAATAAATTTGATGGTTAGAATAATTAAATGTGTGTACTTTTAATAGCATATGCTTTTGTATCAGTAATTTAACCTCATCTAATATTTACATATTCATCTATAATACTTGAACACAATATACAAAGCAAATGTAAACAAAAAATATTTAATGACTGTTGAGAGAAATTAAGAATTATGGGAAGTTAAAAATTAAGATTATGAGAAATTAATAATGAGATTACAAATTAAGTATCATAAGTTATCTAGTTTTCTATTTATTCTTTATTTTATTTTTATTAATTTCTTCTTGAGCTTTTTCATTTTCTTCTAATAGTTTTAATGGTTTTGCAAGTCTATCCTTCCCTTCCGTTAATAGAATCTGTCCACTTTCTATAACAGCCAGTGGCGGCTCGTGACCTGCTTCAGTGGTGGGGCCCGAAAAAAATAGTGCCAGTTCAAATCGGGAAAATACATATACATAGAGCTGTGGCGGATCGTTACCCATTTCAGAGGAGGGGGCTTTTTTTTTTTTTAAGCTCGAAAAGGTAAAACATATGAATCGCTTTTGTAAACAGTGTGAATACATAAAAACTTTTCGAATAACAAGTTATGAAAGGCGTATTGATTTCTCCTTTAAGTTTTCATTTAAAGACAGCAGATTTATTTTGCACCAAAAAAACATTTTCCTCCATTTTTCTTTCTCAAAAAGGTACAATATCAATTAAAAAAAAAAAAAAAAACAATGCATGTGTACATGTTGAAAAACGAATTGGTCCATAATGTTTCATCTCCAAATAGCAAATCGTGCCCCTTCATAAACAAAAAACGGTGCCCGTTGCGATGATTACCGTAATTTATGGAAGAAACGCCGCACCCACGAAAATGAGCTTAGTTAGCTAGAAAATCGTCAAAAACGCCGCACCGCATCGCGATCGTTGGTGTGTGTGTGTGTGTGGGGGGGGGGGGGGTGATCGTGGTCAGAAGTCAATGCCAGATAAAATTCAATGTTTTCTAAAATAATTTCTTAATTAACAAAAAAAAATAAATAAATAAAAAAATATGTTGCATTACTTATTAGACCTAATTTATTAAAAAAGCTATTAAGTTGATCGGATATATTTCGGTAGAAATTGGATAAACGGTAAAAAAATCTCCTTTTTTCTCTCCCATAGAATGTTTTAAAGTATTTGCCACTATTTTACGAAGCTTACGATTTCTATTTTCAAATAATCAGATATCAATGTTTATATTCACAAAGGTGAATTTATAGAAATAAAAAAATAACTTCTAAAAACCTTCTTGCATCCGCACAAAGTTCGGACAGACTACCAGGCGCCATTAAAATGAAAACAGCAATCGATGTGTGAGAAGAGTCTCCAGTTAAAAGTAAACATTCCCCTCCCCCCCTGCGGATGGCCAGCTGTTGATTACGTAATGAGCTTGCTTCAGCAAATTGTTGTTTTAAACTGAATGTTGTGTAACAACTCTTGATGGTATTTATTTATTATTTTTTATATTTATAACATTGGGATTTATTTTAAAAGCACTCAGCATTTCTTGAGCATACCAATTAGTTGGCAGTGTTTATTCCATAGAGTGCACAGGGCGCAAAGCCGCACGGCGAAAAAAAAAAATCTTTCAGATTAACTTTATTTATTTATTTTTTTAGGGGGGGGGAGGGGGGAAGGGTTAAACTCTCACCGTGCGCAACATTGACTAATTTTGGCTGAAATTCAGTATTTTAAGAACAATAGAGGTTCATGTGAAAAACGGGTGCATTTAATAGAGGGTAGTGCACTTTTGCGGTATTTTACAGAACTTTAACCCTTCAAAATATATATTCAAAACTTCATTAAAATTTAATTATAGTTCTAAAATGTAGATGTAAAAGATTTACTTCTATTTTTTTTTTCTTTTTACTTAATTGAGGAGACATCGGTTGGATGTATGAAGCCATCCACTTCAGAGCACGGGACATGGACCCATCTTAGGGTGCTCTGACTTTCTCCAAAACTGGATCAAAGATCAAACCTCTTTTCTATGGGGGTAGGTTCGCATTCTGATTCGCTACGCTGTGATCTGTGCACGCTAAAGAGTACGTGTCGGTGGTGGCGCCATCTTTTGAGAAAATTATCACGAAACGAATTTTTCGATTTTTCGTTGAAGATCGGCTTAAAAAAATTAAAAATATTGTAAACGCCGCACTTACTATTTTTTAACTTTTAAACTCATAAACGCCGCGGCGTTTCTTCCATAAATTACGGTACTTGTTTGCCTATCTGGCCGGCCCTGATTGAGGTGACTAACAAAGCCCGACTGGTCCGATCCCGGGCGGGTAGAATGGCTTCGGAATGCAGCTTTCGTACGCAGTTTGAATCTTGCTTTACTGCTAACTAGCTTTCCATACACGCTTTAAAAGATAAATGAGCGTGGCAAAAATTTAACAAAGAGTCAAAATGACGTATTCGGCGCAGACCGGCGCAAAAATCGGCTAAAAGCGCAGTTCGGCGCAAGAATTTGTGTTTCGGCACAGCTCGGCGCAATCGGCGCAGAATTAACATCCCTGCAAAATGATTGATGAACAAGTGCCTGCTCATTGGGGAAAAAAAGCAAATTTTTAATAAAATAAACACTTTCACTAGTAAATCTAAAGATTTATTAGTATTTTTTTTTTAATTCCAAAATCTGTTGGTTGATGTTAGACAATCCAGCAGATTGTTCCTCCATAATTTTCTGTATTTTCTTTTGTAATATTTTGATCTGCTCAGAAACTTTTCGTTTATTTCTTCCTTCATCTTGCAACTTTTCTTAAGCATCTTCCTTTCTCTGCAAGGCATCATGGTATGAACTCCTTGCAGATTTTGAAAAAAAAACAAAAAAAAACAGAGTACACACGAGGTGACAGCAAGACTAAACAGCAAGAGAGTAAAAACCATAAAAACAAACACGCGATGTGTGTCTAGCAGTGTTGCCAGAAAGTTTTGAACAGAAATCGCAAGAGGTTGATAAAAAAGTAGCAAAAAGTCGCAAAGGCGGCGAGTGACGTCATAGTGTGACGTCGGATCAAGTGATGCCATGTAAAATCCATTGGTTTTGATACGTAGTTTTATACAGTGTAAAAATCCCCCCCCACACCAATACCACACCCGCATGTCTAAAATAAACATATCACATTTACAAGTGATTTTGTTTTTCATTTCTTTCGTAGGTAAATAATTTCGAATTAGAAACCAAGTTCCATTTCCTATCATTTCTAAGCCAAGGCCAGATTAAATGGGAGGGAGGAGGAGATAGAAAGAGGGAGAAAAATGTAAGACTGTTTTTTGTTTGTGATTTTCTTGAGGTTACTGACTACAATTTCGAGGACTGTCTTATACCATTGAATATCCGGCTTAATATTATATATTTCCAAATAACATTTACAGCCAAAGAGCACAACAGAAGTACAAACACAGAAGAAAGAATCATGGGTTAAGGGGATTCGAACCCAAGACCTCCCGCTCGCAGGCAGGTGACGGAGATGAGGGCACAAACCCACTGAGCTATGGACTGTTAGAAGCAAGAAAGGCTCAATGTAAATAAAAAATTTTCTAATTTAAAAATTAGAATTCTTTTTTTCCTGAAAAATACTTAAAATTCGCGAAATCAAAAAAAGTAGCAAGAAAGTAGCAAAATCGCAAAGTTATAAAATTTAGTCGCATGATGCTTTGAAAAGTAGCAAAATTTGCGAAAAGTCGCAAGATCTGGCAACACTGGTGTCTAGCAATGTCCACATACAAGCAGATGGGGAAGAACTAGAAGGGGAAAATCCACTAGGAGGAAGCGCAAAAGGGAATATCGCCCTTTCTAAAGGAACGTTCCGTAGAGAGATTATACGACAGAGCGGAGCTGAGAGGGGAAAAGGGGAATACCCTTTCTCTAGCCAGCTCTCTTAGATGCATAGGCATACCACTGGCGCCAATCAATCGCTTCGACGGGCGTGACTCCGGCTTTTCAATAAACAAGGCGCAGGTTATGGTTCGCGATCTCACTTTTTACTGAAATACGAAATACAGGCATAATCTTTCCCAAACAAAAATTTAAAATTTGTATTAATTAAAAAAAATAAATGAATTTTTCTCTGCAAATATATTTTTCCCTGTATTTTACCGGTTTTCATGAAAATTCTTCATTTTCCCTGAGTTTTCCCGGTTTTTTTCGCGATTTCTAAATTCCCTGAGTTTTCCCGGTTTTCCAGGTTCTCCCGGTCGCGTAGCAACCCTGCAAATGCATGATGTTGGCAACAAAAAGTCACCAAAAATAGGCGACACCCACTTAAGAAATTACTCCCTAGGACTGTATCCCTGGATATGAAATAAGTCATGAGTGAATAACTATTTCTACATGATAGTGCAGATGTGAATCTAAAAATTTTGGGGAAGGGGGCGGTGCAAGTGTGGATTAAAGGGGGGCAGTTGCCCCCTCTGCCATGGTTGCATAAATAACTCATTATAATCCATTTTCAAGGGTCACCATCAAAACCATTTTCAAGGGCGGATTAAAGGGGGTGGAGGGGGTGACCGCCCACCCACCCCCCACGGGAGAAAAAAGAAAGTAGGTTAAAAGATAATATTTTACTTCCATAAAATGTATGTATATGTCAATCTTCTAAGCAACCGCCCCTCCCCCCCCCCCTCCCCGGACAAACTTGCATTAATGGCAGGGCTGGGGAGTAGCGCGCTACAAGTAGCGAAACTACAGTAGTCGCTACTTTTTTTAGTAGTTTGTAGTGTAGCGCGCTACTTTTTTAAAAAAGTCGTTTGTAGTGTAGCGTGCTACAAAAAATTAGTAGTTTGTAGCGCGTTTTGGAAGCTACTTTTGCTGCGTCATCATTTCCGGTGATTGATCTCGTGGTGCAAATTCTCTTTCTTATGACACCAAGCATAGAACTGGAACTAATGCTTGAAAGAATACCCAATCCCTCCCCCGCCCCTCCCAGGGTATCTATGTGTGCCCCGTGCCCCCCGGGATTCTATGGGGGCACAAACCACACGCACACGAGTGAGAGGGGGGGGGGTTCCTGCCTGAAGCCTGACCTTGTACATCTTTTTTCTTTTTATCGTTCTCAGTATTATTTGTAGACTCACCAATCTGCTATAAAGAGGACACAAAAAAGAAGGAAAGAGAATCCAAAGCTAATCATATTTAGATGGGGCCTCGGAGTACTGGGTTACTTGTAGGCAAAGGCGCACCCACGGAGGGGCTATGGGGGCTAAAGCTCCCGTAAAACTGGAGAGTTAGATCTGAAAACCTTTAAAAATTGAAAAATGTCATTAATGAATTAAAACATTTTATTATTAAAATTTATCTTAACTATTTCTAAAATATTTTTTTACCAAGAAAAAAAAAAAAGAGACGTTGGTTTTTAAGTAAATACTTACAGTCAGTGTATGAAATACAGTTAAACTATATTACAACGTCAGTGAAAAAGTCAGATATTTATTTATGACTATAACGAGTTACGCTGATAGTGGCCTTGTGTTCTATGGGCGTGTGATACAGAATATTTTGACATTATAAGGGAATTATTACTATAATCGAGGTCACTATAACCAAGTTCATCAATATTTGTAGTCTTAGCCCCTCCTAAACTAAAATCTTGGGTGCGCCACTGCTTCGGGGCCCCCTTTACTATACCATACCAAGCATTTTAACATAGTATTTTCAGAGTCTCATTATCACACGGACGCGCGGGGAATAGCCCGGAGCCCCTGAAAAGTAGAGGCCTCGCAAATCTCTCGATTTATTGTATATTAAATTTATATATGCTGCAATAATAATTTTTCTTAAGCTAAATTTCCTTTATGATATCTATATCATAATTGTGTAACAATAAAAAGGCTTCGAGACTTATATTTTCCGTTCTTGTAACTCAATGATAATGGTTTCTAAGATTAGATTAATAAAGTAGAAATTAAAGGCGTTTTTGAAAACTTATGGCCGTATGTACTTATCATAAAATATCCATTAGTTAGCATTTATATATATTGTAGTATGTTTTGTGTTTTACTTATTAGTTATATATATATATATATATATATATATTATGATGAAGAAAAGAAAATTTTCTGACAGGCGGAACTTGGCGCACACATACGCTAATAATATAAATGAATTTTTAAAAAATATTAAAATCAATTTTAAATGCATAGTCTTGTTCTAAATGAGTATAAATACATGAGTAATTTTTAATTCAATTTTAGAATTATTTAAAAATGTTTTATTTTTATGCTGGGAAAATAGAAAACAATCAAAAATAAGTTAAATGCTTGTAATAGTACAGAGGCCCAAAATAACATCTTGCCCCGGGGCCCCATCTAAGTATGATCAGGGTCTGCATATTTTTGACCGCTATTGCGTTTTTGCAACATAAAACATTTTCAAAACTTCCAGCATTGAATTTTAAAAAATTACGTACATATACTTGAGCAAGATTATATAACCAAGAGTAATTTTTATTTTAATATTTTATCCATTTGTATTATTAACATTATGGACATTAAATCTGGGATGAGGGCCGGATTTAGGGAAGGGCAACCGAAGCTGCAGCTCCAGGTCTTCCACAAGAGAGGAGGCCCCCCCCCCCACAATAGACATCTTTACATAAAATTTCCTAACGAATGTCGAACTCGGAAATACAATCCTGGACTTCTAGGTTATGAGTTAACGGCGAACCCACTTCGCCACACTTGTCTTCGAAAAAATTCTTAACTTGTTTGAGAAATAATTAGAGGCCACCACTCCTTTGTTGCCCCAGGGCGTCCGCACCTCTAAATCCGGTACTGTCTCGGATGTTTATTTCTACAAGGCGCTCAAGTTTAGCGCGCTAGAAAATTTTCCTGGACCGTCAAAAAATTTGTAATTTTCTTTCTTCTTTAAAACATAAAACACAAGGCACTGGTACTCGGGGTAAAAAATGGCATTTCAATTTACTGTACTTTGATCAAATCGTGTTCACCATCCAAAAAATGTCTCTCAGTTGATCTATTGATGGACAACAATACAACAATAACTGTTACAGAGGAAATTGTTTTATTTTGATTATTATTATTATTATTATTATTTCAGTATATATGAATTTTTAATCTATATTATTGGGATATTTGGGGACGCGGGCTTTCCCCCCCCCCCTTATCAGTGTAATAATCTGGGAACGCCAGAGAGAAATCAGAATCAGAACAGCTTGCATTTGCATTGATGTCTCTAGTCTGACTGAGAGTGTAAAAGAAAAAGTAGCTGCATTTAACTTCATACTAAGGCAAGGCCAGTTGGCGGATCCAGAGGGGCACGTGAGCTTCCCAAATGAATCAAGTTTAGACCATAAAAATTGATTTATTTTGAAAAATAATGTATGTAAGGTTTTATTTTTTGAAATATCTATTTCTGTGCATAAAAGTGAGCATTTTTTGCTTTTGAAAAGGAATTTTACATATCTTTAAATAGCATGCTTTTGTGACATCATTAATTTTCTTTTTTCTTCTTTTTTTGCACCCCTAAATACAGTGTAGTGTCCACTTGCCCACTGTTGAGTGTCCAGCATTCCGTGAACTCGATATCTGTTGCATAACCTCCTTTTAATCGCGCTTGATGGCGCTAGTTGTCTATATCCCAGATCTATGGGATAAAAAGTTCATTGATCTCTGGGGAAAAAACCCCCACTTGTTTTTCTACTGCGTACTGCGTAGGTGCTTAGGGCTGAAAGATGCCTAACCCCTTTGTATTTTGGGCTGGAAGATGCCCCTTGTAATGTTAAAATGTTTAATGTTTGTGGCAATTGTAAATAAATGTATAAATGTAAATAGAACCACCGTGTTTGCTTTCTGCAGAATAATTTTGTGAATTTCAGAGCAACAGAAGAAAAGCTATTTTCAGTTTCGCACATTTTGGTGCATGACAGGCCGGGAAGTGCGTAATTCGATTCTTTGTTTGATTGTGCAGTGCAAGGCTCTCGTAATTTGGATAGTTATATTTAATACTATTGGAATATTGTATACAGGTACCGTAAAACTTTGATTTATTTGTTGCTGTTATTGGGTACAAATACGTTTTCAGTTTAATATTTTAAATATGTCTAAAACAGAGGATACTTTGGCATTGTTGAAAGGAAAAAGAAAGATCGAAAGATCTAATATAACTAAATTGTTTACTAAGTTAGAAACTGTTTTAGCTGATGAGAATGCTGATTGCGCTGAGTTAGAGGAACATCTTGCTGTTTTGACGGAAAGAGCTAATAATTTAAAATTATTAGATTCACAAATTGAAAAACTTATCGATGTGACGTTAATTGAACAAGAAGCGAATGCCAGCGATGAATATCAAGAAAAATGTATTAGGTTCGGCTACAAAATTAAGCGTTTCTTAAAAAATAAAGAACCATTAAACACCTCAAGTTCTGAGGTTCCTTCTGCTTTTGGTTCGAGTGTAACTGAAAAGGTTAATATTCCTCATTCGGTCAAACTTCCAAAATTAACTATTCGGCCCTTTTCTGGCGATCCAAAATTGTGGAACGAATTTTGGAATTCGTTTGATAGTACTATTAATCAAAATGATTCCATTTCTAAGGTTGAGAAATTTGCTTATTTAAAATCATTTTTGTCTGGATCAGCATTAAGTGTCGTATCAGGTTTCGAACTTACCGACATTAATTACGATAAGTGTGTTAATTTAATTAAAGAGCGTTTTGGACGCAAAGATTTAATTGTGAGCTCTTTTATGCATAAAATTTTAAATTTGCAAAATGTCAAATACTCTACAAATGTTTCTGGATTACGCAAACTGTACGACGAATTGGACATTTCAATTCGTAATTTGGATTCAATGAAAATTAATTCTGAAAATTATGGACCTCTCTTGATTCCAATTTTGTTAAATTTATTACCAGAAGATCTTGTGTTAGAATTTAATCGGCAAAGGAAATCTAGAGAGACCGATGATGTTTCGGAACTTCTTTCGTTTTTGAAATGTGAAATTGAGTGTCGAGAATCTGTTTATTTTACATTAAATGAAAGGAAAGAAATGCCCTCTAACCAGCGTACCCAGCATAACAAATTTGTAAACAGAGGATTTAAAAGAAATGTACCCTCAGCGAGTGCTTTGAATGTAAATACGCATATACCTAAGCTGATATGCATTTTCTGCAATGCTCTTCATGATTCATTCAAATGTGATTTAAATGCTCAGAAAAAAATGGAAATATTGAGAAATGATAAACGTTGTTTTAAATGTTTTAAAAAATTTCACCAAAGTTCCCATTGCAGAACGAATAAGATTTCTTGTTACAAATGCAAAAATGATAACCATCATGAATCTGTCTGTGTAAATGATAATAGTAAATTAAATTTTAAACGCGTTGATTACAACGCTTTAAATGCCGAAAGTTATACGAGCTCTCCCGAAGGGAAAGGCCGTGAAGCTGCTGAGCATAGCGAGGTCAAGGTCAATTCTCCTCCCCCGAAAAGCGAGCTTATCAATTCCGTTTCTTTCAATGTAAACAAGGAGTGCGCTAAAAGTGTTTACTTGCAAACTTCAGCTGCGGTCGTTAATTCTGAAAGGGGTAGTAAGTTAACACGCGTTTTGCTAGATAGTGGGAGCTCTCGGAGTTTTTGCTCAAACAAAATTGTCGAGCAGTTAAATTTAAAGCCTGTACGTTATGAGAATTTGTCTGTATTTTCTTTTGGCATGAAACAGACAACTGAAAGGCTATATCCTGTTGTGGAATTTCAGTTGATGTCTAGAGATGGGAAATTTAAAAGGAAAATACAAACTTTAGTTGTAGAAAATATAACGGGCGCAGAAATCACGACCCCAGATGTTTTTATTCGGAATTTCATGGAAACACATTGTTTAGACCTTGCAGATTCGTTTTCGAATTCTGATGAGTTGAATATTGAAATTCTGATTGGGAGTGATTTATTTTGGGATTTTGTTTTAAATGAGAGGATTACTATAAATAAAACTGTAGGGGCAATTAATTCTGTTTTTGGTTGGATAATTTACGGTTCTAATTTCATTGGACAAGAAAACTGTGCGCAAAACGTTGCGATTATGAATAATGTAGTATTAATGAATGACTTAGCGGATCTTTGGAGGCTTGATAGTTTAGGAATAGTTGAATCACAGGAAATGTCCTGTAAAGATAAAGAAATAGTGGAGCATTTTGAAAGAGAATTAGTGTTTAAAAATGGCAGATACGAAACAAATTTACTTTGGGATTGCGAACCTAGCGATCTGGATAGTAATTTTTCTGTTGCCAAAAGGCGCTTTAGGAATTTAAAAACTAAATTGAATGCTGATAGGGAAATTTGCGCAGAGTATAAAAATATCATTAATGAACAAATATCAGATGGTATTGTAGAAGAATGTAAGAATAATAATTGGAATGATGGTTATTTCATGCCCCATAGAGCGGTCATTAGGCCCGATAAGGAGACATCTCGTGTTAGGATTGTTTTTGACGCTTCGTCAAAGGGTGAAAATTGTAAATCATTAAATGACTTATTAGTGTCCGGTCCTAACCTAAACCCTAACATTTTGGATATAATATTGAAATTCCGTAAATACCATATAGCATTTTCGGCAGACATAGAAAAGGCCTTTTTAATGATTAGTATTGCCGAAATAAGTCGAAAATATTTAAAATTTCTATGGTTTGATGATTTTGAAACGGATTTAATTAGAGTTATGAATATGACTCGATTACCCTTTGGAGTTACTTCAAGTCCTTTTATACTTGCTGCTACGATAAAATATCACCTTAAGCAATATAAAAATGATTACCCCGAAACTTTTGACATGCTAAATTCTTCCCTTTATGTGGACGACTTATTTTACGGAGCAAACTGTATCGAGGATGCATATCAGCTGTCGTCTAATGCTGCCTTTATTCTGAAAAATGCAGGAATGAACTTACGTAAATTTAATTCCAATTCCGCTGAATTAAAAAATGTTTGGGTAGAAAACAAATTTGAAGTAAATGAGTCGCTTGCACTGTCAAAAGTGTTAGGTCTAATTTGGAATACTGAAGAAGACAATATAAAACTTGATTTACACGAATTTTCAGATTGTTTTGAAAATATAAGCGGTAAAATAACAAAAAGAGTCGTTCTTAAAACCGCCGCAAAACTGTATGATCCAGCAGGCTATGTTACGCCCTTCACAGTTAGAATTAAACTTTTGCTGCAACAAATATGGCTCTTAGGAGTTGATTGGGACGATGAACTTCCCCAGGACTTAAAAACTGATTTTGAAAACTGGTTCTCTGATATAGAAACTGTTAAAACTATTTCAATTCCTCGTGAATACTTCCCTGACTGCGACGTGGTGAAAAACTGTGATTTACATATTTTTAGTGATTCAAGTCAAAAGGCTTTTGGGTGTACAGCTTACTTTCAGTACACCAACAAATTACGTGAAATTAAAACTACCTTCGTTTGTTCAAAGAGTAGGGTTGCTCCCCTTAAGGCTTTAACGTTACCACGGTTAGAACTGATGGGAGCTGTAATTGCTTCCAGAGTGTCGAAATATCTTCAAAAGCTATTCGGTGATGTTATAAAAAACACCTTTTTGTGGACTGATTCTAATATAGTATTATGCTGGATTAAAGGATCCCCCAAGAACTGGAAACCCTTTGTTTGTAACAGGGTCACCGAAATTCAGGAAAATACCAACCCTCGGCAATGGCGATTCTGCCACGGTAAGCAAAATCCGGCAGATCTTTTAACTAGAGGTTTGACTGCCGAATCACTGAAGAAAAGTTCTCTTTGGTGGCTGGGGCCATTTTGGCTACAATGCCCTACTACAGAATGGCCAGAACAACAGATAACTCAAACAAAAGATGAAGACATCCCTGAAGCTCGTAATAACATTTTAGTCAATGACTGTATTGTTCAAAATAAAGAAGAGCTGCTTGACATAAATAAATTTAGCTCAGTCACAAAGTTTATAAGAATAATAGCATATGTTAAACGATTTATTAATGCTTTGAAAAAAACGAATGTAAATAAGGGTCCTCTTTCTACAGAAGAAATTCAAATGTGTGAAGACATGTGCATCCGTAAAGTTCAAATGGAATATTTTTCTTCGGAAATAGCCTCTCTAAATTCTCAAAAGCCCATTTCACCAGATTCCAGTATATATAGTTTATGCCCTTTTTTAGATGAAAACCAAATTCTAAGAATAAGAGGAAGATTGGAAGAAGGCGAATTAACAAGAGAGGAGATACACCCAATTCTACTACCAAGAAATTCACGATTTACAGAATTAATAATATTACGAGACCACAATAAAGCTATGCATTCTGGTGTAAGTATTACTTTAACGAAGATTCGTCAAAGGTATTGGATACCCAAAGGAAGACAAGTCGTAAGAAAAGTTATAAACAGGTGTCTCATATGCAGAAGGTATTCAGCGAAACCAGCAAGTCAAATGACGGGACAGTTACCTAAGGACAGAATACTTGAATCTCCTCCCTTTAGTGTGACAGGTGTTGACTTCACCGGACCCATATACGTAAAGTTGGGAAAAGAAACCCAAAAATCTTATGTCGCATTATTTACATGCGCAGTCACTCGAGCAGTTCACCTCGAACTGGTCTCTGATTTGTCTTCTAAAAGTTTTATTTTAGCACTTAGACGCTTTTTGTCCCGACGAGGGAACACCAAGATATTTTACTCAGATAATGCTAAAACTTTTAAAGGTGCTAGTAAGGACTTACAATACTTTGTAGACCTGATCAAAGACAAAGAAATCCAGAATTTTGCATCATCTGAAGGGATAACCTGGAAATTCATAGTTGAGCTTGCCCCATGGTGGGGAGGGTTCTATGAAAGATTGATGAGATCGATTAAAGAACCGCTCAGAAAGGTCTTAGGAAGAGCTCAGCTAACCTTTGAAGAGATCATGACTCTTCTTGCCGAGATTGAAAATATTCTTAACCAAAGACCGATTACTTATGTATTTAATGATCATTCAGAGCCAGAACCCTTAACCCCTTCTCATTTCCTTTTGGTTGGAAGAAAAATAGAATATCCGTACAACTTTGTAGAAATAACAAACAGATCTTCAACCAAAGAAGGACTGAAAAAAAGGAAATTATACCAATCTAAGATTTTGTCTCAGTTATGGAAAAAATGGAAAGGTGAGTACCTTTTGAACAACAAAAATTTCCACGAACTTTCGACTCCTCAGAAGAAGAGGGACTTACAAGTTGGGGACATTGTTCTCCTTGAAGGCTCAACTAAATCTAAGTTCTTGTGGAACTTAGGTATGATAACACAAACTATGAAAGGTAGAGATGGACTCGTTCGATCATGCGTCGTAAAAACTAAAAATGGAGAATTTCGACGCCCAGTCCAGCTTTTGTATCCACTGGAAATCAATGACTGATACATAAACATTGAACTTGTGAATCATTACTGAACTATAAGTGTTAAATTCTTGGACTTTAAAAATATTATTCTTGGACTTTAAAAATATTTTGACTTTGTAATTAATCTAGAAATTTGTGTTTAGTAATCATCTGTTTAAATTTAAGTTGTACTTTGAAGAAAATTTATATGTTCACATTGTTACTTAACCTAGTGCTATTATAGATTGAGGTAATTGGTAAGTATTTTTTTTTATTGTTGATAAAGAGAAAAATGTGATAATTTTTGTAAAATTATCAGGTGGGGAGTGTTGCATAACCTCCTTTTAATCGCGCTTGATGGCGCTAGTTGTCTATATCCCAGATCTATGGGATAAAAAGTTCATCGATCTCTGGGGAAAAAACCCCCACTTGTTTTTCTACTGCGTACTGCGTAGGTGCTTAGGGCTGAAAGATGCCTAACCCCTTTGTATTTTGGGCTGGAAGATGCCCCTTGTAATGTTAAAATGTTTAATGTTTGTGGCAATTGTAAATAAATGTATAAATGTAAATAGAACCACCGTGTTTGCTTTCTGCAGAATAATTTTGTGAATTTCAGAGCAACAGAAGAAAAGCTATTTTCAGTTTCGCACAATATCCTTCCAAAGCTGGAATATATAGTCAGTCCTCGCAATTAGCGAACGCCCCCCCCCCCATCCCCTCTCACAGAATTCAAAGGAATTGTGTGAGAGGAGATTCTTGAATTCTGTGGGAAGGACTTGCAGGGGGCAATACAGCTTCGTTTTACAACTTCCTGGTTTACACCAGCCCAGAAAATTACTGAGAAAGCAATGAAAAGGAAGAAAAACTCCAATTATGCCCCTTGAACCTGAACCTATAATGAATTGTCTACTTTGTTGGTTTATCGTGGGTGGTCTAAATTCGTTCTCAAACGTGAACTGCTCACACATGTATTGTTGTCTTTTTTCGGGGGAGTTACGTTGCGTTCAAATTTTCATTTTAACTAGGTTAATGTGACTTGTAAATATATAATTTTGTGAATAGTGTTTAAGTTTCTATATTCTATGTATGTTTAATTTTATGTTTAAATTTTATTTAATGAATACAATTACCAAAATGGGCCTAAATCAAAAAACCGAAGGTATGTTTAACTTATATGTATATTTTTTTCTCTTTCTTAAATGTAATATAAAACCAAAAATAATTGAACAGTATGTAAGATATTACAAAAATTAGTTTTATGCGTGATCCCCCCCCCCCCCCACGAATCTCGATGAAAGTGAAAGTTTATTTTTGTAATAGTTATAGTATTTTACGATCTCAAAGAAAACAGCAACAAATAAGAATACGAGTTTTATTTTAAAATATAAGTAACCGCGGATTATCTAAATACAAATTTAATGATATTTTGAAAATCGCCTTTTCCCAAAGGGGGACAGTGGGCAAAACGGGTATTTCACAAATTTTTAATATTGATTTCATATCTCAAATTAAAAAAACAGACATTCACAGGATTTTTGTTTGAAAATATAAAAAACAGCAAAAGCGGAAAAAAAAATTGGGTGATTCTTCGAAATTTACCTTGAGGGGGTGGGGGTCAAAATGAGTTTTTCACATATCCTTCATATCTTACAGGAAAAAAAAAAACAGATATTAAGATTTTTTGTTTTAAAATGTAACAAAACAGAAAACCTAAAGAAAAATTTAAGGATTTTTTAAAGATTGCCTCTCCAAGGGATGCTGCACTGGGGGAGGTGGGGGGGGGGGGCAAAATGTTTTTTACATATATATTTAACATATCCTTTGTATTAAAATACAACAAAAAAGAATATCTAAAAAGAAATTTTAGGAAGGGGAGGGGATAGCAAGTTGGCAAAACAAATGAAGCATAAGATTTTTATTTTTATTTTGCTTTAAAATGTAATAAACAAGAACGTCTAAAAAATATTAGGATTTTTTTGTCGTCCTTATGGGGGAGAGGAGGGAGCCAAAACATGTTTTTCAAATATCCTTCATATCTCAAAGAAAAAAAAGAAAGCAGATATTCTTTATTTGTTAATGAACTATTTAGATTAGTTAAAATATGTGATAATTTTAAAAAAAGTTTTGCTATGTCACTTTCTTCAAACATTCAACTATCAATATACGTCAAAAAATAGTAAGGCTGTCTCAGCCCCCCCCCCCCTCAGAATATACATTTTGTATGGCAAAATTATTACATACGTAGCTCTAAACGACACGTTTAGTGACGTAAGCTGTCCTCCCTTCGCAAATACATAAATCATTAGCTTTTAAAATGAAATGTCGTTAATTTAAATATACAAGTACAACGTTGTGCTCTTACCAAAACATAGGAACTAAATTAATTTGGCAAGCCGTTACGTGATCTTCCTTCTTGACACAATGACACCCTCAATTATTGAATCGTTTCTTTATACAACTAGTCCCACCAGTGGCGTATGAAGACTTCTTTCAAGGGGGGGGGGGGGGGGTTTATAGACATAACTTTGTATTAAAATGCATAATATTTAAGCTAAAAAATGAAAATTTATGGATATTTTGTTAAAAAATCCAATTATTTTTTATTTATTTATTTGTTTTTAACTTTTTTGGTTCTCATGATTTTTCTCATGCTTCCAGAGCTCACTTTCTCAATTTATTTTTATCATAGAGGTATTAAAACTGAATTAGTTTCAACAATACTTCAATAATTAGCAGTAGTTGTCAGTAGCGTATATATAGGCTTCCATTTCGAAGGGAGGGGGACGATTCGGTATTTTAAACTTTATTGTTCTAAAGTTAAAAGAAATGTTTCAAAATAGCTCCTTTTTAATAATTGCTTTACATTTCTTGAGGGGGCCCGCCGCCCTCCTCAAACACTCCCCTGGTCATGGGCGCCCATAGGAATTTTTCTAGGGGGGGGGCAAACTTCAAAAAAATTTTCTAGGGGGGGGGGGGGCAAATTTCAAACTTTTAACAAATTTAGTACTGTTTTTGCGATTTTTTTTACATCATGAGACAGTAACCTAAATCTCTAGGGGGCGGGCAAGTGCCCTACCTTGCCCCCCCTATGGGCGCCCATGTTTTTTATTAGTGCAATAGTTTTTTTCTAATTAAGATATCAATAGTTTTCTCTAATTAGGATATAAATATCCTTAAATATGAATGTAATGCAAACTGAATCTGTTAGCAAAATTTGTCTCCTAAAAGAAGCGAAAAAGTAGCGACTACATTTCAAAAGTAGTGTAGCTAACTACATTTTTCAAAAAGTAGTTGTAGTTGTAGTTAGCTACATTTTTTGGAAAGTAGCAGTAGTTGTAGTTCGCTACAAAAAAAAAGTAGTTTTTCCCACCACTGATTAATGGGGGGCATCACTGGGGATGTCACATTCTCATATTTTCATGAGAGAATGCATTGTAAATTTATTCTTTAAATACATATCAGTGATCTTCTCAGGCCTTTCTGGCCAGGCACATTGCCAGACAAGTTTTACTGACCACCTAGCAGAAAAATCAGAACATCATTTTGAATGCTTTAATTTTATTGAATTACACATTGAAGATGACAAAAATTTCTGGGAAGATATCTGCATATATATATTTTCCCTTAAAAAAAAAAAAAAAAAAAAAAAAAAAAAAAAAACAAACAAAGGGAGCTGTCAAAATCGGCGCGGTGAAACTGAAATCTTACGAGAGTGTTTGCATTCCTATAGTGTAAGATGTGGTCAAATAAGTTGTGTAAAGACGCACGCATCCCAAACAATTATCTCTCCACATTCGTCAGTGCCTTGCGCCGGCTTAAAGAGATAATCAAAATGTCTAGACCTTACAAAAATAACATTTACATAAGAAAAGGGAAACATTACATAGCAAAGGGCTTTACAGAGAAAGTATAAAAGAAAGACTAAGAAAATATGCAAAAACAATCATACATCAGCTGCATCAGGATTTCGACAAGTTGCAAATAGCGTTTTCGGAGGAGTCGGTAGGGCAATTAGTTGTTTCACAAATTCCAAGCCAATACCTCTGTTAGCTCCAGTAATGAGAACATTTCCTAAACTCATATTCGGAGAAAAAAAAAAGAAGTTAAGTGACAATTTTTTTTTTTTTTTTTTTTTTTGTAAAATTACTGCTATCTGCTTTGATCCAGACGACGCAAACCAGAACCTCCCTGAAATAGTGTCGTTGCCAAGAAAAAAAGTCAAATTCTGATTCTGAATTTTCGCATGCCGCTGCCATGTTCATGTCGTAAAAGCACTGTTGCTTGCGAAAACATGGCTATGGCTGTCGGCGTCGTTCTCACGCATTGCTGTGTATTTCCACAGGTAATTTTGTGGACTAATACTTTTGAACAGTAAATTTATTGGTTGATTCCTACTTTAGGACCCCCACTCTCGCCAACGTGACGATAAATATTAATATACTGTTGCCATAAGATTTTGCATTATATGCAGTCATACGGCAAGGTTTTCGTAATTTCTCTCAGATCAACGGTATTCAGTGATTTGCAGTGATCAGTCATGAGCACGACTAAGAGGTCAGGACATCATCAGCTTGCGAAGACTAATGAATTTGCCAAAAGTGCGCTGGGTCGTACTCATAATTTTGCGCATGCGCGTCTGTAGCTGAACGTAAACAAATCACGAGCACCCCGGGAGTACTTACGCGTGTGCGTCGAGGGCCCGTGCGTAATTAAAAGGGGTCGCATATTTCCTTCAGAGTGACCAGTTCGCCGTCTGCGCTCCGATGACCGTCTAAGCTCTAGTCGGTCATGAGTTTTTATCTTTGATAAGCCGTTGCTACGAAATGCCATACTTGTAGTATTACGTAGCAATGATAAGTTTAGTATCCTTTTACGCATTTTCGATCTTTGTTTGGAAAATTTCTATTGGCTTTTACCCAGTAAAGTATAATTTCGCAAACACTGAATACTAAATTCCTGTTTTATTTTCATATTGGTACATATTAATAGGAGCAGACGATTTCCACTCATTTATATTAGCATCGTCAAGCACAAATAAATCTGATACGGGAAATTTGGTTGCTAGGGTAACTTTAAATATTAAAGTATACATATGTATTTTTATTTATGCATCAATGATATAATTTAATATCACGGACGCAAAAATTTTTGGCATCTGAAAATTGGTTGCTAGGACAATTTTAAATGTTAATATTTTAACTTAGAAGCAGTGCCGGATTAACAATATAGCAATGTAGCAAATGCTACGGGCCCCGCGCTTTTGGGGGCCCCGCGCCTTTACCTTGAAAGTTTTCGTTTTTCCCCTTCAAGATCTAGCTTTTTTGACACTTTCCAACAAGTTAGAAAAGTTTTTAAGATTTCGATTTGTCTGTCTGTCCGTCCTTGATATAACTCGCGTCAATAGGCATAGATTTCTACGAAATTTATATATGTTATTCTTCTGCAGTACCATGTACCCTATTGTAAAGGATCTATGTAGCATTTATAGATTTTTTCTACAGGAGCACTGAAAATAGTCCCAATACATTGCGCTCTATGGGACGTTATTTTTTAAAGCGTATCATCCTACTAACTACAAGGGGTGATCAAATGAAAAGGTACGAAACGACATGGTGGGTACAAATGTAGACTTTATTCAAAATACACACCATAGGACTGAGCGCAACAATCCCACTGATGAACAAGCCGCAGGATTCCTTGTTCCCAGAATTCATGTGGCCGTGACGAGACCCAGTACATCGTCCGAGTTGAAGTGCTTCCCTTTCAGGTGGTTTCTTCAGTGGACCCAACACATGGAAATCGCAGGGCGACATGTCCGGACTGTAGGGCGGATGGTCCAACGTCTCCCACTGGAACTTGGCCAGTTCCTTGGCGAAAACGGACATTCCATTTTCTCATTGACTTGTGGGACACACAGACTTCCCAGTATACGGTCCTCATCCTGCGATGAATAGTAGTCGGTTTAACACCTTCCGCTGTCAGGAATCGGATAACGCCTCGCTGCCCCTAAATCGTCGAATTTTGCAATGTGAACGCCATCCTGTCCTCACACACACTGCCGCGTCATTTGGACGTAGGAGGGTGCTTTTTTACAGGAGTTCTGCTCTCTCCTGCGGGGCCCCCGCATGTTCCTATCCACACAAAAGGCTCCAATCGCATTCCTAGATGTCTCGCTACGTGCTCTCATAGCTGCATGGACAAATATGATAACGGTTAGGTTGTTGCGACGTTTGGTACCTTTTCATTTGATCAACCCTTGTAGCTGCGCTGAACCCTGACTTCAAGATAAAACTTTTTCCTCAATGACTGCAAAAAGATTACAATGTCAAGGACAAAAAGCCTAACAACTTCTACATCGTTTGTACAATCCGCTTGAAAATTTTCACAACTTTGTAAAAAAATATAGATAACAATCTGTCAATTTTGAAAATCTGAAAATCCAACCGTTCCCTCATTTTTAAGCGATTTTTCGCTATTTTCAGCACCATTTCGTTTCCGAGAGTCAAAAAAAGTGGATCATTTGCGTGACAAAATGACCTATTTTAAGTTAAAATCACGTCATACAATTGGGGGATTCCAATACGTTTAAAATAATTTCTCCCGATTACACAGTTTATTATTATTTTTTTCCCCACAAATAAATCGTCTGCTGGATATGCGAATGTTTATGTATACAAACGAAAGCTTTCGACTGCGAAAAGATTCCGTGCGTTTCCAGATGAGCATGAAATTCGATTTGGGTATGTAATAAAAATTGAATATGAGCTTATTTATTTTAGGTGGATGAAAATTAAATATATTGAATGAAAGATAAATTTCCTTAAACTGTTTTTTCTTGCTCCCGTTGTATAATTGCCTCCACAAAAGGCTTCTAGTTTTAGAGATACTCTGCTCTTCGAAATGAAACAAAATTGGATGTTATTAAGGATTACAAAATGAAGCTTGCATCAAAAATAATGTCTGTATAGTTAAAAGTTTTTCTACACGGGAGCACTCATAATTTCAATACTATACGGTCAAGGGCAGTTTAGAGACAGGCATCTATTTTAAGCATATAATACTATCCTACAATATGATTAGCTAATAATCCGACGACGATCGTGTGCCTCTTTCAAAATTTGCGCCAAAAGCCGGCAATGTTGGCGACTTTTGCTATAAATTGCCAAATAGGGTGCGAAAAAAATGCTTTGAAAAATGAACCGAATTCTTTTATTATTTTACGATAAATCGTAAAAGGTATTTACGTATTATCCCGGCGGTCATTAACGCCAAACTATTTTTTCCTCAAATTTGCTGGCAAACTGTCGCCAATAGCATTCCGAACCATCAATAATTTCATGTGTCCGGCATTTATCTTGGCGAAAAATTTGCTCGTCTTGGCGGATCGCCGGGATAATATGTAAGTACCTCGAAAAATGTCTAATGTGATTATATTAAGCAATGACGATTTCTTTGGGAATTTTGAAAATTCGTTACTCGCACTGTAATTAACTGATTTATTGTACTGTGCTTTGTTAAGGGCTATTTGCCTAGGAGTAGGAGGGGGTCTCCGACGAAAATCTGTTAATGCATTAGAACCCGAAACGGGTTAACGGATTTACACGAAACAAAATTGCAAACTTTGATTCTTTAGCGCTTGGAAAATTAATTTGAGACTGTTAACCCTTAAAAGAATAAATTTCTCGCTCTCTGTGCTCGTCCGATACCATTATGTTGTATAGAAGGATTATTTATACATTTTTAACCTACCAGCAAGTTTGAGTTCCTTACGATTTCGGTTATTTGTATGCTCTGATGTCCACCCATCCAGTGTTCTAACTGCTGTGGATATAGATCGATTTGTGCGAAATTTATGTTTTTTCTATGTACAGTACCATGTACCATATTGAAAATGGTGTATGTAGCATTTATAGTTCTTTTACAGGAGAAAAAAATCCAATGTATAGCACAGTCTAAAAATCTGTTGATACAGGAATGACTGAATCAACAGTCATTCTTGAAAACATATTTTAGAGATATTCGATTTTTCCAAGAAAACAAAGTTGGCATATATATTACCAAGGCTCTCAAAATGATGCTCTCCATTGAGAATAACGTCCGTATTATTAATAGTTCTACAGGAGCACTCAAAAAATTCCCATACATTGCAGTCTGTGGCATTTGAGAGACACTAATACATTTCTAGCACAAGACAATGAGTATAAAATTTTTATATTCTTCAGTTAAACGCTAAAAATAATTAAAGGTCTTTTACAGGGTCTCATAAAATTGCATTTATAGTGATAATACAACATTTTTTTATCTACGAAATCTCGCCAGTTTTAACTAAAATACATCGCAGATTTGTCGCTTTTTTTTTTTTTTTTTTTTTTTGTATTGGAAAGTGTTTTATAATCTCTGAGCTTGGCATGATTTATCTTATTTTAAGGCAACAGATAAATCTTGTAATTCTTATTTTCTTTCTTTCTTTTCTTTTTTTCTTTTTTTTTGGATAAGACAATTTCTGTAGCTCTATATAGTGGAACTGTAAATCAGTTGTAGACAACTTATTGAAAGAATATATGTATAACTCGGCTGTTCGAACCTCGTCAATGGGAGACGCCTAGGTAATGAGTTGAACCTCTGAACCCCCCTAATTTTTTAGTTTCATGATTGCCATATTAAAAGGATATTTATGGACTATGTCGTTTTATCTCTCATCTATCGTGTATTTCACCTGGTAACCCTATGTTGAAATTTTTAGGATTGTAACCTATTGATAGAAAAATACATGTGATGCACATTCTACAGCTTAGTAAATATTGTAACAATAGATTAAATCTGTTGTGAACTAATAGTATTTAAATAAACGGATAAAATTTTTAAGCAATCATTTTATCAAATAAATGCAACCTTAAGGAGCTTACAGAAATCGGTGGTTTACGTAACACATACTAACATTTTCAGCGGACATTTATTCTTACTTTTATGTCGCGTTTTCGTAACACATTTTCGTGTCTCATTTTTATGTCACATTTTCAAAAGGGGGTGAGAGATAAAATGACATAGTCATTAATATATTTAATGTGGCTGTTGCATGCCTGCATTATTTAGTCAACTCATTACCTAGGCGAAACTGAATGAGTATTTTAAAGTCAGCAATAAGGCACACACAAGAGTATATTTAACAATACTGTGGAACAAAAAACACAGTTCTGAGAAAAAAATTTCAGGGAGCATCCAAAAGGGCGGAAATAAAAGAAAGACAGAAAGAAAGGCTGTATCATTATCTTTTTGTTGACTAAAAGCGAAACTTGGACAAACGGAGGAGGGGTTATCCAGATCCTTGCACCACCCACCTATGGCCTTTAGAAAATGGAGTCCTTTCCAATGATGTTACATTTTTTTCTTTATTTGAAGACTGAATCCAGAAATAATCAAAATATAGAAAGAAAACTAAGTGCGGAAACAAAAGAACAGACTCAGGGTCTGATCAAGGGCGGATTAAAGGGAGGGGGTCGGAGGAGGCGACTGCCCCTCCTGAGAAAAATGAAATTAATGTAAATAATCCCAACTTACTTCCATAAAATTTATATATATGTATGTGAATCTTCCATCCAAGCCTTCACCCACAAAATTGTATTAATCCGTCAGTGGGCCGGATTATTCATTAGGCTGTAGTCTGTCTGTCCCGATCATTTCAGGGACTTTTCAGTAACAAGTCGAATAACTTTTTTAATGAAGTTGTAATCAAACTTTTCAAAATGACTCAATAGAACGGAAATATTTGTGGCTATTTCTGAAGATGTTCTCTGGAACGCGAGTTGACCTTCTGCATTTCCCCGAGAGCTGAGATCCATAGGATTAAGATTGTAGGAAAAACGCGCCCCATAATCAATAATACTCCCCCACGAAACAATAATTTTTATTTAAATATTGCACATAAAGTTATTTTGTTTTGCAGTAAATATGAGGATGGTATTTTAAACGGACGTTGGGAAACCCCCAAAGTTCTTTTGTTTTAGAGTAAAGGCGGGTGGCTTTGGCGAAATTCGAAAGTGTACTAGGGTGTAAACCATCCTTGGCTTTTAGTAGGCTTTTGGTAGTTGGCTTGCTTTGTTTTTACTTAATTATTTCTTTTACATTTTACAATATTTAAACAAAGGCGAATTATTTTTTGAAACAATAATAATATATAGAATGTAAGTCATTTTTTTATAGTTGGGGAATCCACTATTACGATAAATTATCTTATTAATCTCGGAAATTAACCACGTTAAAAGAATTGATTTTTGGCCGGTCGAAACCACAGGTCAAGAGCGCGAATGCCAGTACGTTCGTTCAAATAAAATAATTAGAACCGAGAGGATCTTCGCACAAAGACAAGACGGTCGGGGTATCCTAGAAGCCATAACCCCAGGCAAACTGAAAACAAAAAGAATTTTCGGATACTCTTGATCCACAAAGAAACTCACAAATTACTTGTCACATTTAGGATTATTATGTCTTGCAAAAACATTTGAACGTAATACGATAATGAATGTTTTATCCGAATCTTTTATTATTTATTATATAGATTATTCTATTTAGAAAAGATACAATCCTCTTATAAAGATTTTTTTGAACAAAATATTTTATATCATTTTAACAAGGATAAGTTGAAAAGTAATGCACATATGCTTGTAGAACACTAACGAAATGACCTTTAGAAGTATTTCAAGTGGTATGTGGAAGTAACAGCCCCCCTATACAAGCATGTACAGTTTAAATGCCTTCCGCGTATGCAGTATATTTTGAATGGCGGAGGTATTATTGTGCTAGATCTATCTATCCCCAGTTCGATTTCTTATGAATTAACCCATTAAATAAATTAAGAGAAGTTAAAAATATGTAACCTATTATTAGTAAAGACCGTCCAGATAATGAAATAATTTTACAAGCATGCATTTTTATAGAAAAAAAAATAGGGTTTAAAGGCACAGTTTAAAATACATATTGATTTCGAAGGTTCTAAAAATTTTACAGAAAAATTATTATTTTATGTGTGTAAACTTTTCTAGTTATATGTTTGCATATGGGAAAGGTGCGAAGTGTTCTAAGTATGTTCTAAGAAGAAATTCTAAATATATATCCATGAACATTAACATTCATTAAAAAAACCTGAGTTGTACGAATAAATAACTTTAAACATCGCCAGTCTCACTGTGTATTTAGCCACCCCCCCCCCAACTTTATTTTGACGGGCATTTTTTCTGCACACCAATTTACTTGGAGAAATTGATTGGTCTAGTGCCAACTCAAATTTGTTCATTTTGAATCAAGGAAATTCGTAAAAGTTCTGTTTTATTTTATTATCGCACAAAACCTACAGATTAGCACACCCAAGGTGGAGGAAGGACTGGGATAAACCTCTCGCGAATATAACATGTGGGAGCTTTTCGTTTTCTTTACATCTAATTAGCATTTGTAACACCATTAAATAGCACTAAACATAAATTGTAATATAATTAGCACTATTTATTTTCTCATTTAATTTAGCTCTACTACATTAATGTGAAGGTGAACTCTTCGCCCTAAAAAAAAACTAAAAAAAAAAAAAAAAAACATATATATATATATACTAGCTGAAGTACCCGTCCTCGACGGGTTAGTGAATGCAAATTTCCAAAAAGCAAGAACTTTCGTCAGCATTGTAGAAGTACACAGAATGGATGTAGAATGTTGCCAAAGAAAGCGAAGTTATAATTTTTATGTATTGCTGAAATATTACAGGTTATAGAGAGTAACTAAGTAATATCATTTCATTCGCTTTAGTCGTAATTATGTGATGCGCGAACGAATATTTACGCATATTGAAATAATTTTCGCAAAATCTCAAAATTTAATCAACATTTTTGAAAAATTGGAAGCCCAGAATTTAAGTTGAGTGACAACCTATCATGACACCCAAATTCGTTCCATTCCCTGCAGTCTTTATTTCGTGATGCTGGAAAAAATTTTCAGCATTTTAAAACGATTTTCGAAAAATCTCAAAACGTAATCAAAATATTTTAAAAATTCACAACGCCTATAAATTAAGATTAGCAACTACCTATCATATCAATAAATTTCGTATCATTCGTAATTACGTGATGTTTGAAGAAATATAAACTATTTTGAGAGAATTTTCACAAAATCTCAAAATCAAATAAAAATGTTTAAAATTTGGACTCCTATAGTTTATGTTGAGCAACCATCTATCGTGTGACCAAATTTCACATCATTCGCTTTAGTCGTTATTACGTAATGCGGGAACAAAGATTCACTCAGTTTTAAACGATTTTCATAAAATCTCGAAATCTGATCGATTTTTTTTTAATTAGATGCTTCTAGTTTAAGGTGAATGACCACCTATCATTTCACCAAATATCGTTTTTTCACCTTTGCAGTTATTACGTGATGTGCGAACACAAATTTACGCAGTTTGAAATGATTTTCGCAAAATTTCAAAATCTAATCAAGATTTTTTTTAAATTCAACGCCTATGTTTTAAGTTGAGTGACCACCTATCATGTCACCCAATTTCATATCATTCGCTGCAGTCGTTTTTACGTGATGCTTGAACACAAATTTACGCAGTTTGAAACGATTTTCGCAAAATCTGAAAATCTAATCGAGATTTTTTTAAAATTCGACGCCTATGTTTTAAGTTGAGTGACCCCCTATCATGACACCGAATTTCATATCATTCGCTTCAGTCGTTTTTGCGTGATGCTTGAACACAAATTTACGCAGTTTGAAACGATTTTTGCAAAATCTGAAAATCTAATCAAGATTTTTTAAAAATTCGACCCCTATGTTTTAAGTTGAGTGACCCCCTATCATGACACCGAATTTCATATCATTCGCTTCAGTCGTTTTTACGTGATGCTTAAACAAAAAAAGCGTCACGGACAGAATGACAGACAGACAAACTTTTTTTTGAGGGTCACATCGGATTCCCAGGTGCTTGAAACGGATAGAAATCGCAAAATTTTTTAATTCCAAGAAATGTACAGACAAAAGTCTAATTTTATGTATATATATATATATATATATATATATATATATGGGTGCGTCACTGAGCAGGGGGCCCCTTGGTAACATTTGCTACGGGCCCCGCGCTGTCTTAATCCGGCACTGCTTAGAAGAATTGAGTTCTTTTCGAATTTACTAGTTGAAACTATTCCTAAACAGCGGATTCGGGGAATTTATCTATTCTGTTTCTCAATTTGGTGAGGTTTTTTTAATTTGCCTTGCAAATTTTTAGAAATCATTGCAGAATTAGTTCTTTTGTTAATTATTTTAACATTCGTATTCCATTTCCAAAAATTTTGTTGCGATTCAACATAATTCATTGGTTAAAATAAAGTAAAAATTCACGAATCCGCTTTTAATAAAGGAAATACATATAAATTTAAAGAATCTGCTCATAAATTCGTGTCAAATGAAGTCATTTGGAACATGTAAGTACATCATTACATGAATTTTTAATAAATGTCGTCAAATTCGGTATTTGGTGCGTTTAATGCTGAATTGTTCACATTAATTTCATCCAGTTTCTCTGGGAAGCGTTAAAACTTGCGCGCATGCGCGATCACGGGCTATTGACAGGAAGGCTCGCCAAAACGCGGCGATTTTTTACGTTGGCGAGAGTGGGGGTCCTAAAGTAGGAATCAACCAATTTATTTCACTCTACACTGTGGGCGCGTTCGAGAATTCATCGGTTGTGCACCGGTAACACCGATGAACGACCAGAGCGTTCGAAAAGGCGGAGCTCTAGAAGTAACCGCGTTCGAAAACGTTTCGGTCATGTAGCGGTTGTCTGCTCAACGTGACCAGAGCGCAACCAGAATGACCCTGCTAGCGAGGTGGGTTATTCCGGTTATTATCGTAGTGTTGCCAGCGTTTATTTTTGTTTTCTCGGCTTAGAATCCGATGTGGTGAGGATGACCGAAACCGGTTGACAACCGTGACGTCATTTAACCGGAGAATGACCGCGACCGGTGAATTGTCGAACGGGCCCTGTGTAATGTGTGGTTTTATCACAAGCGACTAAATCGCGCGGTAGCACAAATCAGTGTAGTGCTGCCATCTACCGGATTACATTCGCTGTAATTCATCCATCTATCAAGAAGCACGTTTTTAAAATTATATAGCACAGATAATTTTGTAAATATCTAAGGTATACTGTCCTTTAATGAACGAGTGCTTTGATAATTAATTTGAAACAAATTATCCATAAAATGCTTTAAATGTTAATAAAACATACTTAATTTTTGTTCTGAATTGATAGTGAAATGTATTCTTATGAAAGTTACTTCTATATATTTAATTAATTTTTCATAATGGATTTATGATTATCTTTTGAAATCGCAAAAATTCTGCGTAATAATGTGATCTCTCAAAATAAATTTACCTTTTTTTTTTTTTTTTTTTTTTCTAAATGTTATTCTAAAAAATTCTATCTCCATCTTTACAAATCAAATAGAACTAAAAAAAAGTTTTTTTGGTGAATAAAATATATTAAATAGTTCCATAATAATAGGATAAAATTCCATGAAAAGGATTTTGTATGCTACTCAATAAAAATTTTATTTTAAAAACATACAATAAATAAAAAGCTACAACACATTGACTTAAGAATTTGTGGTTGTATTTTAGTAATCTAATGAGAAAAGTATCTGGAGTGATGCCATTCGACTTTCCAAACACTCGATACCAAGTGTTCAAATAAATTTCATTCAACTCAATCAAATCTAGTGTTCAGGCATTAATGCACTTAAAATGATTTGAGTGTATTGGCCGCAATGTATAAGAATACTTTATGTAGCCTTGCAAAAAACTGTACGGGCACACTCGCTAAAATTTAATAAGTAAGAAAGACAGTGACCTATAAATATGCATACCTAATTTAATGTCAATCGAATGCACCATTTAGACACTAGCTCACATTAAATAATTTTTGTCCTTAAGCCGTAATATATAAGAATTACTTCTTGGAAATTTGTAAACAAATTATCAACTCTACACCTACAAAAATCTATGAAGATCATGAAACTGTGACCTATAATATACACAGCCAATTTGATTTTTGTTTGTATTATAATTTGTGGAACAATTTAAATTCCAAAATGTAACAAAATCTGCTTCTCAGAGTTCTTAAAAAAAGCAGTTTGTACAAAAACACTCATTTAAACCATTTTTTTATTTTTACTAATATAGATTTCTTAAAAAATATAAAATACTGTTTGAAAAAGTCATGTAGCTATATTTCTAACCTGAGTTTTAAATCATAATATTAATTGGCTAATTTAAAAAAAAATAAAATCCAATGGTATCCATTTGTTTACTTAATTAAAATCAGATTGGGATAATATGTTAAGTGTTGCATCCCTCCCAATAATAATAATATCGAACAATGTGCAGGGATTGCTGAGTATGCACCATAGACCCAATAATACATACACAATGTCTGTATTCCAAGGCTAAAATTTTACTGTAGATAAAATATATGTAAAACATTTTTTCTATAGTAATTTGAGGTCAGAAATGAAAAGTATTATGTAGTTTCAGCACAATGGGGCTCCACTTATTTTTACAAAAATGTACACGTTACCTTATCATTTCCAGTTTTCTTTTCATATATTTGAACCTATAATTTTTAAAGTTTGGTTTAGAATTTGCAGACATCCTGCATAAACTCCTCAACCCATTCCCCACCAAACAGAACAATTAAGTAGTAACTAGCTTGTGTATTTTTTGAAAAAACTTTAAATTTCTAAATAAAAAATAGAAATTTCTTTTTCAATAAAAAATTGAAATTCATATTTTATTTTATACCAGAATACTGATAGCTTATTCTGTGGGACTACTTTAAAACTATTAATGCCAGCTCCTGGGATCCTCCTGAAGCTGGCATTCCTTGCTTTTTAAAATTTGGATTTTCACTAGCAAAATAATAATAGTTATATTGACATCCAGGATTTTAGTTTATGAAAGGAGTTTACAGATACAGTTGGACGAGTTGATAGAGACAATTGCTCTCATAATGTCAAATTATCTTTTGCCAGTTTATCACTCATCCGTACAAGGCCGTATCCAGAAAAAATAATTGTGTGGATGTAAATCTCTAATTTTAAGTAATTTTCAATTTCTTCTCATTACCTTCCAGGGAAGGCTGTACCTCCTTTAACTTTCTTTGAGGGTACACCTGTGTAATCAAACCTCTTTATTGTAAATTATACCTAAATGTTTTTCTAGTTGCATGCCTTCCCTGTTAATATGTAACTTATAAAATTACAATAATCAATGTTTGTTTGAATGTGTCCATGTGTGTAAGTTTATACTGTATTTGCTATGAAAAAGCTGTTAATTAATAATCATTAATTGATTAATTAATCTGATTTTAATCCATAATGCAAAAATAATAAACTTATTAATGTCAATGTATGTTATGAAAATAGTAAAATGTGGAAGAATATTAGGATATACACCCCTCCTGAAATTTTGCAATCAGCATAAGCTTTCAGATTTTTTCATCATACAATATTGAAAGGCAACTATATTTTAAACACTCCCCTTCCCTCTACACCTAAAAAATTTCTGTTAATGCCTCTGGTAAAATGTAATTAAAATATGGCATGAATTTCTGGTTTTTAAAAGCTATGTAAAATTAACGTAATATCAAACTGTCTACATACAAAATTGATGAAATGCCCCCCACCCCCTCCTTCATACACACATCTTCAAAAAGAAATAAAATTGAGTAATGCATAAATTAAATTAAAAAATATAACTTTACATGTCCTTATAGGAATTGTTATAATACCTAATTTTATGTCTCACTACAAAACTGTCAGTGCTTTGATTTCAAAAATGGAACAAAGGTATTAACATTTATCCTTTAAAAAAAAAAAAAAAAAGCTCCATGAACCTTGAATTGTTTTTGAGAGATAATGTACATAAATACAAGATTACCATAAACTTTGTATCACAATTTTTATATGAGCAATACACAACTTTCTATTATAATTATAAAGGACTATTACAATATTATAAAAGTTATGTTCAAGTGACTTCCACCACCCCCCCCTCAAAAACAAATAAACTAGAAATCTGGTAGGGCAACACCTCTCTTGGTTAGTACCAAATCATTCAAACGTATGGAAGGAGAGGAATTGAATAGCAATTTTATTAACTACTTTGTTAAGTTTTATAATGTTAATGTTCAGTAAATGCAATTAATTTTAATCTTTTAAAACTTTAAGTTGTGTATTATTTTGAGGTGATTAATAAATAATCTCTGTCTGTACTGTTATACTTGAGAAACTTTTATTAGTTCTCCGATATCATACTATAATTATTTTATGATTGTGTTTATAAACAGACTCGTTCGTGGGATTCTCTGCATCTTCCGTGCAAAAAATCTTATCATTTCATTGATTGAAAACGTTTCCTCCCATTTCTGTGACATCATTTAACAGGAGGAGCTAGATTGCCAATCCGCCGGAGTATCTGGAACTGATCGCACGTCCTAGAATACTATTTTCATGCACGTACCTTAACTTGGGTGTTTTGCAAAAAGGTTTCCTCCCGACGTCACTCGTAAGCTAAGTTATCATTCGCACATGCTAGAATTGCCCCCAGAGTAGATAATATAAATAACCAATCTTACTAATACATAATTCTTATACATATTACAATTTGGTGAGTGATTTATCTAAAAAGTTTTTATATTTTGATCCAAGTATAGTTCCAATTAAATAATAATTTAGTATGTATAATAGCCAATAAATATAGAGACGAAATGTTTATGAACATAAAAGCAGCATTGTAGTAGATGTAATTTATTCATTATTAATTTTCAAATGTAGTACTTGACTTTCAATAGTTTGTTCTACAAAGTTTATTCTTCAGACTTATTCAAATTTTGAAAAAAAAAATCAGTTTTTTCAATTTTTCAAAAATTTTCTGAATTTTTTAAATGCCTCTTTGGCAAAATTGTATTTAAGTAGGATAGACTTAATATCAGTAGCAATTACAATATTTATTAAACTTGAAATTCATAAATATTATTGCTCTAATGTTGTTCTCACATTCTTTCAGACTTTTCCTTTTTTGTCAATCTCATCCCTGATTGTATATGGTTGGAAAAATAAATCAAGCATGATGCAATTAGTAATAGAATCATGTATCAGCTCACAAACATTACAATCTTCATTATATTTGTCAAATATATATTTCCAATTTAGAAATTTTGTTTTTGCTTTATCTTGTTCAGAATAAATTAATCTGTAAGTTAGTTCTAGCGGTCAATTAAATTCAATTGCCAAACAACCGAGCAGAGATGTAGGAGAGAGGGGGCACAGTGGGACAATTTTTACTTGTTTTAAAATAATTTCCTTTCTTTTAATTAAAACTAAAAGTTAAATGCAGAACAATATTTTGACAACTCTTAGCTTTCATTGCAATTTTTTTCAGAATTTATCCGTATTTTATTCTTAGAAAAAGTTAAATTTCAAAACGCACTCAGTGTTTTCACTAGAGCGCAAGAACATGTGAATGTCTTATATATTTCTTTTTCTCGCATTAAAAAAATTATTACTGCAAGAAATTCATGCACCTTACAAATCTGTTTCATTCTGTGCAAAACTCGCATTTCAAAAAATTTGGACACTTTTTCAAAAAAAGTCACGCATGCTTCCATTTTTCATAAAATGGTTGCATACACAAAATTCTCGCATTTTCATTTTTATTGCATGTAACTAAGCCTGACTTAGACTTGGAGGCCCAGAGTTACATGCTATAAAAATAACTAAAATTTATAAGTACCCTGATTTTGGGTGTTTACCCAAGGCAAGGTAAGTGCCCATTTATAAATACCTGACCCACTGGGTATTTACCCAACTCATATGTATAGTGAGAAATTTTCACCCATTTTTTTCTCATAATGAAAACCTTGGTACTCAAGTTGTCACATTGTGACCCTTTACAGGGTACAATGTGACAACAGTTGCAGAGAACAATGTACAAGACATACGAAATCAGATGTATTATGCAACACATTACTATTACTACAATTAAATACAGGTTGAGATAGTCAACACAAAATATATGAAAACAGTTTCTAAATGACAAGCCTTAAAAATAGTTATAATGATGAAACACATTTAAAAGTTGCAAAATTCTTTGCTCAACAATGTTTGATGAATTAAAAATAGTAAAGTAACATCAAATTAAATAGTAAACAGTAAAAAAATGTTTGCAAAAGTTCATTTTATCATCAAATAAGATTGAAAGTCTATTGAAAACGAGAACTGTGTCAATCAGTGCCGGATTTAGAGATATGAAAGCCCTGGGGCAACGAAGAAGTGGCACCCCCTAATAATATTTCAAACTAAAGTTAAAGAATTTTTTGACTACCTATGTGGGGAAATGGGCTCAGCGTTAACCAAGCCTAATGGTCCAGGGCTCGATTTCCAGTGCAGGTAGATTTTATTTACTCAAAAAATAATTTCCGTCTCGTATTGGACTCTTAATATAACGTCGATATGGCTAGCAACCAGGGACATATACAGAAAAAATTTTGGATGGGTCCAAATGGTGTAAAAGGCAGAATTTGTCGCAAAAAGACCTTCATCATTATTATTTTAGTAACAGAAATCAAAATTTCAGTCCAGGCTCTTTGGACCCTCCCATTACAGACATTCTTGCTCTCAACAAATCACATTCAGTGCCAGTAGTATGCAAAATGTAGTAAGGAACAGTTGCTTTGTATCTGAAATTTTTGGGGATAAAAATCGTGATGTTACTTTTTTAATTATTTGGTGTTTGTAGTAAATTTTACATAAAAAGTCCTATTATGGGCAGGAGGTCCAGTTGCCCTCCCCTAAATCCAGCCCTGTGTGTCATTGTTCTTTCTATTCCTCCACCATTCATAGGTTTACATAGAGTGAACACTACAGCATTTACAACAGTTTTGTTTCCACCAAAATCTGTTTTCAACTGAACGTTCTGCAGATATGACGAGTTACTTGAATGAACAAAAAAGAATGCATGGCTCACACAAAAGGCCCTACAGACATAAAGTGAGTTCGCCCAGATCCCGACCCGTGTCAGAATTTATAGATTTCAACAATGCAGAGATGTTTAAGCATCTCTTGAGAGGCATGTCTGAATCGGGATCTTTGCCCAGAAAGATGTTCCCAAGCAGTAAGCAAAGACCTCCAATACCATCTGCATTTATGTTTATACAAATGCATGGACAACCTACAACCAACGGATCCCCAGTGGCTTATAACCAAAAAATCAATTAAATTTATGAAAATGGTGAAAATGCCACAAGCTCTGAAGTGTAAGAATCACTCACTTATGATCATTAAATCTCATGAATTTTCTATCGTGATACAATTTTAAAAAAAAATTTCACTTAGAGAAAAAAAAAGTTACACGATATATATCACATGCTACCTCATAAATAGAATTCAGCCTCTGTGTGTGTGAAATCAAATTTCTCCTAATCCATATTAATCAATGTATTAATTCTACTTAAATTTTGTTTAAATGTAATTTTGTAGAATATAAGAATATTAGAGCACTTGAAAAATACCAAGTGCGCTTTAACAATATGGGCTTATACATGTGCCATGCATTCAATGTTCTAGTGAAAATTCAAGTCCTGCGGTGCTTCAGAGACGGCCTGAGGGGCGTGCGGGGCCCCAGGCAAAGCAGAAGAGCGGGGCCTCTTCTCTATCATGTCTTATGAGATAGCAATAAAATGGCCCAGGAGCGGGGCCTCTATAAGCGCAGGGCCTTAGGCGATCGCCTACATTCGCGACCCCCCTTGGGCCGGTCCTAGGTGCTTTTAATAACAGAGAAGAATAGATAATCTGACATTTCAAGATGTGATGGATAGTTTCCAAGATGATTGTTGAACATTACATTTGTATGTAAGCAGCATCAGTAACATATGTGTTATAGTATAGATGCTTATTTTCTTTTTTGTAAAAGTTGTAAATAAGATGTAAAAAGAATTGCAGTATTAATACTGTGTATTTATGCCGTTTGATATTTTTTTCTTACATAATCTTATTTTTTCAGATTTGTACATATTTTTGTAAATATAGCTAGCTGTATTTATATATTTATGCTGTAAATTTTCATTAAAGAAAAAATCCATTATACTGTGCTTAAGTTATTTGCATTCCTTTAGCATTTCATTACTGAAGATTAGCAGCTGCATTTATAAAATTTGAATACTTCAAATTCCAACACTATTTTCAGGGTTTAATTTATACCAAAAAATATATTAAATAGTTCTATAATAATAAGATAAAATTCCATGAAAAGGATTTTGTATGCTACTCAATAAAAATTTTATTTTAAAAACATACAATAAATAAAAAGCTACAACACATTGACTTAAGAATTTGTGGTTGTATTTTAGTAATCTAATGAGAAAAATATCTGGAGTGATGCCATTCGACTTTCCAAACACTCAATACCAAGTGTTCAAATAAATTTCATTCAACTCAATCAAATCTAGTGTTCAGGCATTAATGCACTTAAAATGATTTGAGTGTATTGGCCACAATGTATAAGAATACTTATGTAGCCTTGCAAAAAAATGTACGGGTACACTCGATAAAATTTAATAAGTAAGAAAGACAGGGTTTAAATTAGGACAGGGTTTAAGAAAGACAGGGTTTAATTTATACCCAAAAAAGCTAATGGACTTAAAAATATATTGGAAACAAAATATTAGCTTCTAAATAACATATATTAAAAATATAATTATAATAAATATTAATTTAAACACAGTCCATCATCAAACCCTATTTCCTTCAGCAAGGTTGGCAAAGGAAATAAAATTTGAAGATATTCAGGACATGAAGATAATAGCCCCATCATAAATAACGATCACTTTGAAAAGAGAATTTTAACAACTCTTTCCAAAATTTATACTGCTTAACGCAGAAGTGCATTACTGCATGCAAAAGCTACATCAAAATATTAAATGGTTGTGTAATAATTACAGTTAGGATTTTTGCTTGCAAATTTTCTTGTGTTTTTGCATGCATATTGAGTGCAAATTTTAATCTTTAGTTTATCAATATTTTAATATTCTCAGTATTTTAATTTAATAAACAAGTTAATTATTTCCATACCATTTATTCAATTTCATTCCATACAAAGTGAATTTATCACACAACACGCACTTTTTCAGTGTTCTAAAATGCCAAATTTTGCCACTTATCAGTCAGAAAGTCTTTGAAAAAATCTCCTGACCTCTATACTTACTACATACACAAACTTGGCCTTTATGCACTTGTTTCTCATTGACATGATGTCCGGATTTTTACTTAGTTCAGACAAAGCTGGAAAATTCTCTTGAATCATCCAAACAGCTTTCCACTTAAAAATCTACTGTATTTGCTAAGGGACTCCTAAACTGGTTGACTTCATCAGCTTTCTTGGATGTTTGTCGAAAAGTATTCATAATACACGAAAATATTTTGCTTCTCATAATTTTCTTTCAAATCTCCTTGTTATTTTTGTGAATGATGTCTGCTCTGTGGTAGTTTTTGGTGTTCATTACCTCACTGATTTTTTGGCACAGTATGTTCGCAAAATGAAAGTACCACCAGTTCCAAATCCCTAATTTTGAAACTAAAGATTTTTTGAGTTTAATTCTTGTTTGGTAACTATTTGCTTCTGAAAAAATTATAAAGTAAACCTTTTGCACATGTCTGTCAAAAATTGTGGGCTATGACTATGTGAGGATATAGCAAATGAAGCTACTGTGAATGTGCAAATTGAACAGTGCAAGTGGGATTGCACTTATTTTATTGCTAAGGTTAGATACACACTGTGAGGAATTGACCCTAGGGTTTATGGTTAAAATCCCTCCAAGGAATGACTGCGAGGGAGAGAGAAAATAAAATATTGCAGCATACTCAAGTTCGCACACGTTTCTCCTTTCTTTATTTGCCTACACTTCACAAATTTTATTGCAGGGGAGAAAATACTAGAAATGTCAGCAAATATAAAAACTTCCACTTAAAAAAAAGTACATTTCGTGTTCACTTTAGGTGAAAGTATTAGGTTTGCGTGCAATATTGGAAGATTGTATTCAGGTAGGGCTTTGCGTGCTACAGAGTGCACATACGGGGTTTTATAACAAGTTAATTTTACATGTTTAGGACAGGATTTGTTATGTACATAAGTGCCTGCATAAAATTTTATCCTGAGTGCTGAATCCACAGTAATAATTCACCTATTTTTTAGCTGATCTGTTTTGAAAATTAACAGTGGCATCCTGTAGTCTGTTGAATATGAAAGATTTTGTTAAACCTCTCTTATTTAAGAGTTAATGAGTTCATTTACTCTTCCAAAAAAAATGACAGCTATAGCTTATCATTAGTTTTTCATACCATACTGCACATTGAGGCGAGCTATATTCACCATGTGATTAAAGTTATTGCTGAATATGATTCAGGGACATACCCAGAAAACAATTTTGGAGGGGAGGGGGGGGGGGTCCAAATGGTGAAAAGGACTGAATTTTTCACAAAAAGACTTCGGGTCATTCCATTTCAAATCAACCAGTAAATTCCAAAAATGTCACCCACCATCTCGGATTTCTATGAAAATTTTTATAAATGTAGCCATTAGTGTTCTAACTAACAGTGTAAAATTTTACTTAAATATCTCTAATACTTTTTAAGATAAAAATTATTAAAATAATGGGAAAGTGGCCATAAATGGCGTTTTTGCATACACTTATTTTGATGGTGCTTTTTCAGATAAAAAATCATAACTTTCTTTATTTTCAATATATTAAATTGAAATTTATACCAAAATGGTCACAAAGGTTTGGAGATTATAGAAAAAATTAATTTGATAGTGCTGTTTAAAACTGGAATCCCCTAAAAATTCATAAACTTTGTTTTTTTTCAAAAAAATTTCATAAAAACAATAATTTTGCAAAAGCTGTTTCAGAAAAAGGCACAGCTCTTAACAAAGCAAACTATTTTTTTACTTACATGTAAATGCATAAAGTAAGATAATTTAAAATAAAAATGGTGGTATTTTGAGTCCTAATAGGTTAATTTAATTAAAAACCAAATATTTTGATGATTTTTCTTAAAATGTTATGCTGCATGCAAATGTTATTATAAAATAATTATTTATTTATTTAATTTTATAAAGAACTTATTTTATTTAAAAGTTAATAATGAGTTAGTTATTTTAATTAAAATTTAAATTATTTTGAAATAAAATTTTTTAAAAACAAAATCGGAAATATATATAGTTAACATGCATCAAAATTTTTCTAGCTTTTTTTATTGTCAACTACAAATTAAACATTTTTCTTGAGATTCACCTATGTTTTGTAATGATACATTATAACATCTTCTAAAGCTTCTTGTTTTGAAATTTGTGACAGTTTCATCACTGCCAGTTGCCAGTAGATACTTTGTCACTGGTATCACTGACAGTTGATACTTTGTCATCAATCTCAGAAATAAATTTGTTTACGTTCTTCCTAGAAAAACTACATATTATTTTGTCCAGGAATCGATTTTTCACAGTTCAGCAATTTGTTAATTACCTCAGATAAATTTATAGTTCTCAAACATTTTTTTCTCTTTCTTTTATGGCACTTAAACAGGTCAAAACATGATGTTTGAAGTATTTCAAATTTATTCAAATAAAATAATTTGTGATGTTCACAAATATTAAGTAAAAGCTCAGATTGTACATTACTTCTCAAACTTATTAAGTCTGAAGGGCTTAATAATGCAGAACTTGATACAGTTTCTACTTGAGTATAAGTCCTTTTATGGCATAAGCACGTTTGGGAATGTTCTGCTGCCATATTAAATGGAACTGATATTCAGTACTATTAAAAAAAAAAAAAAAAAAAAATTCTAATTTAAAGTCTTTCAATTAGATAAACAAAAATGAGCTTATATATAAAGCTGAATAATTTAGCTTTAGATTATTGGTTTAACTCTTTAAAATAATTTCAACAATCCCAGATAACATCAAAAACAATTCCAAATTACTCAAAGAACATCTTCACTTAATCAAAGAAAGGCAAAACTGATTCCAATTCTCAAAGTATCTGACCAAGGAAGAGATATTCACACCTGCAAACAAGAGGGCGACTCATTGGAAGAGGGAGTGGACCCCACCCCTTTAAGGCCGCTTTCCACATCGAGAGGGAGCCGCTCGCAGCTTGGCCAATTATCACGTGTAAGCAATAAATTTTTCGCACTGCAGAGAAAGAGATACTCCGGACAAAAGGTAATTGGGGACCGTGGATAATATTGTGGTTTCACACCCCATCTATTGTTCGGTAGAGGACAGCATATGTGTCACCCAATGTAAAGGCCTCTGCCGATAACCAGAGACTGTCGCGGCTACAATGTATTTGAGGGGGTTTGGAAGCGGCGACTGGCAGCGACACATGGGGTGTCATCTACCGAATAACAGATGGGGTGGAAACCACAAGCGTAAAAACCGCAATATTATCCACGGTCCCCATTACCTATTGTTCGAAGTATCTCCCCCTTTCTTCTGAGTGCAAAAAATTGACTGCTTATAAGTGATAATTGGACAAGCGACCCGCGACGGTCTCTGGATATCGGCAGAGGCCTTAAGACGTGGCCAAATATCCTCCTTCAAATACATTGTAGCCGCAGCAATCACTGGGTGTGGACAATGGCCTTTACTATCTTACACTACTCAGTATCTCCCCCTGCATCTTCTCATATTACACCAGCTCCTTACCACACAACAAACAGAAAGCATGTGATCTGATCTAGTTACAGTCCAAAAGCCTTTTGACTGAAAAGAGACTACTGTCATAGTTCTTTTAAACTGATGTAAAAATAAACAAAATTATGATAAAAACAAAAGTTTTTAAAATTGTTTTAATTATAAATCAATATAAATTTTATTTATAAATAAATAATTGTTTTATATATAAACAATATACAGATATGCTTTCTTCATGCCTCAGGCAATTTACACCCCCCCCCCAAAAAAAAATTACAGAATTGGCGGAGACAACATTTAAATTTGAAAATTTTCTAACCATGCAGCACTTAAATTTAACTAAATTTCTTTTTCTGCATGTTTCATTACTGTTAGAATAACTGTTCCTAAAAGTGCATAGTACAACTTCTGAAGAGATATTAAAAAAATCTTTGAATCTCTAAATTAGGATAACTTAATTGCATAAAAATAACTTAAAAAGTTGCATCATTTCTGGGAAAAAAAAAAAAAAAACAGCCTGTTTCCACTTTTTCTCCCCAACCCCCATTTTTTTATTATTTGTTATTGACACACTCTCTCTTTTTCCTTTTTGCTTGAACTGATTAAAAAAATACTCATTTAAACATTAATAAACTATTTTAACTTGATTTCCTATGACACACAATTAAATATAAATAAATACCAAGTTTTTAACTGACAGGTGAGGAGATTCCCATTATAAACAAAGCATTGTCTACATTAAAAATAAATAAAATTAACAGTTATATTACTGATCTAAAATAAGTCAGAATGAGTGTAATTCGACTTGTAGTTGACAATAACAAAAAAAAAAAAAAAAAAAAAAAAAAGAAAGAAAGAAAAACTTCCAAGTTTTGACACATATTTACTATATGTATAATCAGATTTTGTTTAAAAAGTTTTATATTTTAAAAATAAAAAAAATTAAATTTTAAGTAAAATAATTTTAACTCATTATTAACTTTTAAATAAAATAAGCACCTTTTTAAATTAAATAAATAAAAAATTATTTTATAATAACATTTACATGCAGCATAACATTTTAAGAAAAATCATCAAAATATTTGGTTTTTAATTAAATTAACCTATTAGGACTCAAAATACCACCGTTTTTATTTTAAATTATCTTACTTTATGCATTTACATGTAAGTAAAAAAATAGTTTGCTTTGTTAAGAGCTGTGCTTTTTTCTGAAACACCTTTTGCAAAATTATTGTTTTTATGAAATTTTTTTCAAAAAAAATAAAGTTTATGAATTTTTGGGGGGTTCCAGTTTTAAACAGCACTATCAAATTAATTTTTTCTATAATCTCCAAACCTTTGTGACCATTTTGGTATGAATTTCAATTTAATATATTGAAAATAAAGAAAGTTATGATTTTTTATCTGAGAAAGCACCATTAAAATAAGTGTATGCAAAAACGCCATTTATGGTCACTTTCCTATTATTTTAATAATTTTTATCTTAAAAAGTATTAGAGATATTGAAGTAAAATTTTACATTGTTAGTTAGAACACTAATGGCTACATTTATAAAAATTTTCAAAGAAATCCGAGACGGTGGGTGACATGGCCTGGTTGATTTGAAATGGAATGACCCTTCATCATTATTATTTTGTTAAGAAAACTGAGATTTTGTGGAGGGGTCCAGACCCCCTGGACATGTCCTTGATATGATTGTAAATTTAGCTTCAAATTTTAGAGTACTGAATCCAGCAGCACATTTATTATTGTTTGTTAGTCAGTACAATTTTATTCTTATAAAAATTTAGTGTGAGCATCGGTTAGGTCAATATGTATTTTAAAATGTCAATGAAACAAGTTAAAAAAAAAAAATTATAAAAATTATTTCATGCACAAGTTTTCATGATTAAATCTTATGGGAAAGGGTTAATAAGTTGGATAAATACTCAGGTTTTTTCCTTTTATGTAAATATTTTTGCCAACACTACAAAATTAAGGATGTCTTATTTTATGTGTGTAGTTTATATTAAATCAAGAATAAGTAATATATTTCACATGCTTAATTATTCCTCCCCTCCCCCCCCACCAGTTTTCTTTTGTCTACTAATACTAAGTAAAATAAACATTTTCATAAAATAAAAATGAGAAGCACAAATGTAAACTAAGCCAAATATTTACACGTGAAACTGAAAATTTATTCAATTTCAATTATAAAAATAACATTCATTTAACAATTAAAGCAGATTTGAGCTGCAAACAGTAATCATACATAAACTGTACAAAGCAATAACAACAGTTTGATTTGATTTACCATGATATTTTTTTTCCATCATAATTAAAAAATCCACCAATATGTTCATTTTTTGCATTCTGTATAGTGTTTATCATGCCACTGACACTGGTTTCGGGAGTAATGAGAGCATTTTTGCCTCCCATATCGGTCAAAACCCATCCTGGATGTAAAACAAAAACTAGAATCCCCAATGGTATTAAGTCCACAGCCAAAGATTTAGTGACCATGTTCAAAGCAGTCTGAAAAGAATAAGATTGGAATACATAAACTATTTCTCAAAGTTTCAGTGGTCACTGATTTTAGAAGTTAACTCAAAACTAAACCAACAAAATAAAAGTATTAATCAAAAAAAGACAAAGCAAACCTAACAACTTATTAATCATGCAGAAGGAGACTCTGCTTTTATCAAATCGTTACTTAATTTGCAATGGTACACAAGATACATTTCATCTATTAAGCATTAAAATAATTACATTTCTGTGTTGTCTGAATATAATAATTAAAATATTTAGGAAACTAACACTTAATAAGGCATAGTACCATTCATGAGCTTCATTTGATTTTGATAGTTTTAAAAAATTTGATCACCAGAAGCTTTAATTAAAAAAAATAGTGGTTATACATTCTGTCAAAAAAATTCCAGGAATTGGTCAATAAAACACAAAATGCTTATTATGCATCCAAATTTACTTTATCCCCTTCAAAGTAGGCTCCTTTCAAAATAATACACTTATGCAAATGAATAATGCAATGATCGAAACATTTTTAAACACATTTATCGGAATTGACTCCAGTTCTCCCAGCAATCTCTTATGTCTTCTATCGACTGAAGACAGGTGCTTTGAAGTGCTAATTTAAGTTGTGGAAAGAGAAAAATTCGGCTGGTGTGATATCGGATGAATACGGTGGTTGTTCAATGGTATTTGTCAAGTTTTTGGTCAGAAATTCGTTCACAACAATAGCCTTGAGAGATGGTGAATTGTCAATGTAGAAAATACAAGAGTTTCCACAAATCCATCCTTTTTGGATGAATTTTCTCTCTCAATCCCTGCAGATAATATTCTTTATTTACCGTCTGACCTTCTGGAAAGAATTATGAGTGTACAACACCGTGATAATCAAAGAAAACAGTCAAAATTACCTTGACTTTTGATCAACTTTGACAAGGTTTTTTTGGTTTTGGCTCAGTTGGAAGGTGCCATTCTGAAGCTTATTGACTGGTTTGCATGTAAAACTTGTAAGCCCATGTCTCATCCCCCGTTACAATGCGTTTTATGAATGCAAAAATCGCAAAACACACTTGAAATGAACGGATAAAATCGAGCACTGTAAACAAACTAAATGACAGATAACGCTCAATCTCCGCGTCAGTATAGAGGACAGTTGTGCCAACTTGGCGACAAAAAGAATTTTGGCAATCTCTTTAGGTGGTCTTTTTAAATGACCAATTCTCTTAACTTTTTTGACAGAATGTAATAATTAACTCCAGTTAATAATTTTTCTTTTATGGTAGATAGTAACCTCCCCACCCCAGCCAGATATTTTAGATTAAGATACATTTTAGTTCCTTTGCTTCTGGAATGTATTTTTCCTATCCAGTGAACTTCATTCACCACCACAACAAACCTACATTTTAAATTAGCTAAAAGCTATGTTTTATGAAAAAAATATCAGCTTTTGAAACTAGAAAAACAAATTTAGAATTCATTTCCTCTTTTACTTTTTTAAAAAGGAAGTCTCTGTAAATAACAGCCCTATACCTGCTTTGTTAAATTCATCTGGACCAGTTCTTTTAGAAACTGTTTTGTATAAAATCTTGAAATTAGGTGTGTAGGTATGAAAATGATCTTTTAATAAAATGACATAAATTAAAGACAGGAAGATAGTGCCTGATACATTTAATTTGAAATATTTCTGTCAATGCCTCGTCCTCCAGATGGTGCCACTGCACAGAACTGATGAAAGGTTTGTTTGCGGGATTATGGCCGATCATCTATACAAGGGATCTAGGTTGTACAGGGGTACCCTCTGTAGGGAGTCTTTCTAAGGAGTCCTACCTTTATTTACACTAAGTTAGGAGAAAAACCACTGAAAACTCCAAATGGCTAGGTCAATGGATTTCAAGATGAAAAATATAATGTACAGTAGAGAGCCAGAAATCCACACAGCTTGGGACCATGGCTTGTGTGGATTTTGGGCCATAAAAGATAAATCATTGCATTTTTTATTTTAAAAAATATATAATACAACTACAATGAAATAAAAACACAGTCAAAAGTTTTCCACTTATATTTTGACATTAAATATAAAAGCATAGGAGAAAAAAGAAGAAAATACAGGAAGACTAGCAAAGCAAATGGTATAGAGCTTCTCTGTTGTAATTTCCTTCTGATGTAATTTTTTCTAAAATATTTTTTCCCTACATTAAGTTTTTTCTTTCTTTATTTATTTTTGCAAATTGTACATTATCATTAATTCTTGTTTTGCCACAGAACTTTGCTGTTCTAAAAATTTTTAATATTCTTTTCCTACTTTAAACTTTTTTTATCAAATGGGTTTTATGATTATTACTATCCAAGTTTTCGTCATCATCATCATCAGAATCATATTAATCTGAATTCAAGACACTTTTCAACAATTCCATCACTAGTAGATTACTGCGAGTTTCATTATTTACAGAGAAGCTCTATACCTTTTGGATTTTGGATGTTACTGAATTTCAGGTCGGCGGATTTTTGGCCCTCGACTGTATTAGAAACAATCTTTGTATTTTTAATGCATGTTATTTTATTAAATGATTATTTTCATACCTGTACACCAAATTTCAAGGTTTATGCAAAGTAGTTTTTAAATGAACTGGTCCAGAAGATTGTAACATAGTGAGTATAAGGGCTGTTTCTATAGGACATCCTCTTAAGCATCCAGCATTTTATTAAATGTACAAAACATTATACAATGAAAACAGCTACATTTCTTACCCATTCCCTAAGATGCTCAAAAACTAATTCATTTTGAGCAGAAATTTAAATCCTGAAAGCAGAGCACATTACAAAACTTTAAATGCATAGCAATAATTCTGCTATCTGTCCCTACTCTTTTGTGGTTCTCTAAGCTCAGATTTACAAGTGCTATCTACAAAATGATACATTTATTTTTATACCTTGCTTGTCCTGTAAGGATAACGTCCTCCGCTAGTGTTATCATCAATTGATCCCATTTTAGATGAAATGTTAACAACACCAGCTCGAGCACAAGAAAAAACTTTTGTATACACCCTGGAGGCAGCTTTCTTCAAAAGGGGCATAAGTTCCTAAAATAAAGTAAAATGTTATAAAAAAATCACTCTTTAACTGAAAGCAGGTTTGTGGTATTATCAAAACAAAAAATAAAATAGGAGTATGGATATTTTCACTGAATAAATCACTTGTTCGTAAAATAGGCTGGTTAATTTGAAAAAATAGCCAACAACAGAATCAAATCAATAAATATTTTTAAAAGTATTGCTAAAAATTCCAAGTAATAGAAATATATAATACAGTGAAACTTCTCTAAACGGTCAACCCTCTATTCTACGGCCATCTCTCAAAACAAACAAAATATTCAGGTACCAAATCAAAAGAGAATATGAATAATATAAATGTTACTCCATTCGGCAGCCACCTTTCACCCGGCCAAAGAGCAGTTCCAAAGTCTCAAAAATATAATGGCCAACCCCTCCTAGTGGCCAGTTTTGTTAAAGAGTGACCTAATCCATGTAACATTTATCACCAGAAAAACAAAATTTTCTCCCAAATCCCACTATTACAGGGAACCAAAACCAGAAGGGTGGAAAGGTTCTACTTTTGTCTCCCCTACTGTTCGGCAATTTTTTTTTTTTTCCTTCAGGCTTGAACACAGTACATCACAATTCATTCCTGGAAGACATCAACCCGAGGGTAGTACGGGGCCCTATGCGAACCACAGGGTCACTTGTTTTATCATGCTGTATTGAAGTTATACATAAGTGCGGGGTCAGCAGTCGCCTTACCCCATCCGCACCCCCTGGGTGTGGTGTGGCTGTGGGGTCAGCTTTATAGTCGGTTCTCTTGGAAGAAAGTTGACACTGACACTAATTAATCACTGGTCCCGTGGTTGGAAGTGCTCAATTCCAGTTCTTTGAATGCATGCAAGAAACAGAGTGGGGAAGATTTTTAATTGCACAGTATTAACATTATCAGTTCCAGGACCGAACTTTACTGCAGTACAGATATGGAAAGTAGAAAACGTAAACTGAATGTTCAGTCATTGGAAGAAAGCATTTCTGTTATAAATGAACACAGGCAAGGTGGCTTATCATCTAGGAAACTGAGAGAAATACGCTTGTGGGAAAATGCAGATAAACCAGATTTTAAAAATGGTAAGACTTTATTAAAATCTTGTGAAGAAAATGAGAGTGCTGGTTCTTAACGAAAAAAAGAAAAATATCGCGAAATAAACGAGTATGTTTATGAGTGGTTTAAAGGCATAAGAACTAAAGGCCTTCCTGTAAGTGGTCCAATGCTAAAAGAGAAGGCTTTGGAAATTTCAAAGAAATTAGAAGTGAATGAATTCTGTGCCAGTAATGGCTGGCTGGATAGGTTTTATTTGCAGAACAATATTGTATTGACTAGGTTGGGCATTGCAAGGTTATAAATGGTGAAAGCGGTGATGTGGATGATACAGCTTTGGAAGAGTGGAAACCAAGATTGAATTCAACTATAAAAGAATACCCAAGGGACAACATTTTTAGTATGGATGAAAGTGGACTTTCAAAAAAAATCACTGAAATGTGAAAATTTACATAATTTTTGGCTAATTTTGCATATTTCAACACCAAAGTGGATCCAGAAGATATTTATTGATTAAACAGAAATTTTCTGAGTATATTTCGGAGACCATTCCACAATATTTCTGTGCTAGTGGGAAAAGAATTAAAAAGATAAAAAAAAAATACGCTCAGCCCTAACCAATAGTGGTAAACTATCAGGCAATACCTAGTAACTTCTTTAATGGAAAAGCCTTGGTTGCCAAAATAAATGAGCCATTTTTATTTATTGAAAGCTGTAAGAAGGTAATATAATGAAGAAATTCATTTAACTATTTTTAACTCCTAAATTAAATTAACATTGTCATTGCAACAGATTCAAAACAATTAGTTAAAAGGCTTGATTTAAAATAGATTAAATTTAAGAAACTGAAAACAAATGATAGTGATATTAAATATATGATCTACATAAGAATAACTAACTAAGAAACTTCTATTTAAATGAAAATTTTACCCAATATTTACTAAGTAAACCTGAACATCACATGCATGCTTAAAAAAATTACCAAACTTTACATCAAACAAACTGTTTCATAGTGCACATAAAATTTTAATACCATAAGTTTCAACTAATAAAATAGACTTACTTTTGTAAGCAGCAGTGGGCTTACAACATTGACTTCAAAATTTTCCATCATCGTTTCTTTGGAAACTTTATCAAGAGAATCTTCAAACATGATGCCTGCATTGTTTATCAAAAGATTTAAGCCTTTATCTCCAACTTCAGAATCAATTTGTTGCCGAATGCTAGGAAAGCTGCTGATGTCTTTTACATCTACATTAAAACACACACTTTAATAATGAACTGATAATTTGCAAGTCATGCATAACAACATTAACAAAAATCATATTTGCAGTAAAGCATACTGTAACTGACAGCTTCATGGCCTTCTTTCTCCCCCCCCCCCCAAATATATCATTAAAGTTGTGAAAATAAGTATTTTTTTCAAATTTGACTGCCCATAGGAAGGAAGAGAAACTTGTTTTTATATCTTCCTTCATATATGAAGGGGGTGGGGGTGGGGGAGAGAGAGAGAAAGGGGGGGAATGCATAAAATGCTTTTTTACCTTCTTTAAAATGTCAAATATAAATTTTTAAATTCACCTCAGGGGAAAAAAAAACGATTTTTTTTGCTTTAAATGTAAGAA
>JAWZYV010005647.1:0-10909 GCA_038373885.1 Cheiracanthium punctorium
TTTTAATGTAAAAAATGTGCACTATAGTGTTTTTGTGTATTTATGCGGGTTAACAAAGCATTACATGCATAGGAAGGAATTCGGGGGTTTTTATATCTTGTGCACTTATACAGTTTTGACTGTACTTCATTTAAAATAATTAAAAAGCAAATAATATTTAAATGCAGTTTCTTTTGTCGCAAACATATGTGTTATTCATACATGCTTCTCAAGACCTAACTGTAAAAGCCAACGCGGATAAAGTCGCAGGTAGCAACTAATATTTATATATATATATATATATACAAATAATCTGCAATATATATATATATATTGCAGATTATTTGTAAAACTGTTTTTAAAAAAGGTAATTAGCATTTTTTTTTTCGTTATTAAAAAAATTGCAAAAGAGATGTTTGATTATAAGTTTAAGATATAGAATAGAATTACTCGCAATTATGATAAGTACTAAAATATCATTTAAAAAAAATATTTTTGCAAGTTAATCTTAAGATGTTCTATTTTAAGGTAAATAATGTTTATTATTATTATTATTGAAAAAAATTACCTATTTGTTTTTATAAAGATTTTTTAAAATTCTATTACTTCAATTTAACTTATAGATTATGGACAATATTATTCCTGCTGACATCATAGAAATAGGTAATTTATTTATTTATTTTTAACCAAATCTCCCGTATAAATGTTTTTAAAAAAATACTTTCTCTCTCATACATAAAGAAATGTTTTTTTATATATATGTAGAAGAGCCAACATGCACAGATCCTGAGCCCACCGGAGGTTATCGATAGGGAGGAAATTCCATTCGATAACTTTATGAATGCTGTTGTTATCTTGGATCATATTGACAGCATTGATAATGAAGTACCGATTCAAGTTGGTAAGTAAAAAAGAAAATTTTTTTTACTAATAAAAATTTGATTGTAAAAAAAAAAATGATCAGTAACTTTTATTATAGAACGGCCAAGGCAGGGTCTTAAATTTTATATTTTTAATAACATTTTTTTTTTTTTTGAAATGTCTTCTAGAATGCTAAAACTGAGAAAGTTTGATAACTTTTTTTTTTTTTTTAATTTCTTCAATCAAAGTTAGCTGTTTTTTCGAAAAATGTCCCAACAACTGTACTTTTGATAAAGGGCTCCGACATTTGGCTATTTAATTGACATATGAAATAAATGTTAGCATTACTATATGTATTTGTTAATTATACAAAATTCTACATTACAATGACATATGCAACAATAATTTTTGCAGTTAATTAAGGTCATGAAATTCAGTTTATGAAACCTGGCAGACATCCTGTCTCATTAATCAGTTATCCAAAAAGCTGTTATTGTCTATCTAAATACATATAATTTGTAGAGAAGGGTAGTTTTTATTTAGCACATTTAAAAATGCCAGAGTATACACCCTGTTCATTTGTTAGCATTATTGATGAACCAATTTATTTAATATTTTTTAAAAACTTATTTTCATTGCAGGAACTCCAACTAAGCTAACAATCATAAAATGTACAAATTTATTTTAAACTTTAAATTTATGAGCCACTGCATGTATTTTATTCATTTTTAAATCTCGTTTTCTTTCAAAAGGTGATATTTATTTCAATCAATACGATAGCAGTAAGCATACAAATTAAAAATCAAATTTCTCCTATTAATCAGACATCAAAAAACATATTAATGTCCATCTAAAGACGTTTAATTGGTAAAGAAGGTCCAGTTTTACTTAATGTAAGTAAAACTGCCAAAGAATGCATCCCCGTTCATTCTTTAGTATTGTTCATCTACCAGTTATTTTATAACTGATTTCGTTACTTTAGCTGACACTCTAACTAAGCTAATGTAATCATAAAATGTACAAATTTAAATTTAAGAGCCCTTACATGTATTTTATATATTAAATCACGTTTCTATTCAAAACATGTTTACAGTCAACTCCCTCTAATCCGCACTCACTGGGACCAAGGGTTGTGCGGATTACAGGATTTTGCAGATTATAGATCATTTTTTTGTTTACATTTTTATATTTAGAATTTCCCTTTAAATTATAGTCAATTTACTGTAAACAAATAGGAAATGAGGAAAGAAAATGCATATGCTGTTGAATAAAAACACAATTAAATGTCAATATAAATACAATAAATAATACAATTAAATTTACAGAGAATTTACTAAAGGACTGATGAAAGAAAATATTTATGCTGCTGAACTAAAACACTATTTTTAATATTAAATACAATTACTAATACAAAATTAAAAGAGTAAATTCTCTCTAAATTTTCTATTTATTTTTCATTTTTTCAAACATTGCAGTGATTGTAATTTGTTTAAGAGATTTAATTTTAGTTCAGAAATTTTGTCCTGAAGCCTTCTAATTGTCAGTAACTCTTGGTCACTGCCAAATGATTGCTTTTGCAAAATGTTTAAATACTTGTCTCCCACATGGGCGCCGGCAGAATATTTCTCATGGGGGGGGCAAAGACTACTTCAACGTATGGTTACCATGTTGGAAAGAGCAAAAAAGCAAGAAAAGACATTGCATACAAAAATCCAGGGGGCATTCCCCCCCCTTGCCCTATGCTGCCGGCACCCATGCTCCCACAGCTAACCCTTCTTCAAAAGTAATAGTACAGTAGAGGACCCAAATCCGGAAGTTTTTCAAAAAACAATTTTTTTTTTAAGGGCAGTTGTTGTTGTTGTTGTTTTTAATTTCTTTGAAAGACCATTTTTAACTAAATATATCTTATAAAATAAACAAGCTCAATCAGAAAGGGAGGAATTTCACTGGTCGCTTGCGAAGGAGGGGGGGGGGGGGCTTCGGTGCATCATTTCTATATTTGATATCTCAGTATGACATTAATTTTCGATCAAAAATTTCGATAAAATTCGATCTTGCGAGGTAATTTTCGGTTTCTCGTTATGTAAAAATATTCTATGCTATTATATAAGCTTTAAAAAGAAAAAGAATGTTATCTTCTTCACACACACACATGCATTTCATTTCAAGTGCTGATGATTCATTATTTCTGCTGGTGCTCCTCCGGCAGTTAAATGTAAACAAAGAGAGACGAGAAACGCCATGTGGTCTGTGTTTATGCTTTTCTTTCTTCCTACAGAACTGCAGTTATGGGGAGAAAGTTTTTGTTGCATAATAAATCGCTAGACATAAGATCAAAAGTGTAAAGTAGGGGGGGGGGGAAGAATCGGAAAATTGCACAACTGCTGTGTAGCCTGCCAAATCGCGGTTTGCATTTAAAGTTAAACATGTTACATATTTTCACCCAATTTTAATTGCAACGGTCAATCTTTACGATCGTCTCTGGAAAGAGTGAAGCGATGTGATTGGATGGTGCATTTAGGAGTTCGTTATTTACATCCATTCACAGAACACATGCAACTTAGGATATAAGTTTCTGTACGTTAAATTACATGATAATATACTCAAATATATGAAATTATGTACTTCAAATACCTGTGAAAAAGCATTAATAAATGTCTTTATAACATTCAGCCAATCAAATAACTTCTAGTACAGTAATACTACCAGTCAAATGCCGTTCAAAATGTAAACAAACTTGTTTGTTTACATTTGAAATATATCGCGGATTACAGGCGTTCGCGGATTATAGAGTCGCGGATTAGCGGGAGTTGACTGTATTTGAAACAATAGGATAGCAGTAATCATACAAATTAAAAATATTATTTCTCACATTAATCACACGTGGAAAAACATTTTAATTTCTATCTAAAGATATTTAATTTGTAAAGAAGGGCTAGTTTTACTTAGCGCAAGTAGAAACGCTATAGATACTATACCTGCTAGTGAAAAGGTAACCGTTTGTGTGCAAAAATTTGTAATACAAAATTGTTTTCACTGTAAATCTTTCAAGCATCCTCAAAATTATTTAAAAAAAAAATTCATAGTTATTAGAAAAAATGAGCTCTTAAATTTCTTACAAGCTTTAAAATCAATACATTTTTATCATACCTGAGTGTCTTAAATATTATAAATTGTAGATGCATTGCAATAAAAACTGCAATGAAGTGGAGGGGATTAGCAGTAAGCATACAAATTAAAAGTCAAATGTCTCCCATTAACGAGACATCAAAGATCATATTGTTGTGAAATAATAACTTAATTTGCTCCCGTATTGCAAGCACTGCCGTGAAACTAGTTTTACAGGCATAATAGCGGAGTCCTCCGATAATGGTAATCCTGTAGTCTTGGCGATCGTCTTGGCAACAGATTTGGCGACAAATGGTGGCTTCTAGAAAATTCATGTCTCGAGACCGTATTTCAATTTGAAGATTGTTCCAGAAACTTCTCAGCAATTCTGGTGACGTCATCATCTCTATAAAAATGCTAGGATTTCTCTCTGGGGAGTTCAGTTGGGTCATAGACTTTGAAGCGCATGGTTGATTCTGTGAAATGAATAGCGTTATTGTTGCGCTTATTTATGATTTTAGTTAGTGCATGTTAATGTTTCTTGTATTATTTTGAGCTATGGAGCTGCGAGCTGTGAAGTGTTATTTTTGTTTACTGTGCTCATTGGACTGCTTTAAAACACACCCACTTGGCGATTTTTGTAGCAATATTTATTTCCATCTAAAGACATGTAATTTGTAAAGAAGGCTCAGTTTTACTTAATGCAGATAAAAATGCCAAAGAATGCATCCTCGTTCATTCTTTAGCATTGTTCATCTACCAACAGAGATGTAGACAAGGGAGGGGTGTTAGGTGGGTCATAACCCCCCCCATGAGGATTTTTTTGCCATACAAAATGCATATTCTTCACTACATTATCACAAACACCTATACATAAATATGAGTAGCAGTAGTCGTAACCCCCCCTATGAAAAATTTCTGGCTACACCCCTGTCTACCAGTTATTTTATAACTGATTTTGTTACTTTAGCTGACACTCTAACTAAGCTAATGTAATCATAAAATGTACACATTTATTTTAAATTTAAGAGTCCTTACAAGTATTTTATTAATTTAATCACGTTTCTGTTCAAAACATGATGTTTATTTCAAACAATATGATAGCAGTAAGCATACAAATTAAAAATCTAATTTCTCACATTAATCAGACATGGAAAAACATTTTAACCCACCACGCAGCTGTGATGTAAAATTCCGACCACTTCATGCCAGTTTTCACTGCAATGCATTTATAATTTAAATTATTTATAACATTCAGGTATAAATTAAATATGTTTCGATACTAATGCTTGTAAGTAATTTAGGATTTTTTAAAATAATTACAAATCTTCCTATCAAATTTTTTTTTAAATTTTAATTTTTTTTTAAAGCTGCATGAAAATTTTACTGTGAAAACAACTTTACATTATTTGCCCATTTCCAAGACAGTCAGAGGGATAATTTCCATCTAAAGGCATTTAATTTATAAAGAATGGCTAGTTTTACTTAACGCAAGTAGAAACACTAAAGAGTGCATCTCGTTCATTCTTTAGCGTTGTTCAGCAACAAGCCACCTTAAAACTGATAAGACTAAGCTAATGTAATCGTAAAATGTTCAAATTTATTTTAAAATTTACATTTATGAGCCATTACATGTTCTTTATTGATTTTTAATTACATTTTCTTACAAAAAAATGATATTTATTTTAAACAGTATTATAGTAGTGAGCATACTAATTAATAATCAAATTTCTCTCATTAATTGGATATGGAAAGCATATTAATATCCATCTAAAGACATTGAATTTGTAAAGAAGAACTAATTTTACTGAGCACAGGTTGAAATGCTGAAGAATGCATCTCTTTCATTTTTTAGCATTATTTGTCAACCACTGAATTTATAACTGTTTTTGTAAGTTATTTTGATAGCTGACTCTCTAACTAAGCTAATGTAATCATAAATTGTACAAATTTATTTTAAAATTTAAATTTATGAGTTGTTAAATGTATTTTTTAAATTTTTAATTCATGTTTCCTTTCAAGAGATTTATTTCAAACTGTACTGTAGGAGTGGACGTTCAAATTAAAAATCAAATTTCTCCCTTAATCAGACATCGAAAAACATATTAATTTCCATCTAAAGACATTTAATTTTTAATTGCTAGTTTTACGTAGTGGAGGTAGAACCGCCAAAGAATGCATCCCCCTTCATTCTTTAGCATGATTGGTCCACCAAGGAATTTATAACTTTTTTTTTGTTATTTTCATTGCAGACACTTTATCTAAGCTAGTATAATCATAAAAGATACAAACCTACTTTAAAATTTAAATTTATTAGCCATTATATGTATTTTTTAAATTTTAAATTTGTTTCCTTTTAAAAAATATTCTTTTTCTCTAAAAATACGGTTGTGGTAAGCATGCAAAATAAAAATTATATTTGTCTCATTAATCAGCTATATAAAAAGTTATTAATTTCTATCTAAATACATACAATTTGTAGAGAAGGGTAGTTTTTATTTAGCACATTTAAAAGTGCCAAAGAATGCATCCTGTTCATTCGTTAGCATTTTTGATGAACTAATTAACTTAATACAGTTTTTTAAACTTATTTTCATTAAAGTCAATCCAACTAAGCTAACATAAACCTAAAGTGTAAAAATTTTATTTTAAAATTTAAATTTATGAGCCGTCACATGTATTTTATTGAATAATTCTCATTTTCTTTCAAAAGATGCATTGTATTTGAAACAATAGGAAAGCAGTAAGCATAAAATTAAAAATCAAATTTCTCCCATTGATCAGACATCCAAAAACATATTAATTTCCATCTAAAGACATTTAATTTTTAAAGAATTGCTAATTTTACATAGTGGAAGTAGAACTGCCAAAGAATGCACCCCCGTTCATTCTTTAGCAGGATTGGTCCACCAAGAATTTTATAACTATTTTTTTGTTATTTTCATTGCAGACACTTTATCTAAGCTATCATAATCATAAAAGGTACAAAACTATATTTAAATTTATTAGTTACTAAATGTATTTTTTAAATTTTAAATTCACATTTCCTTTTAAAAAATATTCTTTTCCTCCAAAAATACTGTTGTGGTAAGCATACAAAATAAAAATGATATTTGTCTCATTAATCAGCTATCCAAAAAGGTATTAATATTTATCTAAGTATATATAATTTGTAGAGAAGGGTAGTTTTTACTTAGCACATTTAAAAATGCCAAAGAATGCACCCTGTTCATTCATTAGCATTATTCATGAATCAGTTTATTTGACAGGTTTTTTTAAAACTTATTTTCATAGCAGGAACTCCAACTAAGCTAACAATCAGAAAATGTACAAATTTATTTTAAAATTTAAATTTATGAGCCATTACATGTATTTTATTCATTTTTAAATCTCTTTTGCTTTCAAAAGATGATATTTATTTCAATCAATACGATAGCAGTAAGCATACAAATTAAAAATCAAATTTCTCCTATTAATCAGACATCAAAAAACATATTAATGTCCATCTAAAGACGTTTAATTGGTAAAGAAGGTCCAGTTTTACTTAATGCAAGTAAAACTGCCAAAGAATGCATCCCCGTTCATTCTTTAGTATTGTTCATCTACCAGTTATTTTATAACTGATTTCGTTACTTTAGCTGACACTCTAACTAAGCTAATGTAATCATAAAATGTACAAATTTATATTTAAGAGCCCTTACATGTATTTTATATATTAAATCACGTTTCTATTCAAAACATGTTTATTTGAAACAATAGGATAGCAGTAATCATACAAATTAAAAATATTATTTCTCACATTAATCACACGTGGAAAAACATTTTAATTTCTATCTAAAGATATTTAATTTGTAAAGAAGGGCTAGTTTTACTTAGCGCAAGTAGAAACGCTATAGATACTATACCTGCTAGTGAAAAGGTAACCGTTTGTGTGCAAAAATTTGTAATACAAAATTGTTTTCACTGTAAATCTTTCAAGCATCCTCAAAATTATTTTTAAAAAAAATTCATAGTTATTAGAAAAAATGAGCTCTTAAATTTCTTACAAGCTTTAAAATCAATACATTTTTATCATACCTGAGTGTCTTAAATATTATAAATTGTAGATGCATTGCAATAAAAACTGCAATGAAGTGGAGGGGATTTTATGTCTCAGCTGCTTGCTGGGCTAGACCTGAAATTCATCATCATTGTTGTTATATGTTATTAACTACATATAATATGCTGTAAGTACAGTATTGCCTGTTAGATAAGATGTATAATTCCAATATCCATATCCGTAAAACTAGATTTTTAAAATTACTAATTTTTATTTAATAAATTATTTTGATTTTGTAGGAAAAGGGATCTTCAACGTTTGAAAAACTTCCTGTTTCTGATAAAGAGTCATTAAATTTTAATGAAAAATCCCAAAGGTATTTGTCTTTGTTTTAGCTTTTCTCCTAATTATTTGCATTATAAATTTCACTTGTCACATCTCTAAGCTAAGAAAATAAAAATCATTAATTGAATGTAAAAAAATGCAAATTAAATACTGTTGCAGAAAACTCTGCTTAGATTTTAATTCATAGCTTAAAATGAGCATGGAAGACTTCCATGAAGACATAGACATCTACTTTTTTCAGTAAAAACTGTATTTGTTAAATTGCGCAGAAAATTATGCTCTAGCATTCCAATTTCCATCTATTTCCATTCTTCTTGGGAATGACAATTTTTTCTTAAGAATTCTTCTGTTTATATCTCCAATGCAGTATGCTAAAAATAGACCCCAGTTGTATATTTATATTTTTTAGTATCTTACAACTTTATTAAATTAAATAGACTTATGATTTTTGCAAGTCAAAGCTGATTTTAAGAAAATCTACCTGAAAGATCTGCATGTGTTTGTGAAAGATTTATTCACTAAGACTATAAATCATTCACTTATCGTTAACTGTTATAGTTAATGAAAATTATTACATGGTATTGCTTATTTAAAACTGCTATATATTAAAGCTTAAAATTCCCAGTCGCCAGGTGGCGATTAAACATTAAACACTGGCGGTTTACGAAATTCTAACTACCGGCCAGGCCAATATAATGGTGGAGCTAGAAAAATCCGTCAACAAATTGCACATCGCACCGGCAAAATCTATCAACAGATCGCACATATGCACCTGCAAAATTCATCAACAGATCGCACCGTTTTCATCCCCTTCTACTGTGTGTCTTCCCCCTCCCTCATCGAGCGGACCGAACCACCGAACCCTCTACCACTTACCCATTTTCTCCTTAGAGTCCGGCAAATTTTCATACTTAATTTCATACGCTTCCGATTTTCGTACTTTCCGATTTTGACGCAAGACTTCCGGTCTTCAGGCCAGAAGAGAAAATCTCTTGCATCATTAAAAGCTAAAGCAAACAAAAGTAGCAATATATGCACAATAAAACTAGAAAAAAAGATGGATTAACTGGTACAGAGACCGCACAGCTAGCCAAAACTTAGAATGGAATGCAAATTTCTAACTGCAAGACGATATCAATAGTATTACTAATCGTCGTAATGTTTAAAAAAAGGAAAAAAAAAGAACCTTAACAAGTGCTAGCAAAAGGGAAGGGAGAAAAAAACAACAAACCCAGCTCAGCTGAGAGGAATGCGTTTATCCCCTGCTGTTAAAAGAGGAGGAGGAAGGGCGGTGGAAGGAGGAGAACAAAATATGCTCTGTTTGCAATCTTCATTAACAATTTATTTATGTTACAAGAGAGATATTCAAGAAGAAAAGTTAATCATTATTTAAACAAGCATGCATGGCGCAGAAGCTTAAATACTTGCATGATTTGGGGGAAATAAATTATTACTAACTGCATGCCATACAATTAAGTTTTCTTTTTTTTTTTTTTTTTTGAAGTAATCAAAATAAAATAGGAATAAGTAAAAATATAATGTTATACAAAAAATATCGGGAAATGATGATCGTCCTCCCGGAAGCATACCCTCCAACTGCTACGGATTATCCGTAGTTTATACGGATAAGTAGCATGAACTACGGAGCTACGGATGGTACGAAAAAACTACGGAATTGAGCAAATGTTCACTTTTTTTAGGGCATTATGCCTGCACGGAGGTGCGGTTTGCAACCCTAGCTGCTTTGTTGTGAGTCAACACTCCTGTGTGTCGGCGCTGATCGTGAAAGAAGGGAATTCAACATTCTCCCTTGGCGCCGGCAGCCGTGAGCGAACTTGTGTCGGCGAAAGTGTGGTGTGCGTGGGAGGGGGGGATGCCGTTAGCTGCTCCTTCTCTTGTTACGTCATGTCTCCTCTCGCATTTCCCGCCACCCTATCTTGCTCCGTCCTGTGTTTGGATGTAAGCTTAGCTCTTTTGTGGAAGGAAAGTGCAGCGCACGTTGTTTTTCTTTGTTCACATGGATCGTTTTTTAAAACGTGATAGTACTACTCATATTTTTAAAAACCTCTAATAATGATGTTGCAGGGTGTCTACCGCTCTTGAAAGTCTGGTAAAGCCGGGAAATCGGAAAATGGGTCCGGAAAATTCACCAAAAGAATCAATTTTTTTCATGTCTTTGTTTTTTTCTACAGTTTCTCTCTAATTGTCAGACTGGAAACCGAAGGCAACTGCGACGCATTTTTCGGACCACGAAAGCATCAAGCGATGTTTTTGTATAAGGAGGAGAAAATGGGGGACTCATCAATTGTGACGTGAGGGTAAAAGACAAATTAGCTTACTTGGTAACTTATATATTAGGACTGTATTTCCAAGAACAGTTAGTTAATTCTATCAGAAAGTACAACTACTTCTGTTTCTCAATTGATGAAAGCTTAATCCTGTATACTTTAGTCAAAATTGATTTAAAGAAGTTGTACAAAATATGCAAATATAAAGACAAGCATTGTGCAATTTCCCTAAGTAAAATGCATTGGTCAGGAGTTTTTTTCCCGGGACCTCCCAAAGGCAGAAAATTGA
>JAWZYV010005649.1:0-10276 GCA_038373885.1 Cheiracanthium punctorium
TGTACGACCCCTGAAATGCGATTGTTCGACGTGATTTTTTCCCTTTGGGGGGCAATTAAAAATGGTTTAAGTCAGCATACATTTGTCCTTATATCTCTTACATTTTTTAGAATATAATTCTCAAATTTTGAACACGACCCCATTACTGTATGGGCCACATTTAAATAATAATTATTTTTATTATTTGTTTTTGTACGGGGTCGTATTCAAATTTTAACCCATTTATGCCTATCGTGCCTTTTTTGGGACGGCATGATCGCTATCATTCGAAAGCGTTATTTTTACTAGCCTTTATTCGCAAGTATTGAACATCAACTCCCCAAAATATTTTAGCATGACCATGTAGGATGTTGACATTTCAATTTTTAAACCTTATTATTCGAAAAGAAATCATGCCTTTTTCAAGAAGTTGACATCAGAAATTTATCTATTATTGCTGGTATTAGCAAAAATGGAAGAAAGTTGCAGAAATATCTGGGCAAAAAGGGGTTAAAAGTGTAACTTTTTGAAAATTATCGAGAGCAATTTTTTCGTAAAGAAGTCTTATTTCCGATCTTTTTTTGAAAGTTTTTTTCAATTTACATTGCAAACATATCTTTAATTTATAGAGAATTAAAGCTCGTTTAAAACTTTTTTCGACTCCCTGTATTGTACATTACATTAAACAAATTCACTGACTGGCTTGAAAGCTTGCACATAGTTACAGAGTTGACAGTTGGCCATTTTAAAATACTAAAATACCCCCATCCGTTCCCATATTTTTCGATTTTTCTAGCTCCAGAAAGCCTCTTTGACATCTGATAGACTGTAGTAGTGAATAAGTGAGAAATATTTTACGATTTCAGAACTTTATAAAATAGGATTATTTGAGGTGTAAGTACTGTTTACAGTAAATTGATGGTAAAAAATTTAAATAATTTTTTTATAGGAGTGAGGGATTTCATTCATAAATGTATGTTCCGGCGGGTGATCACTGATAAGTGTATGAACTAAATTTTAAAAAATATATAAATGAAGGATAAAATGTTAATTTGCAGAAAATAACTATTACCTACAATTTCAGAATTTGTAATTTTTTTCTGTAAAATCACTCTCCAACACTGTTTGTAATTTGCAGGGTTGCAGGGTTGCCCCTCCCTCCAGTCCTCCTTTTCCACCCAATCAACCACCAATGGAAATTCGTCAACAATAGGTTATTCATCAAAAACAAGAAAGCAGTTTTTTGCAAGGATTGAAAAATGTTGCTGCATCTGTTTATTTCCTCAGTAAAGTTCCCCGCCCCCCCCCCCCCCCAATGAGCGGGCACTTGTTTATCAAGAATTTTCACAGTACTAAGGCCCGAATTACTTTGACATTTTATCATAGGAGCACACAGTGTGCAGCCAGCGTTACGTCCTATGAACGGACGGAAAAACTAACATCCATTCCCGAGCTGAGATTCGAACCCGGTACGCAAGGCGTGATAGAATGGTTCTTAAGCCACTACACTACCTGGGCGGTACTCGTTAAAGGTGCATGTCAAAATCAAGACATGATTTAATTAATTAAGTGATGTGTCCTTTACAACGAAGTTCAATAGAACGATATAAAGTTTATTCTAAAAGAATGGCTATTTCGATGCAAATGCTGCATTATGCGTTTCGAAAATTATGTTTCGATTAGGCTTAACAGAAGTTGCGCGTATTGGAAAAGCGTCTGATCTCCCCCTTACGAAAATGCCCAGGTTGTCAGATGTTGATATGAATACTAATCTGTCGGTAGTTAATTTATGAAGAAAACGTTAATAAAAATGATTTAAAAAATCCAGCACAGCGACAAGAATAATAAACTTCATAATTTGGTTGATACTTAAAATTAATATTTCTAACAAAAGTTTGTTGAATTTTCAACTTTAAAAATTGCCTAGGATTTGTATTGTTACACATTTTTGGAGTAACCTGCTCTTATGGGCTAGCCTAAAATTCGTATTCTACACGTCAAATAACTAAATATTCTATTTTGTTGTATCAAAATCGATTCAGTAGAACGTGAGATAAAGAGTTTTGGGTTTCCCCATTGCTTAACATACGGTTTTCTCGAATTCTTGAGAAATATTGGTGCTAGAGCTTAGCTGCTTTCACTTTTGGACATGTTTTTGGAGCCAACATTGTGTCGAACAAAACCACGGTGAGGGAAAAAATTAACGAATAAAAGGGAAAGGAAAGAAGTACAAAAAATACAAAAATTAAAAATTAAAAAAAGGAGGAACACACGAATACAAAAAAGAGAAAACGGAACAAACAAAATAACAAAAACAAATAAAACATAAAAAACACAATATATATATATATTTTAAACCACGAACAGGACATCACATTATACAAATATATATATATATATATATTTTAATTTATATTACTATTTATTTAAAAAAAAAGAAAAAAACGTTAAGGAAACACAGAAACGCACGTATACACACATAAAAAAAAGAGAGGGGGGGGGCAAACAAAATAATAGAATAAAGGGGGAAAGGGAAAGAAAGAAAAATAAAAAAGTGGGATGGGGGGGGGGGAATTGGATTCCAATCATCCTTATCAGTTCTCTAAGGCTAAGATTTTGTGCACTCCTCAGTCTTTGTCCCATCTTAATTTTTTGGAAGGTTTTTCCATTACCCAGCACTTAGAACGTCTTGTGAACGATGGTTCTTCCCTTCCTTTCGTTCATTCTGCTTGAAAGCTGCTGTTGTAAGGTTCTATTCACTTTCTTCGTCTACTCCCCCCCCCTCCCACTTTTTCTTTCGTTCCCTTTTCCCCTCTATTCTTTTATTTTGTTTGCCCCCCTCTCTTTTTTTATGTGTGTGTACGTGCGTTTCTGTGTTTCCTTTACGTTTTTTTTAATAAATAATTATATAAATGTAAAAAAAAAGAAAAAAAAATATATTTGTATATTTTGCTGTCCTGTTCGTGGTTTAAAAAAAATTATTGTGTTTATGTTTTATTTGTTTTTTGTTATTTTGTTTGTTTGTTCTGTTTTTCTCTTTTTTGTGTGTGTGTGTTTGTATTCGTGTGTTCCTCCTTTTTTTAATTTTTAATTTTTGTATTTTTTGTGCTTCTTTCCTTTCCTTTTTATCCCTTATTTTTTTACCTCTCCGTGGTTTTGTTCGACTTTTCTTTGCCCCTTGTGGCAACTTGCTTGCTTGTTTATCTCTTTTCAGTTCCCTGTGTTCCTTGCGACTAAGGGCTTGGACTGATGAAGGTCAAAACAATTTTTGACCGAAACGTGCGTATCTTCTTACCTATAACTTCTTATGTGTGTTTTTTACAAAGTTTTTTATTTACTTTATCGTTTAATACCAGAATTTTGAGTGTTTTTTACCGATGAATTAGGGGTGTATTAAAACGAAATATAAAAGCGAAACGCCTGAACAAAGCTTCATTGTTTCTAAGAAATTGTTTTCCCAATTATCCATTTGTGAAATTATTATCCAAAAAATTGTTGCATCCAAATAATCCACATGTACGAATCTCTGAAGATTGCTGGAAAGCTGATACAACCGTGAAACGGTACAGTGGGGCTATTTTTAAGAGTTACAGCACGGACTTATAAAAGAATCCGCGTATTATTACTATCAGACTGAATGAAAACAACGACACTTGTCATAAGTTATATAAACAGTTTTAGAAACAAACAATCAGAAATTAGTGTTGTTCCTTCACAAACTGACTAAACAGGTTGCCCGAAAAAGGTGGTAACGAACCTCAATACTTTAGAGAAAAGTGGGGAGTGTACATTCAAGAAAATGTTCGAAATGTGGTCGGAAATAAGACTCTCCGTTAAGAAAAAAATCGTCACGTTTATTTTCAAAAACGTACACTTTTTTTAATTTGTATACGACCCCCGTACAAATACATTTCCAATTAGTAAAATGTGCCCCGTAGAATGAGGTGATATGCCAAATTTGAGACTTTCATCATCCAATGTCGCAGCGATAAATTTGAAGAATGATGATCCGGGACTACATAAGATTTTGAATGTAAACGTTTATTGATACAGAGGAAAAAAAGTCTTATTTTCGCGATTCTGCAGGATCCCTGAAATGCGATCATTCGGCGTGATTTTTTTCCGTCGAGAGCCATTGAAAACTAGATTTAATTCAGCGTTATATTTATCTTTATAGCTCTGACACCTCTTTTTAAGGCATTGTTCACAAATTTTGTATGTCACATCATGAATGTATGGGGCACATTTTCATAATTGGAAATCGTTTCTAAGGGGGTCGCATACAAATTAAAATATTGTAACTTTTTGAAAATTAACGAGGGGATTTTTTTTTTTATGGGGTCTTTTTTCCGACCTTGTTTTGAACTTTTTTTTCAGCTTAAACTGTTCGATTATCTTTAATACATAAAAAATTAAAGCCCGTTACCACGTTTTTGAGAGACTCTGTATATACAGTCGATTCCACTAGCTGAAATATCGGTTGAAAGAATATCCAGCTTGATGTATTAAATTTTCAAAGTGTTCACGAAAAATGGAATCTCTCGATATTTTAATTATTTTTAATGGCAACTGGCTATTCCATTAAGCGCTCTCGAGTGCATATGGATCCGCGATTAATGCATCTGAATGGAATTTACATTGGGAGTCAACAAATCTTGGACATACTATACTCCTCATGCCAGATACTCCTCATGCCCGTGGTAAAAAAATAAAAATAAAAAATAACGATGTTTTTAAGAAATCCGATTCTCTGCGCCCTCATAAAATGCCAACTATAATGTCTAGCAATAACACATGAACGAAAGACGGAACATATTTCAAATAATAGAAATGGTATGTAAAAAATCATAAATTAGTCCAAAAATTAACTGCATGAATAGTTAATATTAGTATAGCAAACAGCTTAAACTGATTCCTGAGAGGTTTGTTCGAGGAAGCGTTCACTAAAAATGAACGTCATCGCTTATTTGAACACAGTTCACAGTCTGATTTAATAAGTAAAATAATATATAACCTGAGCTTCAGAGAATTTTTATTATTTCAAATATGTTGTGCTCATTTATGTACGCAAATTTTTATGCATTATATTAGAATACTTACTGATTATGCGCAGATTTTTGTCGGTATGCGTCGATATTTAGCAACAAAAACCACACTCCTCAAAAAGAAATTACTTTTAACAACTATCTACATGGCAAAGAACCAATTTCAATTCAATACGGCTGTCGAGCTAACGGTCTGGAGTTTTGGTAGGTTTTCTCCCGATGTAACGAGAATACGCGTTAGAACCCCTTACAAAGTCCTCATACCAAGACACCCCCCCTGGCAGATCGCCCTAGTGTAGCGTTGCCATAATCACACACAATTAAACGTAGTGAAATTTTATTGTTGAAAATCTAAACTATAACATATAATTTTTTTCAACTGGACAGCCCCACAATTTTAAAAACACAGCATTAAGCAACCGCACGTAGCGATTTCGAAACTGAACTAAGCTATCTGTTCTTTTCGCAGCATCGTCAAAACGATCTGGACCCTCCGAGATCGGACTCTGTACATCAAAAGGCGTCGTCTAAGGGCTTTCAAATTGAGCTGCTCAAAATTGTGGGCTTTCGGACACGGAAGCTTCCACTCCACAGAATATACCTCCGTGGTTGTACACAGCATCACCAGCACGATTCTTGTAGCACGCATCGTTCGCCGAGCAGATATAATAGAAACTGCTGTGTAATTTATCACTACCGCTCTTTTACAGAGCAGTGTACTTGAAGAAGCAGGTGAACAAGACAGTATTGCTCATGGAAAAATTTAAAATATTATATCAAATTTTACTATTAAAAAAATGTGGTGGTTTTATTTCATAGAGAGAATTCTATGTATTTTCAATTAATAACAATTTCCTGTCAATTTTTTCAGCTTTAAATTTTCATATTCATTCCATTTTGTAACTGCATATTTAATAAGTTAAGTAAAATCTCCATTTATAAAGGTACACAGACCAAAAATAATGTATGTATTCAACTAGGATGTGCAACCGTTATATAAATATATTGTGAGTAGAACATATAAATTTGAAATAATAAAATTTTGAAATAATAAAATTAAAATAATTTGAATATTGAAAATAAATTTGAAATAATAAAAATTTTACGTAGGTAGACACATAATGTAATCAAGCCAGTGGAATAAAAGTCGCTAACATTGAAGGAAAATCAGCATTTTTCATGAAATACTGATAACTCTTATTTACTGTGTAAAACACAGAATGCAAATGAATCGCTGCATAGCGTCATATGGAAAAACTGTTCCAAAACAATATTTATGTCGAAAAAGAGGCTAGAATTGTCAGTGATAAATTCCATAAGTGAACTTAATATTGGATGTTTAGGGACACTCGAAGTAACAACTAAAAACGCCAATGAAATATCCATTAGAATTGCGGCCAAGTGTGATAAACGCAGAATTATTCAGAGTAATATAAGAAATACGAGTACATATAAGCAGGCGAGAATTAGAAAGAAATATAATAAGTCTGTTGTAAATCAAAATCATACCAAAACTGAAGGAATCACCTACAGTTCTGGAATGTTTTAGATAGCTTTATAGCAGTCATTTATGTAAATGTATTCTATTACGCTGAATGTGGTAAGTACTACATAATAAAGTACATTGATATTGTTCTGGTACTTTTATGCCTACTATTTATTTTTAGTGGTGAAATATTGTTGATTCTACAAAAAGAGTAGTTTAAGAGTTGCTTTTTATGTATTATTGCATACACTTTTTTTTTATTATTATGACAACCTTGTCGCCCTTCGCAGCAACACCAATTTCACTTACTTGTTATTTACTGTTATTTTTATTTTCATAATTGTATAATATAAGAATAACTATTACATATCGGCACTCATGTTACTACTTTTGGGAATGGGCTCATCTCGGATTTTCTAAAAAAGTTCAGAGAACATGCTATAAAATGTCGATTTTAGGTGGAACTTGAGGTTCCACCTGACGTTTTGGCGTTGACCTTCGGGCATTACATATATCAGGCGCGTAGAAAGGAAAAATTTTCGGGGGGGGGGATTTGCGCCTGTAAAAATATTTTGGGGGGATATGCGCCTGTAAAAATATTTGGGGGGGATATGTGCCTGTAAAATATATTCGGGGGGGGGATATGAACTTATATGTGCATAAATACACGGAATTTCATCACTAATCCAAAAATTTTGGGGGGAATATATCCCGATATCCCCCCCCCTGGCTACGCCCCTGATATATATTATATTGATAAATTTGAGATGCGACTAATAATTTACTGTTAGAAAATCTCGCATATGGATTAGATTTGTGTCTGCCTTTTGCGATATTTTATGTACAGCTATGGGGAAAAAAGGCCTACTTGCCCTTTATTCCGCTATGATTTGTCATGCAACAAAGTGACATGTGCGAATCGTTTATGAATAATATACACTTTAATTTGCTGTACTTCACTTGCATATACTTTATTTTGGTACATATAACTTCGTTGCATGTTGAACAATGGTTGAATAAACAGTAAGTAGGTTTTACACACCTCTCTCTTCCTCACCTCCCATAACTACATATTTTGTTCTCATTATCCCCACACTTGGAAATAAAATCGCATAATAGTAGTTTTAAAAATTTCCTAACAATATGTCTAGAATATATGAATTTTTTGGGTTTAGGTATGCTTCCAAATGGTGCGGAATATTTCTTGTTCCCAAGAAATGTCATGAAATCTAGATTCGGCTGTATATGCTGCATGCATTGACAATGCTATGATAACTATAATTAAAATTTATATTGTAAAATTGCTAACTATATCAATAAATAATATATAAGAGCATGTGTCTATGGAAATTACGGTAAATATTCTGCTTCTTATGCTTGCAATAAGGAAATGGTAACTATAAAACCCATTTTCGCAAATTTTCATCTACAAACATGTTCCTTGCGCATTAATTTTATGCCTATGAATATGAAATTAGTTGTAGTAATTAAAAGTACCCTGTAGAATGAATGTACAGAGCCAATTTTGAATTTCTTAATATTTAGGTTCTTAAATTGACGAGAAAAGTGAAAAATAGCTCCAATTAAGAAAAATTTTGCAGATTTTGTCATTTAAATATTCATTAAAAAAACTATACCTCATATAATTAAACGCATCTGTAAAATTGTTTATTACATTCTTATTGGTAGTTTTTCATAAAAATTATAAAAAAAGTACAAAAAAAAAAAAATAATGCGCAAGGAGCATGTTTTAATTCACTATTTTTTTAATTAAAAATCTTAATTAAAAAATATATAATTGCAGGAGAGTGTTCAAATTTGAAAATTAGCATGTTAATCATGAATCACACATGTATATGAAATTTCACCTTTATGCTAAAAATACAGCAAAAGTCGACTTTTAAAATCCACCGTCCCCTTAATTCACTGCAACAAATCTTTTGATTCAACCAGAAAAAAAAGTAAATGGTGGTATAATGCTGTTGTAATCCAGTGTTAAATTTTGGTGTTATTATTCAATTAATCCCTAAAAAAGATCATTATTACAATTTTTAGTAAAGTCCAATACCATGTGTAATGTTTTGGGCGATTTTAATTCGAAATAAGCAGAAAGTGAGGGTTTTTTTTTCCTTTTTTGGTTAGATGAGAAAAAGATTCCAGTGACTATTTTTATAGATAATTAATTAATATTTTTGAATCTTAGAAAGATCCAATCGTTCAAAAATAAATAAATAAATAAATAAACGAATAAAAAACCGTCCTCTTTCTCATTTTAAAATTTAATGCGTGACATTTGTGATAATATTTAGCAGTATTTCGTACATTATAATATGTGACAATAATATATTTTAACGCGAGTTATCTATAACAATAAAAGTGACTTTGTAAATCTGTATCTGTGCGATTGCCAGACAAATCTACAGCACTCAGAGCTCTGAAAAATTCAACATATAAGCCCACGAGTTCGATAATATGCACCCGAGACTCAGAATTTTAATATTTTAATTACATATTTAATTATTAATTAAAAACCGTTTTTAGGTTGTCGTGCTTGGCGAGTTTTGCTTGCATAAAATGATTGATGCTTTTCAAATAAAGCAGAAATTCTGTTTGCAGAGTCGCGTACATTTAATAAACATGAAATGCCATGGAGATTACGCCAGTATTAAGCCGAATTTAAAAAACATAAGAAAGGAAATGAGTCCAAATGTGTTTCTTTAAGTTAATAAATTTTCAAATCCAACTAATATTATAAATGTGCATATTTGTGTGTTTGGATGTTTGTTACTCAATCACGCTAAAACGGCAGAACAGATTTGGATAAAATGTGCAATGAAGATAGCTTATACCCTGGATTAACATACAGGCAACCTTTCACGCATATAGCATTAATAATTCTTTTACAGAGACAATCAAAGTAATTCTAATACACCACGCTCTATGGGCACCTTTGTGGCTATTTAGCCAATTCTAAAACATTTTCGCTGATAGAAAACTACACTATTCCTGGGTATTATAGGCTACCTTTCATGCATATTTCACCAATAAATCTTTTACAGGGACACTCATAAGAATTACATTACATTTTATGACTATTGAAACTCCATTTGGAAAAACAAAAGTATAACACCCTACAAGCAACAATTCCAGGTTTCTGCTCGGCCAACCACCGGCATTCATCGCAACTCATCGCTCACCGAAATTCGGTACTCGGCCCAGACACGGAATTCCATCTAAAATCGATGATTGTTATGTGTGCGGCAGACACTGATCGGTCCGGTACCCATAAAACGATGATCAGAACGATATCCGGCCTGAGTTATCGGGCCATATGCCTAAATTTGATCAAAATACGCTGAACTGAAAAGAAATTTCGGCCCGCATAACGGCCGAGCGGCATTGAGCCGATGAAAATTGGCGCATGCGCTCTGTTCATGCAACAGTCGAGCGATGGCAACATCCGAGTAGGGATGGACGCGAGACGTGCGAGACGAGAATCGGGGCTGTCTCATCTCGTCTCGCAGTGGTAAACCTCTGTCTCGTCTCGCGTCTCGTCTCGTCTCGCAAACACTGTGTCTCGTCTCGCTTCTCGCAAAGAAATTGCTGTCTCGCAAAATTAAGGACTGCGATTTCGTTACCATTTTTTACTAACTTATTATTGGGATTTTATTGAAAATTAATATTAATAATAACAATTACTTACATAAAGCCACATTAGTAGATATATTAATAACTATATCAGCATACATCGGCATTTGAAGTAAAA